>CM056380.1:53608834-54208834 GCA_029718625.1 Synaphobranchus kaupii | reverse complement strand
CTTGGTGTTTATAACTCATTTTACCAGCACCTCTCAGCAAGACTTAATACAAAGGTAAAGGCAAGTACCAACAAGCGGCTCAGATTACAGTTTTTCTGACACTGAGCGATGCCCTTTTCAGAAAGGCTTCCTCTTAAACTGGAAAAGCAGCCCTGGTTTACGGTGCTGAGAGTGTAAAGGAAAGAATGCTGAAATGCAGAAAGTTTGTCCGTGAGCCTGAAGCACAGAGAATGACCTCTCTGGCTCGAGGCCTTGCACAAGCACTGATGCCAGGCTGTATAATCTACAGTTTTTTCTTTCTTTGTTCTGCTTTTACATTCAGCTCCATTCCTAATCCTCTAACAGATAATGCAATTTAAAAACATAATTCTCTGGCTACAAAGTAAATCGCAATACTCATTAACCATATGTCTTCTGGCTACTGAATGCTATCCCTGTTGAAAAGGGAACCTTTATTATATTGTGACATCGGCCACAGATTTGACAATACATAGCAACAGATGGTATAGGTTAAGTACAGTACACCCTAAATTAGGCTTCCTCTAATGCATTTTGGAAAATAAGTGAGCTCTTGCAACACTGGTTTACACAGTACTGCCTTGCACCAGTGTTGGAAGTGAATCAGATACTTCAACTGTATTGTTTGAGTAAATACACAGTTGTGTAAATGGGTTGTTGCTAAATGCTGAATTATAAATGTTATTGCTAAATTATGCAAAAATTAAACCTTGGCTTGGTGCCACTCCAGGAATATCAGCTATTACTTACTGCATAGATACATAATTTACAGAGGTAGATATAATGTACCTAACAAGAGTCTGTACAGCAATTTGAAAGAGGAAAAAATACAATTGAGTGAGAAAAAAGAGAAAGTAACCTATACACTAAAATAAGAGGTGGTTGCCTGATTGCAACCCACAACCCAACCTCTAAGCCCCAACCCACAACCCATTCTGAATCTCAGCCCCAACCCACAACCCAACCTCTAAGCCCCAACCCACAACCCATTCGGAATCTCAGCCCCAACCCACAACCCAACCTCTAAGCCCCAACCCACAACCCATTCTGAATCTCAGCCCACGGAAAGAAATTTAAAAAAGCCCCGTCTAACCCTATAACCTCCTCTCCAGTCCCCCCCAGTCCCCCCCCCCCTCACCCACACACACACACACAGACACAGACACGGGCACACACACACACACACACACACACACACAGACACAGACACAGACACAGACACAGACACAGACACACACACACACACACACACACACACACACACACACACACACACACACACACACACACATACATTTTGGTAGAGCCTTGGGATGTGACTATACATAAGATTATAACCCTATACTTGTGTTACCAGCGGATGGTCCCAGTTTCAGAAAGTGTGTGTGTGTGTTTTGGTGGGCGGGGGGTGGGTATTACTTTCTTTCTTAACCATGCCTGCAAAGAGAAAATATGGGGTGGTTTACATCTACATGCTAACATGCTATCATCTTTTTTTGCTGCTGTACGACCAGTTAGCGAAAGCCTTCTCTCAGCAAGGGTTACGTTTAAAGCAGAGCTATCATTTAACAATAGCACCTGTGGTAAAAGGGGGATATGTTTACCTGCAATTACAGAAAGAGTCTGAGAGACCATTATCCAGAAGTCTGCCACTTTAGAGCACTCCCAACACATACCTAACCTGTTGTGACTGCATACATTACACTTGAAAGAAGATAGTACTTTCATTTTGTGAGCTTGCAAGGTGTGAGGTAAGTCATATCAGGACATATCTAGTTATAATGAATATTTTGATGATTTGGATTTCAGGAAGAATACTGTAGGCTATCTAATCCCGGGCTTGTACATTATTTCTGTCCAGTTGTACATGTCTTTCTCCCCAGTTGTACATGTCTTTCTCCCAATCCCAAATACAGCGAGGATGTAGCCTAGATTTTCCATCCTATCTGACGAGATTGTCACATGTACGTATGTTCTTAGGTAGACATCCTTGTTAGCGTGCTAACTGGCAAGCCTTAACAGAGAGGAAATCGGATTTGACCATTCATCACAAAATGCACTTTGTGGTTCTAGTAAAGGTGAACTGTTGTGCACAAGGTGACTTTTGAAGCAATGTTGAGGGAAAAGTGTGTTATAGTCAGTATGCAGAAAGGGGAGATCTAATAAAATATCCCATTGTTCATTCTCCTCTGTCTGAACATTCCTGGTTAGATAATGTAAAGACATACTGCGGTGTGGAGGCTAAGTTCAGAGGTGGCACATGACTGCAGCACTCTTGGGAAAGGTGTATCTCACCGATATCATCACTAACTAATTAATCACTGACTGCTTTGGAATGCATTTATAAAACAACCTTTAGTTAATGTCTGATAAAAGTGACTAAAGTGCAGAGCACCAATGATAAAAATTCAAAAGAAATATTTCCAAGTTGTGATGCTTGAGAGTAAGACATTATTTACCTTGATTCAGCAATACTTGACTTGCAATAGAGAATTATTTAACCCGCAACCTCTCTTTCTTAAGCAGCTACACACTATGTAAGTGAAGAAAATATGGAACGAAAGCGGAATTCATGAATTGAAAAAGCAAACCCTAATTTACAGGTGAAAATAATAGCAATGCTATATACTATGTGTCTTCTCTGCTTACTAGCTGTCAATGTGTGATTTAGAAGACACTGTCTTGTATCCACAGACAGACAAAATAGATTTTAGACAGTTTAGATCCCTCTGTTTCACTCTGCCTTGTCCACAGCACGGGACAACTATTTGCTTTCCTTTGTTGATGAGATGGTCTTATAAGACACCCTATTTTTACTCCTCAATTGACAGGCATCCTGACAGGATCTAGAGGTAAGCCTACTGTATAGGCTATATTTAGGAACAGCTTCACGAAAGAATGCTGAGTAGGTTTGTGTCAGAGCATGTGAAAGCTGTCACGTGAAGCTGATTCACGTTATTCGGGGTCACACCACATGCATTAGAGCCATGGATCTAAACCAGGGTGCTGAACGTAAATCCTTGAGGGCCGCATTGTGGCTTCTTTTCAAGCAGCAGCCATTTGAGGCCTTGGGAACAAGATGTGGACTCTTTAGCCCATCAAATACTGAAATTTGTCACTGGTGCAGAAAAGTGCCTGAGAACCAGCAGCGGTAAGGTCATGCCATATAAACAGGTAATAACTTGCAAAAATAATTAGCAAGTCAGGGAAATGGGAGAAAAGTAGATATGAGCATGGAAAGTGGCCTGGAGGAGGGCTTCTGCTGTCACTGTGTGGGTGTCACTGCAAACAGCTCACTATTCTATCAATCAACCAACCATCACATACATCTGTACTCTAATAAATTCTGCACCATTTTAGCAGCATATAAATCTGAAACTGCATTGCTATCCTCTGGTTTTCAAACAGTTGTTCAGTGCCACTGTGCGCTATTTAGACTTTATATGTTCTCAAAACATTCGTGCTCCACAGAAGATATGGTAGAGATAGGACAGAGGTGTGATAAGTGGCACTGGACATTACGTGCTTTGGAGGACAGCACATGGTTGTCTGTGCTCCTGAACCGAAAGTGGAGGATCCAGCAATGAGGGCTGTTTTGTGCAATTGGGCATTCCAAATTGGGTAGAAAATTGGTGAAGAGCATTAAAAAAATCTACACAGATACATTGTGCTGCAGTTCATGTGGCAATTTTCTTGACTTGAAAATTACTGCAAAGGGACCTTGAAAACATGTTTATTTGTGTGAACAACAAGGAGGACTGTTTATACTCTCAGGATGACCTATACCCCTTCAGCTTGCCTCAAAGTGCAGTGGACACAACCTGTCTCTGTGAGAAGCACACGTACAGGCTGGTAGTTACTCCACACATACGGGCTGGTATTTACTCCCCACGTACGGGCTGGTATTTACTCCCCACATACAGGCTGGCATTTACTCCCCACATACAGGCTGGCATTTACTCCCCACATACAGGCTGGTAGTTACTCCCCACATACAGGCTGGTATTTACTCCACACATACAGGCTGGTATTTACTCCCCACGTACAGGCTGGTAGTTACTCCCCACATACAGGCTGGTAGTTACTCCCCACATACAGGCTGGTATTTACTCCACACATACAGGCTGGTATTTACTCCCCACATACAGGCTGGCATTTACTCCACACATACAGGCTGGTATTTACTCCCCACATACAGGCTGGCATTTACTCCCCACATACAGGCTGGTATTTACTCCCCACAAACAGGCTGGTATTTACTCCCCACGTACAGGCTGGTAGTTACTCCCCGGATACAGGCTGGTGGTTACTCCCCACATACAGGCTGGTAGTTACTCCCCACGTACAGGCTGGTAGTTACTCCCCATGTACAGGCTGGTAGTTACTCCCCAGATACAGGCTGGTATTTACTCCCCACATACAGGCTGGTGGTTACTCCCCACATACAGAGTGGTATTTACTTCCCACATACAGGCTGGCCGTTACTCCCCATATACAGGCTGGTAGTTACTCCCCACATACAGGCTAGTATTTACTCCCCACGTGCAGGCTGGTATTTACTCCCCACATACAGGCTGGCCGTTACTCCCCATGTACAGGCTGGTAGTTACTCCCCAGATACAGGCGGGCATTTACTCCCCATGTACAGGCTGGTAGTTACTCCCCAGATACAGGCTGGTAGTTACTCCCCACATATGGGCTGGTAGTTACTCCCCAGATACAGGCTGGCCGTTACTCCCCACATATGGGCTGGTATTTACTCCCCAAGACTTACTGCCAACAAGCTGCTGAAAGGCCATCTCTCCCATTAGAAGGAGGCTGCTCTGAAAATAGTATTATATTGATGTTTTGCAGGTATACACTGGCTTTTTTGTGGCTTTAATATATACGTATATATATATATATATATATATATATATATATATATATATATATATATATAGCACTATTGTGGGTGGTGTCTGTTTTTAATCGGTGAGTATCTTTAGGGATGCTACTTATCAAAACATTAATGTTTACTGACATCAAATAGCTTTTAGATGTCATTCAGTTTATTGGGAGTCCGACAAGGTGACTTCCTGTGAATATAAAGGATAGGAATCTCTGTGGAAAATGGCTGCATTCAGCTGATTACATTGAACTGGGAGGGTCACCTTGACTTTGTCTAAAGAAAATATCACATTCTGATTGTTATGTACATATAACTACTTGCGTCAAACAGGCTTGTGGGACAGATTGTCCTACAGAAACATTTCAACCTTTTTTTTTTACTGGCGATTAAATTGCTCTAATGTGCTGATTCATGATATTTGATAGTGTAGTGTATTATAATAGTTAGAGTTCTGGGCTTGTGACTCTGATGTTATGGGTTTGATTCCCACCTGGGTAATAAACCTGAATTGCTTCATACAATATCCAGCTGTATAAATGGATTGTATGTAAAGCATGCAAGCTGTATACGTACCTTGGATAAGACTGTTCAATGCAACGTCATAGAAACAGCCTTAGCCTAATCTTGGGGGATATCCAAAATGTTAAATGGGTCCATAAAGTAACAGACAATAGCACAGTTCCAAATGTAATTGAATTCTTTTGCCTACCTGATCCATCAGGTATGGATCTGACAAAGGTGGGCAGCATCTTCACAACGGCGGTGGGGTTGGTGTCACGCCCCAGCCCACGCTCCAGTTCCTTACTGAAACGCCCCATGATGTCCTGGAGGGTCTCATCCGAGAATCGCATGGCGTACAGGTACTTATCAATCTGAAAAATCAACATCATCACTGCTGTAGGTACTTATCAATCTGAAAAATCTAAATCATCACTGCTGTAGGTACTTATCAATCTGAAAAATCTAAATCATCACTGCTGTAGGTACGTATCAATCTGAAAAATCTAAATCATCACTGCTGCAGGTAGTTATCAATCTGAAAAATCAACATCCTCACTGCTGTAGGTACTTATCAATCTGTTACTGACCATTTTTATTTTGACAGAGGGCTTCAGTTATGTTGGTAAGGACATTAATGTATGGTTCCTAATTTGAAACTTCGCTATTTTTGCCACAACATATGGATGCTTACAGAACATTAACCCCCCCCCATAGTCTGGATGAAATGAGGTGTTCTGTTACTTCCTCCCATCTGTTTTTTGGCTCCAAGACTTGTCCTGTTGCTAGGGGGCTAGCTGGGGTCAGTGGCACATTCAGTGTGTCCCTGTCTACACAGCAGGGTGTGTTTTACAGTGCCCAGTTAATTAAAGTCCTGGATTGAGTAGAACATGCTTGTTTTACCGTTTCACATTAAAGGCAGTTGAATAACTGTAGAAGAGAGAAGCATGACTCACTATGACTCAGTATGGCAGTATGACACACTGCAGTAATTGTGATTGTGAACAATGAAACTATGCAAATAGCGTGCATTTCTGACGACTGACTATGACCCTATTTAGGTCTGTTCTTGTTCTAGGAAATCAGACGGCTGGAACAGGCGAGCCATCATACCAATTATTATTATTAGTATTATTATTATTTGACTGTTCTATACACAATATCTTCAAAAGTGTACAGAAATATTATTAACAATAATTAATACACAATAAAGTATTTCTTTATAACACTAAGCCAGTGTGTTTATATACAAAGTTTGAAGGTGGTCAATGAGAGAGTAGTCACATGCAAAAATAAAAAGTTGGATGTTTCTCCATTCAGCATTCAGTGATGTGGGCTGAATAAACTTAGTGATGGCTTTTAGATGGATGGGTACTACTGAACTACTGGTACTACTGAACCCCCCCCCCCCCCCCCCCCCCATAAAGGTCCATAATAAAACCCCCTGCATATGTAATGGCTGCAACATTTCATTCCACTGGAAAAAGCATAAGTGACAGTCCTTTTTATACTTCAATCCATCCTGCACTGAGGCCATCCGTGAATGAAAGATTCAAAGCATTTCAACTAGAACAGTAGCCGGCAATCAACGATATTGGTTCCTGACTGCAAAATCTGCTTTCAGGGGTGTGATGATCTGCCGGTTGGTATGACATATAACAGGTTTTACTGATCGTAGCTCGGCATGTTACTGCTTCCGGTCTTCATGGTTATGTCATCAGCAGTTATGCGTTATTGTATTTGTGAGTATGAACAGCCGGCTCTGTGCTTGCTCATAAATTATATTTCCTTGAAACATCCCTCATCTCTGTATATTTATGATTATGCCCAGAACTGCATCCACATCCTGTTAGATAAGCCTTCCTCTACACACTACGAATGCTCTACATTTCAGGAAGTGGCTTAATGTCATAAAAATGTTATGCCAGCGAATCACTAGTTCTACTCAACTGTGAAAAAATTAACCATTTTAATAAATCATGTTGATTGTACCTTTAAAAGTGTGGATGTTTGAAGCAACGCTGTGATCAATGATTCCATTCAATGTGAAAAGGTAACATCATAAAAGCAGCATCATATTCAGTTCTGTGAAACCCATCCAGCTTTACTGTGTACAAATAAATGTGTCTCCAAGTATTTTCCCAATACATTAAGTGGCTAGTACATTTAGTATAACTTTTTTCAGTATTGCTCCACTGTATAATTCCTTAGCATTACAACAAGGGAACAAAATACATTCTGGCTTGATGAATCTAACTGGACCATGGCTGATCATTTTCACGTTAAAAGTTGGAATCAACAAATGTACAATTTCAAGGAAGATATTTGAGCAGATTAGCCAAGTTTTTGCCTGCTTGCTGCCTGCCTGCTCACTTCAGTAAAGCTCTATTCCTCATGTGTTGTGCGTAGTCAGAGCACCATGAAGTCTCGGAACAAGTATCACATTACCGCACACATGCCCCACAGCCATGGAATGTTTACATTGTGCCTGTGGTCTAAGGGAGTGGCGCTGATTATCTCAACGGGCATGTGTGCCCAACGATCTGTGCTAATTCTGTGGTCTCCACCTCTAATCTAAAACCGCACAGGGTACTGAAGACGAAGGCAAAATTTGTGAGTGCATTCAGTTTACATTCAGAAGTGCAGGTAGGTACAAGAGCAGGCTAGCCTGAGGAGGAGGGACTGGGGGATGGGGCGGGTGGAAATGTACACCGGCTCTAGCTGAGCCGGGGAAGAGAGATGCTTGTGATTGCCTTCTTTAGACCAGCACTCGGCGGTGTGGAAATAAAAACCCAGCATTCTCCTCCCTGCAGCAGTCTGGACACCTACATCCTGTTTTCAAGGACACTGAACACGCTCCTGTGGGCCAGCAGGAGGACGCTGCCGAGTGACCTGGGTCACCTAACGCCCGCCGTGTAAAATCCAAGGATCATGTGTTCCGCTTGCCCCCTGCTGTCACCTGTAGTCACTCACACTTGAACTGCCTGTGACAAAGCAGTGCTGTAACAGAGGGAGGAGCAGGAAGTGCTAATCCCCCACCTCCCCCAGGGTGTGAAATAAGGTCAAAGAGACTCACCTTTTTGACCTGATCATCCTTCAGCTCTGTAAAATAGTAGGCCAGGAGTTGTGCTGCTATCATCTTGCTCGGCGGTGTGATCTGAGACCAGAGAAGAGGAGAGGACCCAAACTGCCTCTTTCCACAATATCCCTTTTTTTACTGAAGCAGATAAACCAGCTCTGGGCTGGCTTGATTTTCCCCTTTTCCCTTTCAATGGCTCCACAAAAAGAAAGAAGCAAACAGTGAGCTCTTCTTTTTTAAATGTGTCCCACAGTACAGTACTGAGCTGCGGTGGCTCAGCTCAAAGTCAGACTGCATGGGTCTCACTCACACCAGATGCAGCAGGGGGAGGGGAGGGGCCTGGCTGAGGTTCTGCGCACTTCCTGTTCCCTGATTGGCCCGAAGACAGAGGCCCTGCCACAAAGAGCAGAGCTGATTGGGCCACCCTTGCCTGCCTCTCTCAGGAGCAGAGCACAGTAGAGGGTGGAGGAGGAGAGAATAAAGGAAGAAGGTGCTGTGAGAAATACCCTGCGCTTACTACAGTAAGGCTCTGAGCACGTACAGCACGTCACTGTGTGTGTGTGCGTGAGAGAGAGCGAGAGAGAGAGAGAGAGAGAGAGAGAGAGAGAGAGAGAGAGAGAGAGAGAGAGAGAGAGAGAGCGAGCGTGTGTGTGTGTGTGTGTGTGTGTGTGTGTGTGTGTGTGATCTAATTACTGCTCTGTGGTGTCTCATCCCTTCCACACTCTTTTCCATTCTACATAACCAGGCCATAGGGATTCCTCTGGATTATGGGTGAGAACTGTGCTGAGTAATGCTCCATTAGACCAGAAACATGCCTTCTCTGTTCCCTCAACGTTGGTTATGGCCATTAGAAAGCCACTCTGTATGAGAGTGCTCAGGTTGCGTGCTGTGTGGTCAGGAAATAGGACGTGAATGACAGATGAGCAGACGGGTCAGTGGAGGGTACTGTGGCTTCCTGGTTAACCTTAAATAGAGTGGGTTCACGAGCACATGCTGTCAGGCTCTTATATATAAGAGGCCCTTCTGCTACGTTTTCTTGTGAATTGCTCCACAAGTGCTGTTGCGCAATAATCTTCCCCTTGCTCAATGTTCCTTTGCTTTGGGGAGACTCTCTACAAGGAATAAAAAAAACACGTCTGAATCAATTCTGTGACAGCACACCGAAAACCCTGATCCCGCCTCCGTGTTCCTCTCAATAAGCCCCTTTCTTCAAACTCAAACCAGAGAACGAGAGCAGGAAAACACAGTTATATCATCCCTCTGCTCCCCTGTGTAACTCTTAAAAGTCTGTTCTATAATCTTTTCCTAGGGAGACTTTCGGCCCTGTAAAACGGCCCTTCATCCACACTGTTGGCCAGTAATTAAGGTTAGCAGAGATATTAATTTCACTTTAAAAAAATACATTATTTTCCATAATGTCCACATATTTACAATATATTGCAGTATATCTCAGCCATGACCTTGGCAAAGCCATCCTGCCCTAAACTTGGGTTACCAAGCCATTTGGGTTACAATAAATGTTTTTGCTTTATTCATTATTGATACAGGTGACAGTGATTAAATATTACATGATACTCTTCTGCCAAACGTTTTTTGTGGCCCAAGATATTTCATCCCCTTAAACTAATTGTCATGAGTGGGTGGTTATGGTTTTGGAGAGGACATGCTTACAGATACACAGACCTAACTCAAAAGCACACACAAACTGATTGTTCCCTCTTCTAACGAAAGATTGTTCCCGCCCTCCTACCCTCCCTCTAGATCTCTCTCCCTCCCCTCCCTCTGCCCCTCTTCCCTTGGGGCACGGAGTGTCGGATATCAGTATGATGCAAGCGGCAATCAGACTCCCGTGTGACCAGGGAATGTGCCCCGCCCCCCCCGCCCCCCCCAATGACGCCGGTGCCATTCCCGAAAACTAGCCCATCCCTGTTCTGCTTCCTCCAACCTCCAACCTCCAACCTTCCTCTGCTTCCTCCAACCTTCACCGTCTCTACAGAAGGAAAGTGGTAGTAGAGACTTTTGTCTTATTCTATTTCTCCTCCTTCCAGCACTGAAATTTGATACTGTGACTCTCCTAGGGTGTCGTATTACTGACTGTTGTTAGGGGCTGGGGCGGGGTTAGGAAGCCAGAGTATATAAGGAGATATTACACAGGATGTCCTCATAAGACACCGACTCTGATTAGATGTAAGGGGGGAAGCCTCCAGAAGCAGCACTGCAGAATGTCCACTTTTTACATTGTATACAATTTTGCTTCACAGAAGGGCAATTCCGGGGGTACATGGGTCGTTTTCATGTTTGCCAGGCATAATGAAACCTTGGAGCAATGACCATTGGTATACTTTTCAGTGAAAAAAACACAAACCATCATAAAGAAAATTAGGGACAAAGTCCGTTTTAACTCCACTTTTGGCTACCCATCTCTACTTTTGAGATCTAAAGTTGTAACTGACAACTGTAAATGGTAAAATAAATATGTTGGTCTAATTGCAATCACAAAGACTTGCTCTACAACTTGCTCATACTCTATGGACCATGTTTGAATACTTTGACTGAATTCTTTGCATTAATTAATTAAGAATTAAAACGAATAATCTAATTATCTCAAAACCACTTTTTAAATTTTTTTTTTTGCTCTATACAGTCTGATGTAAACACATGCTAATTTACAGAGCGGAATCTCTTGTACCTTTTGTTTTACAGTACCATTACAAGACTATTACAAGGGATGATTGACTGGTTAAAGAAGGGGTGCACAACTCCAGTCCTGGAGCGCAATTCTGTGTGCTGGCTTTTGTTCCAAACAATTAACATAGTTTTAGTTTTCTGACAGCTCTACAAACTATGCTGGTTCACTCCTATACTTGAGCACAGTCTTTATACACTTGCAGTCTGCAGCTGTGGCTGGTGCTTAAACAAATGCCAGGTCAAGATCTGATGGTGCTAATTAAATAATTAAGAGCAGAAGTTGGCACAAAATACTGAAGCGGCAGAACAACATTACACTGCTTTGAAACTGCCAGCTACCACTTTTAAAAAATATGATTTAAATGGCCTGTGCTACAAGTGAATTACATGCCCTGCTGAACCTAAAAACCCCTCTCAGGGCTTATCTTAAAGCTAAGAGCCCTGTCTAATTGACTTCTAAGGACACCAATTGCTGCTCAGACAAACAAAATTAGCTGATCTACTGATCTGAGGTCAGTGGCTTTGCTTCGCTGGAATTTTCTCAGCGGATTGAGTTTAAAATGGCTTCCGAGCTGGTAACCAGCTACAGCTTGAATACAAACGGAGCTATTTTGGATTACAAAAACATTTTTACAGAAAAAAACCATACAGATGCAAGGATTGGATATACCGGAAGTAAATGCAATGTAAATACATTACATGTGGACATAAACTTTTTCAGAATTATTTATTCAGAGAGCTCAGGTGCTGTCCTGAAAGCTGAAAGGGTATATGATTTTATTTTGCAAGCTGTATGTCTACTGCAGATTTCAGTACAGAAGTTGCTGTCTCCCACACAGCCCCTATGCCTTCCTGCTTGCACTACACAGTTGCTTTCATGCAGAACTGTGAAACATGCACCCCAAACAGGAATTTCCAGGCGGGTTTTTATTTTTTTCATGCAAGCAACCACCCATAGATTAAAGTTAATTGTCACACTATACACACAATATGGGACACTGTAGCCCCCCATGGCCCCCCAGTGGTAGAATAACGTACTGTCAAACTTATATCCATAGGTACCAGGGCTGTGTCCGAATAAGAGCCCTATCTACTGCGCCCTGTCTCCTGTGTACAGTGCACTGGCAGAAGTGTGCCGTTTAATGCGCACAGTTTAGCAGTCCACGAAATATATCCGCCATACATACATATAAACTGCACTGTGGAAGTGTCGTAAGCAGTTGATAAGATGTCCCACCAGTGTTGCCATGTCCGCGGTTTTAATATGTAGTAATAATATGATGATTTCTATTTAAAATACGTTGGTTTTGGTTAAAAAAATATTTTGGGCTAGTTTTGAGTCGCCATTTGGCTGGAAAGTTTTGCAAGATCTGGCAACCCTGCACCCCACCCTTGCGCTGCCATATCACGCGTTGTTTTTGAAGAAAAACGTCAGCAAAGCTGCGCCTCATTTCTTTTAAAAACTAAGCTTCACGTCATATTTACGTGACCAAAACGTTTGTGTAGGCTACTTCTTAAAAAGTGTGCTCTCGAATGTACTCAACGAAACCCCGGAAGTAAGTGTGTCATCCGGGTGTAAGTAAAGTATACTGTAATCTGAAGTATACTGCAATCTGAAATATTTTCGCCTACTCAACGACTTTCTCGTCCTATCTACTCACGGCTACTCAATAGTGCGATTTCGACACGGCCCAGGATGTGCTCACTCTAAACTCTGGATCGTAGCTAACATAGTGCAACACAGCTCTGAAAACTCACATTGTTTGGCACTATGGGCCGGATTCAGAGATTGCCAACTTAAATCATGCGCTCCTGTGCGGATTTAACGCGGGGTGAGATACGCCGTATTCTAACCTGCGCTACGCGGGTGCGTTTCTCAAAATGTGGGTGGCACAGGGCATGATATTCGAATTACCTGTTTCTTGTACCTGCCCCCTGGGTTGCCAGCTTTCTACTAAAAAAATGTGTGTGGGGGTAGCTATACATTTTCAACGTATCAGTGACATTGCCTTTGTAAAATCCTATATTTCTGCATCGTAGTTGCTCTTGCGTGATGGGGAAGGCAGTGAACGTATTAATCCGTCGCATTGATAAAATGATCATATTAATGATCCTATTGAGTTGGATATAGCTACCCATCACACAATCAAAATAAATAATCGCTGGACAGTGGCTGCACGCAATATTATTAAGTAAACAAATAAATCGTTGGATTTACTGAAAAAAAAATTATTTAAAAATCTAATCTTTTTTAATGATTTACCTAATAAATTAATGTAGCCTACGGTGGTTGAGCACAATAGCCTACATGCGACGTTTTCAACTTACTAATTTTGGAGAAGCTGTGCTGACACATCGTCTCTTTGTCAAAGCGAATATGATCCAGGCACTGTCTATCAATTAATCCATCTAATATTGGTCTGGTATGATATACCAGATGGTCAATCATAGCCTACTTTTACATATTTTTCTTTTTATGACAGCTCTTTGATAATAGTAAGTAGGCTAGGCAAAGGAACATTTGTTATATTTGTTATTTTCAAAGAACGTGCACACATTCTAATATCCATTTTTGCAAAATATGCTGTATTTTTCATAATCATCTATTGGCGGCACTAGACATAAACAACCTTTTTTCCAAAACAAAGTTTTTCCAAACCCGACTTGCAGACCCGCCTCATTTTCATGAAATATCCACCCCGCGCGCGTAATGTCGTGTATATACTGGAGAGATGATGAAAACAGCTGATAAGTCAAATGTCTGAATCACAAATAGCTTAAGCTACGCAGAATTTGGGGAGTAAGTCCCATTTGCGCATGCTTATCTCAACTCTGAATCTGGCCCTAAGAGTACAGCAATACAATGTAAATGTATGTGTTGGTTATAATTGCTAATTTTGACACTGAGCAATTATGATAAAATTATGTTACTCAGAAGAGAAATACTCAAAAAGATCTGTATGCTAACTTACCCTTCTCAGTTTGAACCCATTATGATTCTGTTTGGAATGTAAATAAAGAGGGAGGCAAATTGCCATGCAGGGTTAGAGCGAGTGCAGAGAGTGGGGAGTCTGCCTCCATGGCATCCTCTCATGATAGATGTTGTGCTCGTTGTGTATTTTTATTTCAGTTAAGCACACAGTGATACATGCATTTACTCACAGAAGAAATGTAGAAATGTACAGGGGGATTTTTTGAAATTGCACACACACTCCAATTGAGTTAGTGTTTGTGAGATATTTATAGATTTTATTATTCACTATGGACTAACTGCTGCAGAGCGAATTGAGCATGTACTCCTAGCTAACACAGAGCCAGTTCAAGTTAAAATGTTGTAAGTGAATAAACAAATTAATTAATGATTTCACCAGACAACTACCTGTGACTACTGTATGTGCACTTCAGAAAAGGAGTTACTAGGTTTCGGAGCATATAACCACAGCACTGTTCAAACCACAACCCGTCGCACACAGAAATCAAAGCACGGTTGTATTCAGTAGGATAGTCCAGAGTCTTGCTTAGTGCATAAGGGTCAAAGGTCAAGGAGTAAAATTGCATCCGAGATGACATTAATAGAGAGCTCAGATTGAGGGGACCAGAACACTACCTATGAACACTATGGAAGCCTGAAGCCTGAAAAGACCAAACATTGCTTCATCCATATACAGTATGTGAAGCAAACCTCAGATCCAATAATTCTACACCTCCTGAAAAACACTTAATTCATGAATTTCAGAAACCCATCGGCTCCCCAAAGCCCTATTAAAGAGAGGCTGATTTAGACTATACATACAGGTGGTGGAATCTCCTTGTCCTCATCGCTTTCCATGGCAGAAGGGCAGCAACTCCACAAACAGATTACCTTTCCTCAAGTCAGTCTTACCAATTTACTCCCACAGATGAGACTCGGCAGGATTTAAATAAGCATGCTTACATAATCGAATTATGACTATGGCACTATATCACACTTAGTTCTTTTCCAGTTATTCCAGACATTTTTTGTTGTTGCTGATTCTGACATGATATTTCTCAATGAAAGCCTTTATTGTTAGTAAACAACAAAGGAGCAGAGGCATAACTGCATATCTGAAGACAGATCAGGGCCCAGCACTGGAAACCACACAATGAACAAGAATTTTCCTCTCTAAACAGGGCAAACATCAGTCTTTGTTCTGGGGAATTGAAGAATAATTGATAAAAACAATTGAATAATTATTGAAGTCCATGTTACAGGTAACATTGTTGTGGCAGACTTTGAATATGAAATTCCCTTCACAGCAAAATCGTCAGCGTAAAGTCTCAAATAGAGTACATTTGTGCCCAGTGTTTAACACTGCTAGAGAGGATTTAACACAAGGAATTTTGCTATGTAGTGAACACATTTCAAAACAACACTCATCATAATATCAGAATAAGTGATTGTGTCATGCCAGCGTGTGTTACGTGTGTGTTTAGGATTCCATGGGGGTAGGGGGGCTGCTTGTTGCAGGATGTTAAATGTATCAGGCCCAGATTGCACTAAGGACATTAGGGGATTAGTGTGATCCTTTCCTCTTGTTTCTGTGTGCGGATTGCAAAGTGTGTGACATGCAGCTGGCCTGGTTTAACTCTTCCATTTAATCCCTCCGGTGGCTTTATTTAGCAAACTGGGCAGATAATGTGCCCCCACACACCTGAATCCTGCCCCACCCTCACACCTGAACCCAGCCCTCACCCTCACACCTGAACTCTGCCCTCACCCTCACACCTGAATCCTGCCCTACCCTCACACCTGAACTCTGCCCTCACCCTCACACCTGAACCCTGCCCCAACCCTCACACCTGAATCCTGCCTCCATCCTCACAGCTGAACCCTGTTTAAATACAAAGAATCAGTCGAACTCTGTCACATCTTGAAACTTTTCTTTACTGTGTACAAAATATATACATGCAAACCAAAGAAAATCTCCTTTCTTCTAAAGAAAAAGATCAAATAAACTTTTTAGTAGTACTGAACATTAACAACAAACACGATGTACGATTCCTTTAGTACATACTGTTTGTGTGATAAATCAGAAAATAATTTCCCAAAACTGTCATCAGATTTACTGCATTGTCAGGTTTAAAATAATTTCAGCTAAGACGTTAAAATTATAAAAAAATTCACAAAGATTAATCTACGTATTAATACTGTGGCGTTGAACATTAGCGTCAGCAGAATGAGATTCATGTCAACGGCGAATCATTTCACAGCATCTGCTTCTCCCTCACTTCCTGGATTTGTACGCTGTGAAAGGGCAGGGTAAGCGGGAGTCCGATCACGGCTTACGTCTGCGCATACCTGCGCTGTGCCACGGTGGTGATGAGGGCCGCGCCCTTTCCACTCCCGTCCTCCGACAGGACAAAGGTGACGTCACACCTGGGTGCCAGCGCCTGGACCGTCTCCCTCAGGATCCGAGAGAAACTGCAGAGAGAGAAGCAGAGGGTAACGTCACCAAGCTAACGCAGTAATCCTTATATTACTCAGTGAGCATTGTAGTCTGCATGGTAACAGACTATTGTTATCAAATCAACTTCTGCTTTGCTGGATTTAATGAGTCGGTGGTCCAGATGCATATGCCAGATAATTAATTAATTAAATAAACTATACTAATTCATACAGGGGAGATTCTGTTATTATCTTTGTTTTTTTAAATGATTTATTTATCAAATTTAGATGACAAAGCACAATACAAACAGACATCAAAAAAGGGACAGAGAAAATGATATTAGTATATACTGTATGTTATTATAACAGACCAGAAGGGAAGGCGTGCAGACAGAGGACGTGGCTCTGATAAAAACAGATGTAACGGGTCATGTTGTGGTCAGAGCACTGGACTCTGGACTCTGGACCTGTGGCTCTGGGTTTGGGTGCATGGGATTTCTGTTTAAATGCACCAGTACTTGCTGTTTAGATAAATTGTTCTGGATAGTTATTGGATGTATAAGGAAGATGAGAACTTTTCCCCTGGAGAGCTCAGTGCTTACTGTCCTCCAAATATAAACATCATGTATAGGCATAAGCATACAGTGCCCACCAGAATTATTGGCAACCCTTTACCTAAGAGCCCCAGCTGCCTGTGGTTTATCAGTTCCACAGCAGGACCATGAGAACAAGCTATTCTCCTCTGTCTCCCTGCTACTCACTGTGGGTGCAGTTTGTACAGCGTGCCGTCCACCCCCACGGTGATGTCCAGGTGGTCCAGTCCGCGGTTCTCGCGGATCTTGTCGACGACAGCAGCCATACCAGCCCCGCAGATCTGGGCGGCGCGGCGAGACACTGTGCCGCACACCTCCTTCACGATTATACTGTCATCACAGGTGCTATCCAGACCCAGGTGCTGCAGGATGGACCTCACCTGCAGCAGTGCCAGCCGGTCACTAGGTAGGGATCATGCAGAGATGTTATTCTTCTACAGAGATTCCCTTTGCTGGTTCCAACAATAGCCAATGTGCTGAAACACAGCTCCCCAAGAGATGCAGGAAGGAGAGGTCTCTTGAAGAGCATAGGTAATGATAATCTGGCATGAGGGAACAGGGGCGACAAACTCAAGGTCCCTCGGGACCAGCCCAGGGGTACTGCAACACTCCCAGCTCCATGCCCAGCACCATGAAAAACTCCCACAGGAGTGGCTGTTTTTATAGAGGTTACAACAAAGTGAATTCTTGGTGATTATGACCCTGGAGGCCTGGGGAACACACTGTGGAAGACAGGAATGGCTCTATGGTCTGTGTTAACCGCACCTCTCTATCTGGGACAGGAACTTGGTCTCAAAGATGCCACGGGTCTTCAGCGGCTCTGTGATGTGCCCACGGAAGAGCAAGCCACGCCTCGTCAGGTCGATGAGGATCTGCCGCACAATCTCCCCCAGGTACATTCCACTTGTCATCTTCTCAAACCTGCAGCAGAAGCCGGGGGGTTTTTTGCATAGCATTTGTAGCATGATGGAACAGCGCCATCTTCTGTCTGATATTGTAAGTGTGTCTAATGTCTGAATCTGTTCTTAGGAGTTATGGCGCCCTCTAGTGTTCCTTGTGTTTGAATTGCATTAAATATCCACTCACAATTCAACCTGTACTGAAAATCATTACACATAATGCAACATGGTTTAGTTGCACAGTGGTAGTCTCAAAACCTAGATTTGCTCCAAAATCCAGATTTTGAAAAACCAGGAGGTGAAAGGAGCTCACGCTCTACTTGGGGTGATGGCGTTACCTGAAATCATAAAGCAATCTATGTGAGCTGGCCTCAGAAATGAGCAGGATGCATGAACAGTAAGTGTAAGAGAGACGTATCTAGCTGGGAAATGGATGTCTCTGAGTCCAGTTGACGTGATGGCCAGGGACTTGCCTCTGCTTGCCGATGTTGAGGGACCCCTCATCCACCTCCCTGTCAAACTTTGTCCAGATGTCCTCTATGCAGCCATTATCCCCGAATCCTCCCCACTCTGTGTTCACACACATCTGGCCTTCGTCCCCCTCCACCGTCCCGATGTTTCGCATGTCCTCCATGTAACACATATTACTGCCAGTGCCTAAAGGACAGCATAGTGAAGTCAGGGTACCCATTCCCCCGTAAACATGCAAGCTTCTGCCACTTAAAAATCTCATACATACCCGCGATGAGTCCGATCTCACATTTAGGGTCTTCATATGCACAGGTCATCATTGTGCCCACAGTGTCATTCACGATGGCAACAATATCCAGATCAAATTCCTGTACAGAGAAATATGCAAATGAGCTGTTCTTCCCATGAAGTGCCAATTCATACAGTGGATGTTCAACAGGGGAACTAATCCTAAATTAACTGCATGGATGAGGGACATAGACCTGTCAACTGTTGTCATGTTGTTGTTAAATGATAATGATGACTCTATTGATTCTATAAGTACACTATGTCCACAAGCACTGCTCTCTTTAAATTTACTCACATTTCTTCTTTTGATGGCCTCTCTCAGCATTTCCACGACATCATTTCCTTCACAGTCTGTGGCTTTGAACCCTTTTGTCCAGCACACCAAACTTCCCTGTTGAAGGAAAAGGTACAATGGGAAATAAATCAATTTTAGATTTAAGAAAAATAATTATCCAGAAATACTCAAGGAGACCTTTGCTACTTTTAAGAAATGGAGATCTGGGGCGACCATGTGGTGCAGTACCGAGGGTATCCAGCACATTCCCCATGCAGCCCGGGAAATGTGATCCCATCGCTATCAGTAACCCTCTCTGCTTTCCCCCTGTCTGATTAGTGAAACAAATGCATACGGAGGGCAGACTGTCCACTCTCCTTTAAAAAAAGGAGTGATTAGGTGAGCATATGACCTCATTTACTCTGTTAAACCATTTCACCACTCAGCAGAGTAAACACACAGACAGGTTCTTTTACCTTATCAATTCCAGTCTGCCTGCAGGGGAAAGAGAAGGTGAATCCTAGAGGGAGACAAGTGTTCTTCATGCCCATGTAATCCAGGAAATCTGAGATGCACTGGACAATGTGATCAAACAGCTAAAGAGAGAGAGAGAGAGAGAAAGAAAGAGGGAGACCTTTCATTTTAACACTTAAAGGAAACAGACAATTCTTAGTTCTCAAACATTTCAAAAATAAAACCAAGAACAAAACCTAATAGAAACAAAAATCACAAAAACACAACTAAAACTCACACGCACAATAAATAAATACCACCCCTCCACCCAAAAAAAAAGTAAAACATAACATGAATGAATACACACTACACAACTACTCAACAATATTAGGTAATGTGAAAACGGCTACAAACTACAGAAAAAAAACAAAAAAACAAAAACCAAACAAACTTTATCAATCTAGCCCATTACACCCCCCCCCCCCCCCTCCTCACACACACACAGCCCATACTTCTCTAACCCCCCCTCGGTAATTCGTCATTTCTTAATTTGCATACTCCACCATTTAATGCGGCAGAACAAATTATATGAAAAGCAGTGCTGTACAGATATACCCATCTGACCTAATTCTGTTTTTCATTGTTATCCATATAGCCAACTGTTATATCCCTCTCTCCCTACAGCTGTTGTGTCTTATCTGGTAGTTGCAGTGGCTGGCCAGGCAGCGAGGCGAGGCGAAAGGTGGCAAGGTAATTGGCAGTCATTATCCCCAATTTGCAGCACCTCGGCCAGGCAGCATAAGAGGGACCATTTGAAGCTCCTCTGGGCCTCGCTCTCACACCTGGGCTGGGTCCTTGCATATGGCTGGTCTCCATGCTCGTCCAAATTTGAAACGGCAATCTATTTAATGCATCTCCTTGTTATTTGCATTTTTTCTGTTTCCCCAGTAGAGTATTCTGGGGGCAATTGTAACAGGGGGCAATTGCAACACCATAAAATTGTTCCAATCTGAAACAAGCTAGAGCTGAGATTCTATACAGCAAGCTAGCTAGTTTCATGTGTTCAGGGTTGGGGGCAATTGTAACAAAAAGTTGTGTTACAATTGCCCCCAGAATACACAGAATACTTAATGTTGCGACTGGCAGGCGGCTGATCGTAACACCAACTTCGCTTGACGAAAAATAAAATTTGCTAAGTAAAATTTCCACCTGTGGTTATATGAGTACCCAGGCAGGGCCAAACACAAAAACCTCCAGGGAAAACCTTATACCCAGTCTTCCACAACATCCCCAACACAAAAAACAACTGCTAGTCTATTGAATTTTGTGAAAATATGAGCTGTTGTCTGAATCTCAGAACAAAAAAATGCCCCATGGACTACCCTCCATTGAAGGTCTCCTGACCTTTTTGGTTGCGGGTGTATGTAAAACACCCTCTATGCCCCTCTTGGTAAACCCTCACTTCCAAGAAGCTCTTGGGGTTGTCAGTTTGCATAACAAATAGGATTTGCTGATGAAATGGCTAATGCATATTTGACCATGTAAATTGGTTGCAAGGCATGTGAGATGTAAAAAAATATAACCTTTAGACTAAATGATTGTTCTTGCAGTGTGAGCAAGCAGTGAGGCAGTTTCCGTACAACTTCTGCTGACATGGTCATAATGCTTCTTAATGTCTAAAGATGCGTGTGAGTGGGGGGAGTGGGTGGCTGTGGGGGGTGGCTCCTGGCCTCAGAAGGATTAACAGTAAAGACAAGAGGGGGCATTCCAGTTTGGGGTGTTTGAGAGGTTACAGAAGGGACGGCTCAGTTTGGCCTGGGGTTGTTATAATATGGGGGCTCACCTCCTCCCCGGTGCCCTGCATGATCTCCAGCGGGATTGCATAGATCTTGTTGTACATGCGCACTGATCTGCGGAGGCCGCTCCGGATCTTCACCACTAGCACTCGGAAGTTTGTCCCACCCAAATCTAAAGCCAGGTACTTTCCTGTCTCTGAAATGCATACACACTTGTCAGTTTCCAGTGCTAAGGAGCTGTAGGTAACCATTTAAGACACCAAAAATGACTGTGTTTTTTGTTTGGGGAGAAAAATGCAAGGTTAACATTTGGTACAACACTGTCATCAAGCTGCAAAGTAATCACAATTTAACACACTAAAACATGGAACCATGTTAAATACTATATCGGACATGTATTTTATGCAATACATATCTAATGTAGTGTAATAAATTAGTCATCATATATTACATCATATATTATTATCAATATTACCAATGAGGACCTTTTGGTAATCTAGGTTCATTGTTGAAAAAGTTGAAAACTTATGAAATTATTAAACCTTTATTTAAGCAGGTAAAAGTCTCATTGAGATTAAAATATCTTTTACAAGAGAGACCTGGCCAAGGGGGCAGCATAAAAGGCACACAACAAAGATGCTCACAGACAACATAAAAGACAAGACACTTTGATAAGTAACATCAAAAATGCAATCTAAATCCATAATATCAATCAAATCAAATATATATTAAAAATGAGCAGTGCAGAAACATTTACCAATAGACTTATATTCTAGATTTTTTTTTAATTACGAGAATTTACCAAGAGATCATATCAGGCAGTTTTAAGTCACTCTGTAGTGTGTTCCAAACGTGGGGAACATGCATCAACAAAACATCTTGTGTGCGTAGGCCTTAATGACAAGTTTCTGAAGTATACAGGCAAGATGGAAGCATCCGAAGGATGGCTTAATGAAACTGTACCAGTAGATATGTCTACGCAAGTACAGAGAAGGCCACTCCGCTCTGGCATACAGGGTAGAGTGGCAAGTAAGAACCTTACAACCAGTAATAAACCGTAAGGCACAATGACAGACAGAATCTAACTTCGGGAAGCATTGGGCTGACGCGTTCATATACCGCAGATCACCATAATCAAACTGTGGCAAGAATGTTGCTGACACCAGGGGCCACATGTATAGAACTCTGAGTAAAAGAATGCGTAAAAGAATGCTCAGGGTGAAAGTCGGAAATCTGGTGTGGTGTCCATCGTGTGCAGAGGTACACAGATTCTCACAGCACGTGCTATATATCTGAATTTCTGCGTGGAAACTCGCTTACACTGCTTTCTGAGGGCATTTTTCTGCTCAGCAGTGTTTATACATGTGGCCCCAGGTATTTCCTAGCTCCTTTCCTAGAAAGGAGAAGCAGGCTTTATTCCTAAAAGTAAAAACTTAACTTCAGCTTAAGCTTAGAGACAAGAGATTTTCAATGTGAGATTTAACAGAAAGATGGCGATCAATTAAGAAACCCAAATACTTGTAACTTGATACTAACTCAATTGTTTTGCCTTGTGAAGTTACAATACTTCAAAGATTTAAAGGCAACTCTCTTCAGTTAGTAAACAACATAAGTTTGGTTTTGTCTGCATTTAATAGATGGAGAAAATGTTAATGTAATCAAAATATTCTTAAAAGGGAGAATATGTTTCTTATTTTGGCATGAGCCCCTGGGACTCCTTGGCAGACTTGGTTGTAGAGGGTACGGAGTGGTGGTCTCTTACCTGTCCCGTCTGGCACGCTGTAGACGTAGGTGGGCAACATCTTTACAGAGGCAGTGCTGTGGGTGTCCTTCCTCAAGCCCCTCTCCATCTCCGTCCTCATCTTGACCCGCACCTCCTGCAGCTGCTCCAGGCTCAGCTTGAAGGCTGCCAGCGTCTCGCTGATCTGCCGCCGCTGAATAACCAGCCTCTGGGCAACTGCCGTTACCATGGCAGCACCCTTGCCGCTGCCACTCTCCGATAGCACGAAGCGCACGTGGCAGTCGGGCACCAGCTTCCGCACCACCTTGTGGAGCCGTTTGGGGTACCTGAGGGGCGCGAAGAGCATCCCAGCCGTGTTACCACTGCCCTTTCTGAAGCTTCGTCAAGTTTAAGAGCATTTACGAAAATTTACGCGTGCTCATTTTTCAAATTGTGATTTTTCTTTGAATTTCGGCATGGGTGGGGTGCATATTATAGAGTGTTATAGAGGCTAAACATCTTGAATGTGTTTCTTTTCAGGGCCAGCTTTTTTTTAATCCCTGGGTTTGGAATGTCCAATCACATGTTCTGATGCCCCCTGATTTCAAACTGAAACTGGATGAAAGGCGCTGTGACCCACTGAGGGTGAGTCCGGTAAATGGTCCCATCCATGCCGACCGTGGTCCTGAGGCTCTTCAGCTTGCGGTTCTGCCGGATCCGGGTCAGGATGGCTGCCAGGGCTGCAGCACAGAGGTTTGCTGAGCGGAAGGACACAATGGTGCAAACGTGCTGGACGGCGATGCAGTCTTCCTCCGAGGGGCTGAGATCCAAATCCAGCAGAATCTCCTTTGTGTTCCTCAGACCCTCTTTATACCTGAAGTAACACAGCGTCACGGAGACAACTTACAGCATGTTAAAATCCCAGTAGTTAATTAGGCCATGCAGCAAATGCTCTTACTTTTCGATTAAAGCAACGTTTTTGGTCTGGAATTTGCCTTTGGTCCGAAGGGCGTCCGAAGCCCGGCCTTGGAAGAGCAGGCCCTTTTTGGTCATCTTCAGCAGAATGATCCGCACCAGCTCACCCATGTACAGTCCACTAACCATCTTCTCAAATCTGGGAAACAGATGGTCAGGTTACACAGCCTTTTTCAGTACTGCATCTCCTAACACAATTTCAACGTTTACTGTGAAAGTTTCATTCTTTTTAACATGTCTGTCTGGATTTTGGAGAGGAAAAAGTCCTAGGGCCTGATTTACTAAGATCTTTAGCGTGTACAAAACCTTTTTGCACATGCAAAACTAATAACACAACCAATGTGCAAATTGGTCATATTATTGGTTTTGTGTGTGCTAAAAGGTTTTGCCTAAAGGCCTTAGTAAATCAGGCCCTTAGTGTGCTGGACTGCATATATACGTAGAATTTTATCACGTTTTGATTAACATATTTGCATGTCTATTGTCCCTTTTGGACTTGTGTACTGTGGCAGTACCAGTTTTCTCATCTAACAACTTGTGCTTAAAAAATAAAATATGCTTAAAACTGAAAATATGCTTAAAAATGAAATATGTTTAAATAAATGTTATATGCTCACAGCTGTTTCCCAGGGTTGCTGGAAGCCGCATCAATCTCTCGATCAAAGTCTGTGATGAAGTCGTTGAGCGTGCCGTCTTCCCCGAAGGCCCCCCACTCCGTGTTGATACACATCCTACCTTCATCTCCCTCCACCAAGTCGATGTGTCTCAGCTCCTCCATGTAGCAGGCGTTCGTACCCATGCCTGAGGAGCAAGGTTAGCCTTTCCTACCCTTGATCACCACTGATATCATTGCTCAACCAGTCACTCAGGTTTATTCCTTTACTATTCCTATTAAGAGATTTCTGATGCTTGGCCTTACCTACAATGACTCCAACCTCACAGCGCTGGTCATCATACCCACAGGTCATCATGGTCCCCACTGTGTCATTGACGAGAGCCAGGACTTCCACGTCCATCCCCTGAACCGACAGGAGTCATAGGGTCACCAATCCAGCGCCAAATAGCTGGAAAGCTTTTTGCTGTAAACTTGGCACTGGTCAAAGAGTGTCACCTCACTGTGATCATCCTGCTCTAGCATTTTTATTCTTATTTTGCTTGCTGAAGGTTCAAACTACTACTTTTCTACAGAAGCTTTATTTAATAATCAAAGCAGCAGCAGCTTCTTCTTATTATTATTTTGATTCTTATTCTTATTCTTCCAGTTCTTCCAGACCTAACTCCTCCTGAAAATGGCCATTAAGTTATTATATATTGTGTTTCTGCCTTTCCCAGTGAATGCGCTGTTGGTTACCCCAGTTCTGTTGATAGCCTGCCTTAAGCTCTCCACCACATCCGTGCCTTGGACTCCTCTGGCCTTGTAATGTTTTGACCATGACAGAAGTACACCCTGAACCCCAAGAAAAAGGAACAAAGATGTCCTGAACATCATGTCCAAAACATATATTGCATAAACATGTAGGCCACTGTGACTGCTAAAATATAGCAAGATATTTGGATATATTAATATGCATCTACTCTGCAATTTAAGTTTGCATTTTCTTTCCAGAAGACAACATTCTTACTCAATAGTGTTCAGTGATGTATTCTTTTCAAAACCCAGATCAAATTTTGCAGGGTAGATAGTTTGTTTTCCAAAATGAAGTGATTATTAACCCATGCAGTATTCAATTTACCTCATCCAGTTTGGACTGTCTGCAGGGGAAGGAGAAGGTGAAGCCCAGGGGTGTTTTCCTGTTATTGATGAGATTCTTCCCCATGAAATCTTTCAGGGACTCTGCAACATGACCGAAGAGCTGCAGGAGGAATGTATTAGCATGGGATGGCATGGCACCTTTTCGCTTAATTATTTGAGATTTCATCATCTTTTATCATAAAGAAATTAGGATGCAAATTATGAGTGACGGTCAGACAAATGCAATGCTCTCTTGGCCACTTTTTGGTATCAATTAAAGACCAAATTTATCCAAGAGTAGCAGAATAAGGCCCACCAGTGGGCTTTGCCTGGAAAGGTGCTAACTGGGCCTTATTCCTTACAGCTACAATCTTGCAGGATTAAACCTCAGCTAAATTAGTGGACTATGGTAAGGAATCCATAATAGTGGTCTACAAATAAGGTCAAACTGGCAGGGGTAGGGTGGCTTAGGGTTCATCCTGGCAGGGGTAGGGTGGCTTAGGGTTCATCCTGGCAGGGGTAGGGTGGCTTAGGGTTCATCCTGGCAGGGGTAGGGTGGCTTAGGGTTCATCCTGGCAGAGATAGGGTGGCTTAGGGTTCATCTGGCATTGGAAGGGTGTGTTAGGGTTTATCTTTTACAGGTAGGGTGGGTTAAGGCGGCAGTATACTTGATAAGAAGGCAAATTTAGCTGAAATTGAACCACAGCCGCAAACGGTGCCACATACAAACGTGTGTATACTCATTGTGGTTTCTGTTCGCTAGTAACATTCGGGAACCCTGAAGTGACGTTTGCCACACCAGCAGAAACTCCAACATGGAAGGCGATGATTTTGAAGTCGCTTTAGTTTATTTAGCACAGCAAAAAAAAGAAAAGAAAAAAGATGGTATGTTCGCCCGCTCAGACAAGGAGATGGCACGGGGAGTATGCTCCACCCATGTCATATTTTAAACAAATTGGAGGCAATCTCCGCATTGACGTCAGTGTGTGAACGTCTCGGCTAGTTCGGCCAGGAGGGATGTGCACATTGCTGTGGCTGAAGTCAGTGCAGAGTTTTGTTTTCTCCACAAACGTGCTATTTTACGTCATTTTGTTCACACAAACTAGCCAAAGTTGGTTTCTGCAGTGAGTATACTGCCGCCTTTAGGGTTCATCCTGGCAGGGGTTGGGTAGGTTAGGGTTCATCCTGGCAGGGGTTGGGTAGGTTAGGGTTCATCCTGGCAGGGGTTGGGTAGGTTAGGGTTCATCCTGGCAGGGCTATATGGGTTAGGGATCAACTTGGCAGGGCTATATGGGTTAGGGATCAACTTGGCAGGGGTAGGGTGGATTTGAAGTACAGATCCATTGCATCCTCCCATGTGTTTCCTGCAGTACTGTGTCCTACTGATTCTGGAGGACTCTGGGCCTGAGACTCACGTCTGTGCCCCTGCCGTTGATAACCGCAGTAGGGATGGGGTAGGTCTGGCTCTTCATTTCCACCTTCCTCTTCCCGTCTTCTGACACCTTCACCTGCAGCACCTTGAACCTGGAGCCCCCAAGGTCAAGCGCCAGGAACTCCCCTTCCTCTGAAGGAGTCAATGCAGGGGCAAAATCATGGGCAAGACCCTGTAACATCTCACCCTAAATCCTGTTCCTGGGGGGAATAGAAGGAAGCAGGATTACCGAGTCACCTGGATAACTGCACAAAACACGGAACAGCTCTTTTTACAGATTCCAGATTTGGGAGGGTTCCGGGTTTTACTCAGTGCAGTTATCCAGATAACTTAAGTAATCCTACTTCTGAGCATACCCCCCTGGTGACTGGTATCTCCAGTAGCAGAATGGGGTCAGTTGGTGTTTAGTACCAGAGGACAGATAGGGCTCTGCTTATACTGCACCTGATCCATCGGGGGTGGAGAGGACATGGGTGGGCAGCATCTTCACCGCAGCCGTCATGTTGCTTTCGCCAGATAGACCCTTCTCCATTTCCTCCCGGAAACGGGCAGAGATGTCCTGGAGCTGGTCATCATTGAGACGCATGGCGTACAGGAACCTGTCCACCTGGAGGGACAGACAGAAGCAGCAACAGCCAATAAACCAGCCCACATGCAAAGGAGAGTGTTGGAAGATGCTGCACTGCTCAAGACCTTATAAAATTATAACAAAATCACTAGAAATTCACTAATCACTATAGCCGAAATTACCGTTCACCAAGACTCATTGAGTGGACTCATTGGAACATGAAAGAGGCATGGTCATTTTGCACACAAAGAACCGGGAGGCATGCCAAGTGTGGGGCACGCTTTGTGAGACGCTGGCTTCAGAAATTAGGCAAGAAAAAATAAAAAACAGTATTATCCAGATTCAAATAGCCATTAATATGCAATGTCAGAATGACTTGTTTTGATAACAGGTTAATTGCATTTCAGTTGCTGTATGGAATTAACTTAACTCCAGTGCCGGGAGGCTAAAGTCCTCATCGCTCATTTTTTCCCCATGTTTATCTCTAATGTGATGTAGTTAATCATTCCTGGAGCCACACTGGCTAAATTAAAGCACACATTGAGGGGTCAAAGTTTTCAACCAAGAATGCTGTAGTGTACAACCTATCTCGAGCATCAGGAAATGAACACGTATTTGTGTTTTGTACCTTTGTTCTAAGCCTTGGGTGTGTTTTATTTTATTTGGTGCACTGTGCTGACTCTCCACGCATGTATTTATGTACAGGGGGATCCAGGTGTATCTTTCCTCATTGATATGGGACCCCAAAACCTAAAGCCACAGGATACCCCACTGGCAAAGACAAAAGGAGCCGGAACTAGGGTGGAAATCTCATCAAAATCCATGATGTTCATCCAGCTGCTGACACTATATAGCACCCCAACTCCATCCTCTATGTCCATCTCGCTCTGCCTCTCCCTGTCTATATGCTTCACACTCCCTACCACGGTCTGTCATTCGCTCCCTCCCACTCCCCTCTATATGTCTCACACCTCCTCATCTCATTCTCCCCCTCCCTTAGTAAATAAATCTTAAGGGTTGTTGAAACGCCCTTCACACTTCATCATTAAAGAAAGAGAATCGTTTGCCGAATTTCACGTTTATTGTAATAAAATGTTACATGTTATTTTAGACAACTATTTATCAAGCTTTCACAATAGTGTTTTTAAGTAATACTGATTCAGTTCAAAAGACTGCAAACTTGTCATTGGAAGACAACAGTTTTGTCAGCATTTCAATTTTGCAACCACTGTATTGAGCAAAAGCAAATATTCAGACCCGACAAGATTATTAAACTTTCCCCATCTGCCAGAAATCCAAATGAAAAAGGAAAAGCATTAAAGCAATTTGTACATTTGTGTGATGAATACAGTGGCCAAACCACAAGAAAAATCACATTGTAAAATGAACTCCAGAAAAAGAAAACCTGACTCATGAATGTCTCACCTTCTTTATCTGGTCCTCCTGAAGTTTGGAGAAGTAAAACGAGAGCAAATGCACAGCCAGCATCTCAGGCACTTCACGTGTAACTTTTCCAGAGCAATGAAAGCACTTGCAATCAAAATAAATCTAGAAAACACCCCTAAACTAATTCAGCGTCTTGTGAACCTGTTTTTATTCATATTCTGCAAAGGTCTCTGCGTGTGAGGAAACGTTTTTCACTCCTTGAAGCTGTTTTGCTCGTTGGTGTCAGAGTTAAGCCAAAGCCCACCCCTCTGCCTGGCTCAATAATTAATGGCTCAGCCTCCCCTTAACTCCGCACCTCTTAGCGTTCTCCTAGCAATCTGCTGGCTCCATTCCAAACAAAGTGGACTTCCCCCTGGGACTCTGAGTAGCTCTTAGTCTCTGCTCACTACAAAGGAGTCTTCACCAAACAAGAAGAGCCAGACAATTGACAGAGTAAACCTAAGTCCCCAGACCAGAGAATTATACGGTAAAGGGTTGAACGTCTGAGGTTTTCAATGTTACTGAACTGGGACTCTAGGGTGAAAAAGCCAACATTTGTAGTTTATGCTTTGTCAGAGCAAGGGGAAATAATCAAACACCAGAGAAATCAACAGACTATCCAAAAAAGGTGATCATACTAATGCTCGTGCACAATCCTTAGTCCCCTAATCTCTTACCATTTTCCATTGTTGAAACTGCTGGCAGTTTCAGATGATGTACACAGCATAGACAAATGCAATACCTAATGTTCCTGTTTTTTCTTAGATTTTATTTTGTTTTAAATTTAGTTTTAACTAATGTTGTAAATATTTGTTTTTTGATTATCCAGCCTAATGTTCTTCTCTTCTTTTTGTTGTACCTCGGCAGCATTGTAAATGAGGGGCACTCCCTCAATGCTTCTCCAAGGATGAAATAAAGTATTGAGATACTGAGAACCCTTACTGTAGTTCCAGAACATAACTCAACCTTAAGCCTGACCTGATTTATAAGCCTAAATTCAGCCATATTAATACAACAGAATCTAACCTGTATCACTAAAAACTGAAAAATATTGCGCTGATGAAAAACTAAAATTAACCCTAGCAAACTCTTACCTTTGGTCCTAAACATTTCCTGCCTCAACCCAAAAAAAAAGTATCATAAAAATTATATGTTAAGGTTGATAAGAAACAATCTAATAAGTACAGTGCAATATATACAACAAAAAATTTGAAATTATTAATCAGGAACAATATACACTACTCACAAAAAGTTAGGGATATTCGGCTTTCGGGTGAAATTTCAGGATGAACCTAAAATGCACTATAACCTTTACAGGTGAAATTAATTTGACCTTCTCTAAACTTTTGAATGCACATGTCCAACTATTCAATGTTTCAGTACTTTTTGCACAACTTGCTGTTCTCTAACAAGGAGCTGAACGGCAAAATTCACAACAGGTGTTTGATCCATGAATCGACCAATAAATTTCCTGGTTCAATTAGAATTGGTATTTAAACAGTCCTCTTCATCATGCTGTTCACATTTTGACATCATGAGACCAAGACGACACCTAAAATTGATCAACAGTACCTCGCCATTGCGAGGCTTCAAACAGGATGTTCTCAGAGGGAAGTGGCCACTGAGCTTAGAGTGTCACAGAGTGTCATCAGCAGGTTGCAACAGAGATACAGAGAGACTGGAAGAGTCACAGAAAGGCATAGAAGTGGACGTCCTTTGGCCACATCCCACACTGATGACCGCTTCATTGTGAACAGTGCCCTGCGGAACCGGATGATGAATGCCACTCAACTCCAGGCACATTTAAGGGAGGTGAGAGGCACCCAAGTGTCACGTCAGACCATTCGAAACCGTTTACATCAGCGTGGTCTGCGTGCTAGACGACCTGCAAGGGTACCTGACCACACCACCAGGCACAGGCGTCATCGTCTTGCATGGGCCAGGGAGCATTTACGCTGGACGAGGGACCAGTGGGCCTCAGTGCTGTTCTCTGATGAAAGTCGATTCACGTTGAGCAGAAATGATGGCCGCCAACGATGTTGGAGACGTCAAGGAGAGCGCTATGCATCAGCCACTGTTGTCACCAGACGACCCTTTGGTGGTGGCGGTGTTACAGTGTGGGCAGGTGTGTCTAGTCAATACAGAACTGCCCTACACTTTGTGAATGGTACAGTGACAAGCCCATACTACCTGAATAACATCATTAATCCAGTCATTGTGCCCCTGCATGAACAACACAGGCCTAATTTCATCTTCATGGACGACAATGCTCCAGCTCATCGAGGTCGCATCATTAGGGAAAGGCTGCTGGAGACTGGGGTACCTCAAATGGAGTGGCCTGCACTTTCTCCAGACCTGAATCCCATAGAAAACCTATGGGATCAGCTGACTCACCGTGTAGAGGCTCGTCACTCTGTACCCCAGAACCTCAATGACCTGAGGGCCGCCCTTCAAGAAGAGTGGGATGCCATGCCTCAGCAGACAATAAGTCGACTTGTGAACAGCATGAGACGTCGTTGTCAAGCTGTAATTGATGCTCAAGGGCACATGACAAGTTATTGAGACATTGACATTGTTGTTGTGGTATACCCACCACTGTTGTTGGCTTTTGTTTCAATAAATAGTTTGAGATGAGGAAATCACCATTGCATGCTTCTACTTAAATGCCCTACTTTCATGATACGTATAATATCACTGTAGCGTTAACTTACATTTTCCATAAATTTCACCCGAAAGCCAAATATCCCTAACTTTTTGTGAGTAGTGTATATGGCTATTGCATTAATGCAACAAAGTGAAAATTTTGCACTAACCAAAAACCAACCCGAACCCTAGCTCCAGAACATAACCCAAATCCTGCCTAAAACTGTAACTCAAAATTATAGGATAGGAAAGAGCAGTTGTGTGTAGTTTAACATCTTAACATTTACATGTAAATATAAAGGCCACATGGGGGACTTCACATCTCTCTCAGTCTCTTCTATCCCTTAATGCAGCAGAATTAAATGTACATCTATTCACTCCATTGAAAAGGCAGAAGATCCTGCAGATTGAAACCCTCCTCAGTTGGACAGTTACTCCAACTTGCCCTGTTTTTGGATATTGATGACCTGGGTCTTATGGCGACTGTAATAGTTTGAAATCCATGACAATCCTTGAAAATCTGGGTAACATCAGGCTCACATATTCTCCCTTAATAAAACAACTCCCCTACAAGTCCAGCTGTTTAAATTTGAACTGCCATTCAGACTGCAAGGTATCATTCGACTCAAGGAACAGAAAGAATTTAATCAAAGCTTGTTTAATGACAAAGAGACATGTTTAACCCATTTATATTTTACAAAACAGACACCACCAGGTCTTTAGACCACGAGACCTCCCCTCACATTACTGCATAATAGCACTCAAGCAACACGGTTTTTCAGAGCTCAGTTCACTTCACATATTTTAGTCCAGTGATGCTCATTTTATCAGCACTTTTCCAAGGGTGTGTTTGTATGTAAAAGAACTAATGCCCGACACCTGTAAAATTACCAGTGTGTTTATATGCCTGCAACGATGGGTTAACAGAGAGCATGTGGCCTCCATTCAATCAACAGTTGTCCTTAACTATACCCTGCATTCTATCAACAATTGTCTTTTACTTTCTAGTAAATGCAAGTTACACAGCTTATTCACAAACTCAATTTGGGGGGAGTTAGTTTTAGTGATTGAATTTGACAATCTGTGAAGAAAATAATTCCGGCTTTTCATAGTTAGTGAAAGGGTACATTTTGAATGAACCCCAGCCTGTGTCAAGAGGAAAAGCACACAAGTGGCTTTTCAGAATACTGCAGTTAAGATGAATCCCGATTCACTCCGAGCTGAGCTCCACTGGCATAGTTACTTTTTATAAATGAGCACTAGAAAATACCCAAGTTAATGTGTCGACACTTGATTCACTTCTAGTTCTATTTTAACAGAGCTGCAGGAGTTAGTTCATGTTTCGGCATCGGAAACGATCAAGTTCCAATGATGACAACAAAAGACAAACCACATCAATTGTAGGGTGCAGGACCTTTTAACCATACTGAGGTAGGGGGAGCAGAGATAAACTGTTAGCGTTTATCTTCAACGATGAACTTTAACTCATGTCATGGCCTGTTTATTATGGATGCAAATGTGTTTCACCATCATGTGTTCTGGACACTTTGTAAGGGCAATTTTTCATACTTTGAGCTACAGCGCACTCTCTGGACAGCATGATAACCTCCCTGCTTTCATCATAAAGACCACAGGAGGAGTCTAACAATATTATAAATTATAGTCTTCTCTTTAAAAAACAATAAAAGGGACCCCTGACAATGACGGCCGTCATTTCTTTTTCTTTCTCTTGACCATGATCTGGCTAGTGGTGGCTGCGTCGGTCTCGCCAGCGTTTCCATGGGGACGCTGCTGTTCCAACCACTCCCTCTGCAGACGCTGGAGGAGATCAGGGGTCAGCAGGCCATCCTGCAGCAGACGGGAGCTGAGAGAGCCGTCTGCTCCCCACCGGTCGGCCTGCGAACCCAGAGCCTTGGAGCCACGCCCCTTCCGAAGGGCCTGCCCCCGGGGGCCGTGGGGCAGAGGGGCGGGGGCGTTGGTGTGGCGGGTCAGAGGCGCGGATGAGTCCTGTAATGTTGCGCACACCCTCCTGGATCGTGGAGTCCAGCTCCTTCTGCGCGTCCCGGATCAGGTTTGCATCCGGAAACATGTCCATGAAGCGGTAACTGTGTGTGACAGCAGAATATTAGTAACACCGCCCCCTGTGTTGCCATGCGGGTTTTAGAGTATTGGTCTCGACTTGCTGCAAGATTGAATTGCACTGAACAGACACTTCTGAAATCATGTTGCGGCTTAAAAGGTCTCAGTTTTAAGGCATGGTTACCTGAGCCACAGGTATAAGTCCAAAACATCATGGACAGCCTCCAGGTGCATCAGGTCCTTGATGTTGCGAGGTGCGGCCAGGGGCCAGGAGACATGACGGCACACCCAGTTGAATGTTAGAGGCTCTTCTCTGCTAAACTGCCGGGCAAACTGCAGAAAAGCCAAGTCACCGAAACAATCCACAAACCCAAACCTACTCCAGGTCCAAATTAAATGGCTCTTTCCCTCAAAGGCTCATTCACCGTATGAAAAGAGATCGGTCCTGCAGTTCACTGTATGAAGACAGATCAGCGCTGCAGTTCGCTGTATGAGGAAAGATCAGCTCTTACACGGTCTGCTGGTCTTACCTTCAAGAAGGAGGTACAGACGAATGGCTGCTTCCTGTTGATTGGCGCGGTGCAGAAAACGTATCGAGAACGCAAGTTTAAGGGAATGTGCTGGATCATGTCAGCCAGGAACTTGAAGTCGTCAATGTTGCAGACAAAATACTGCCCATCCACCTGGGACAGGCTCACAAATATGTCCTGTTGAGGAATGGAACACAAAATTAAATCAAGTCCAGAATTGGATACTGACAGTGTAATGTAGAGAACTTATCTGACAGTATTTGGACATTTTCCAAAATACAGTCTGATTACCCAATTTAAGAACCAGACCAAAAAAAACATGCTACACTGTAGACACAGACCATCTGCACTTACAATGAGATTGGAGAGGGTGGCCTCTGGTAGGTGATAGGCGAACATCTCAATCTGATCTGCAGTGGGGTGCAGTCCTGCGGCCTAGTCATGTAGACGGGGCAAACAAATTATCACAACACACAGTGAGATAGACAGACACACTTATGACACACTGTTATGAATTACGATGGCACCAGGCCTTAGATAATACATTTAGAAATGTATTTTTAGATTTAGATTTAGAACACGCAGCAGAACATGCAGGCCCCTCCCTGACCTCGATTGGCTCGACTGTGCGGCTAAGAATTTCCTTCAGCACAGGAAGGTCGTCGCGGTGCATGGTGGTGACCTCGCCCTCTGTAAACATGGAACTGAAGCGGCCGGCTCGTCCAGAAATCTGAAGGGCCTGCGACGTGCTGATGGTGTCCATCTCCTTCTCTCCCTTCTCATTGATGGTGGGCTTCTTCAGGGAATTAAAGATGATGCGCTTTATACTCCTGCATGGGTGAGGGGGGGGGGGGGGGGTAGAGCAGGACTGTTTCACATTTTTGAAAAAGGTACATGAACATCCTCCACACTGCTATAAAACAGTGCCCCCTGGTGCTGCTAACAGATACTCACAGGTTTAATCCCATCCCGATGGCGTCTGTGGCAATCAAGATCTTGCACGGGTCGTCCGGGTCATTGAACTTCTTCGCTTGAGACAATTTGGTACCTGTAGACACACACACAAAAAAAAAGAAAACACTATAAAACCCGCTCATAACTGGCTGGCTGGAGATTGACAGGCTAGACTGATGGGGATGGAATGTTGATGGGCTGGCTGAATCAGTGGTCATAAGAGTGACTCACCAGGAGGCAAGCTGCCGTAGATGACCGCACATTCCAGGCCCCGGACCTCAATCTGCCGACTGAGGCTGTAGATGTCGTTCTTGCTGAAGCAAACAATGCAGTCCCCTGGCCGGAGGTTGTCCAGGGACTCTACAGCTTGGTCCAATATCGAGAAGGGCGTCAGCCTCTCATAGTTACGGACCTTGGGGGGAAGGGGAAACTCAGCTCCAAGCATTTCAAATGCCACATCAAACAGAACGAACACAGAATCACTCATTAGCCTCATTTTTCAAATGATTCAATCAAGAAAAATCAAATGAAAGCAAATTGGGACCCTTAGGGTCTTCTACAGAAGAAATGTGTACCCAACAGGCATCTCAAGAAAAGTGCATCATACATAAAACCCTGCCGGAATATTGATACTTTAATAATTCTTATAACTAATTCTTCTCTACGGGTGTCTCAATGCATAGTGAGTAATATGTTGCATCAGCATAAATCTGGTTGTATGAATACTGTTGATGTGGACTACATTTCCCAGACTCACCTCCACCTCTTCCCCTGTGGTGTACAGGAGCTCCGTGACAAAGTCAATGGCTGCAGTCTCACCACACACGTGGATCTCTTCCGCACACAGACCTGTTCACAAGCAGAGGACCACCGTCAGACACTAAAGACTCACACAATTATAGTCCCTGCAAGACACTCTTGAGCTAGAGACTGAGGAAAACACATAAACCCAGCTGACGGAACACACAGACGTCTCTCTCACTCTCTCACCCTGTACCTCAACACGAGGGGCTGAAGCCACTTTCCCTACTCACAAATAACATGCAAATCTATTGACCCAGAAGACAATACCTGAATAAGGAAGGAAACTGTTCTGAGTCTGCTCAGTTGTCAGGTTATATTTTGCAAAAGCCAAAACCAAGGCACAGTGAAGGAGGAGGAGGCATAATTTTTCTACAACAGGGTGATTTTAGCAATGCAGCATAAAGTTTAAGGACCTGGGCTTGCATCTACAAGGTTGTAGGTTAGATTCCCAGGAGGGGAACTGCCAGGTTAAGTATCCTTGAGCAAAGGTACTTAACCTGAATTGCTTCAGTGAATAACCAGCTGTATAAATAGATTGTATCTAAAAATAATAATAATAATGTAAGCAGTTTAAGTTGCTCTGGATAAGAGTGTCTGCTAAATGCCTACAATTTTTAATTCTTATTGGACAAGGGCTATGATGGCCAACCCTGGTCCTGGGAGCTGCAGGGTCTGCTGGTTTTTGTTTTCACCTTAAATATAACAGCCACTTTAGACCTAAGAAGCCAGGTGAGGTGAGTTAACGGTGTAATCAACTGCTTTAAATCGATCAATTAAGTGCCGAGTAACAACAAAAACCAGCACTCCAAGACTCCAGTCCCAACAGGAAGCCATACGAGACATCCTGATCCAGGAGCAGCGAGAGTTACGAGACATCCTGATCCAGGAGCAGCGAGAGTTACAAATAAACCACATGCAAGTTGGCAACAAAGCCAGTGGCTTTGAGGCAAAGCGACTTACAGTACCTAACAAAGCTCGTGTCCAGGCCCAGCCACGTGAAGGGTCCCGGATCATCTGGATCTCATCAATAACCGCAACTTCAACTAGAAGGGGTACACACAAATAAAAGTTCACCCATTTTTCTTCATGCCATAGTGTATAAAGTTTAATAAACTGTTGTGGCAAGTCCAAATGACTGCACTTAAAACAGGGAACTTACATGGTGTTGTAACATTGCACATCTCAATGGTGCAGGCCACATGATCAGCCTGTCTGGCCTCTGGATCAACAAAGGTTCGCTCCTCTCCTGTCACCAAGTCACACGGCACACCCTGTGGGAAATGCACACACACCCCTGCTAATACATCATGCACAATAATACCTCACACACTGGCTAATGCCCTTCCCCTGCTAATACATCACACACGCTAATTCGCTCCCCCTGCTAATACATCACACAAACTCAAGGCTCAGACCATTCCACTGCCAATACATCACACACATAAACACCAGTTCTTTCCCCCTGCTCATACATCATACACATACTGGAGCATAAGTTCCATCATCCTGCAGTACACCACTGAAACATATCTGAAAGATGTACTGAAACATCTTCCCCTGTTCCCCTGCTAAAAACATCACATACATGCACTGAAGCACCAGTTCCCTGCTGCAAGTATGGTACATCACACATATGACCTGCCAACTAGGGAAGGCAGATGTCGCACTAAATTACTTTTCTGTACAACCAAAACACATTGAGGTTGAAGTGCAGAAGGGTTTCTTCTCCCAACTTATTTTTCAATAGAAAAGTTCAATAGAAAAATTTGTCAGGAGAAAACCCTTAAAGTGATCCATCCATATCTACTGCATATCTGGCAACAGAGTGATGGTTTGAGTTTTGTTTGATACCTCAGACCCTTGATGACTTACAGCCATTTTACCAATTATGTATTCCATACTGTCCAGCATAATTTACAGCTAAGTCTAGTCGCACCCCCAAATTCCCAGAGACCCATTCAAATGCAGTGACGTTATAGTATCGCATGTAAGATACCATAAAATAAGATATCAAGTGTCTTTTGATGTTGTTGGGTCACAGACATCAGGAAGTCATGGTATGCAAAGAATATGCGACCAAATATTAAAAATTATTACTTTATTCGATATATAAATGCAGGGGTGCCAATAATTGTGGCACAAGTGGTTTTGTTAAAAATAATTATTTCTTGATGAGGGATTCTTTTTCCTCATAATAAATTTACTTCAATTAAAGGTTGGATTTTTCTCATTTTTTTCAGTGTGAGATTAAGCTAATTCACCAAACGGTTAATTTTTTATAACCCTTTTTACTCATCTTTACCAGGGGTGCCAATAATAGTGGAGGGCATTTATTTAGTGATATATTTTTTATTATATATATATATTAAAAAAACATTTTCTGACATTGTGGATGTTTTACCACGGTCAGTCACATATTGATACACCACCTCTCTCCTCACAATTCCTCACAAATACATTCGGAGTCACCTTACTGCCAAGTTTTCACACATACTGAAAGAACAGCTCTCCTCCACAGCACCCTCATGGCAAGTAAAGGGTAAATACCAGCTAAATGACTATGAGGTAATATCTTTCTTAAAAGAGAAGTTCTGTATTTAGCACGTTAAGCCCTGTTATAAGGTTATTTACAATCATATATAACAGTCCATATCAACATTTTGACAAACTGTGCAGTCTTGAGATATATTGCTCATTGCCCATGTCACAGCTAACTTACACAATGGATCTGGATGGGCTATAGAAAATCCTTCAAAAAACACCATAAACTCTCGTTTTCAAAGACGGGAAACTCACCGAGTGGTCACTGGTGTCCGTTGATGTTCTGACAGAAAAACTGTCGCAAAGTATGCATCGTATCAGGTTTTATTTATCATTTTATTAAATCCATTGACTTGTAGACACCAAAGGAGGTTTAGATACATCCGCAGCCGGAAACCAGAAATTCTTCTGAATTGTTTTGGAAAGTTTGTAGTTTTCTGTTGCTCACGAGCAGTCTTGTGCGCTCGCAGTGAAGGAATCAGTCGCATAAACGTACACCGATTTAGCAAAATGGATCCTTTTGAAGCCTTCAAACTCAGCCAAGACCTCCCAAAATTTCAAGCGGAAGTTTACAAACGTATGGCTGTACGGCGACTGAAAATAGTTATATAAATCTTTAAACGGTTATATAAAACATGTTTTAAACGTAAACGTAAATTACAAGACAACACCAGTGACCACTCGGTGAGTTTCCCGACTTTGAAAACGAGTTTATGGTGTTTTATTGAAGGATTTTCTCTATGCCCATCCAGATCATTGTCTAAGTTAGCTGTGACATGAGCAATGAGCAATATACAGTCAAGCCGGAAAGTCTGCACACCCCTTTCACCTTCTCCACATTTTATTACGTTACAGACATATTCTACAATAGATTGAGTTCATTTTTTGTCTCAAAATTCTACACAAAATAGCCCATAATGACAAAGTGAAAACAGGTTTAGACATTTGTGCGAATTTATTAGAAATCAAAATGTAAAATATCATATGTACACAAGTGTGCACACCCTTTGATATGACACCCAAAAGTGAGCTGAGGTGCATTTTGTTTCCACTGATACTGCTTGAGATGTTTCTACAACTTAATTGGAGTCCACCTGTGATAAATTCAATTGATTGTACATGATTGGGGATTGCCAACACCTGCCTATATAAGGTCCCACAGTTGACAGTGCATGTCAGAGCAAACTCCAAGCCATGGGGTCAAAGGAATTATCTGCAGACCTCAGAAACAAGATTGTGTCAAGGCATAGATCTGGAGAAGGGTATGGAAAAATCTCTGCAGCTTTACAGGTCCCAAAGAGCACAGTGGCCACCATCATTCCTAAATGGAAGAAGTTTGGAACCACCAAGAATCTTCCTAGACCTGGCCGCCCGGCCAAACTGAGCAATCGGGGAAGACGGGCCTTGGCCAGGGAGGTGAGCAGGAACCCGAGGGTCACTGACAGAGCTCCAGCGTATCCTTGTGGAGATGGCAGAACCTTTCAGAAGATCAACCATCCAGGCAGAACTCCACCAATCAGGCCTTTATGGTAGAGTGGCCAGACGGAAGCCCCTCCTTAGTAAAAGGCACATCACAGCCCGCTTGGAGTTTGCCAAAAAGGCACCTAGAGGACTCTCAAACAATGAGAATCAAGAATCTCTGGTCTGATGAAACCAAAATTGAACTTTTTGGCCTGAATACCAAGCGTCACGTCTGGAGGAAACCAGACACCGCTCATCACCTGGCTAATACCATCCCTACAGTGAAGCATGGTGGTGGCAGCATCATGATATGGGGATGTTTTTCAGCAGCGGGAACAGGGTGACAAGTCCTGATAGAGGGAAAGATGAATGCAGTAAGTACACCAAGATCCTTGAAGAAAACCTGCTCCAGAGCGCTCTGGACCTCAGACTGTGGCGAAGGTTTACCTTCCAACATGACAACGACCCGAAGCACACAGCCAAGAGAACAAAGGAGTGGCTTCGGAGAAAGTCTGTGCATGTCCTTGAGTGGCCAAGCCAGAGCCCAGACCTGAATCCAATTGAACATCTGTGGAAAGAGCTGAAAATGGCTGTGTACCGACGCTCCCCATCCAACCTGACGGAGCTTGCAAGGATATGCCAAGAGGAATGGGCAAAAATGTCCAGAAACAAGTGTGCCAAGCTCGTAGCTTCTTTCCCAAGACGCCTTGAAGCTGTAATCGCTGCCAAAGGTGCAGCAACCAAGTATTAGGCTAAGGGTGTGTACAGATATGTAACCCCTAAATAACCTATCTTTGTCAGTAAAATAAAATTGCATATTTAAAAAAAAACCTGTTTTCACTTCGTCATTATTGGCTATTGTGTGTAGATGTTTGAGGCAAAAAATGAACTCAATCTATTGTAGTATAAGTCTGTAACGTAATAAAACGTGGAGAAGGTGAAAGGGGTGTGCAGACTTTCTGGCTTGACTGTATCTCAAGACTGCACAGTCTGTCAAAATGTTGATATGGACTGTTGTATATGATCATAAATAACCTTATGACAGGGCTTAACATGCTAAATACAGAACTTCTCCTTTAAGAAGAAAAGACGTACTTACAGCATTATTGGTTTTCTCAAAGATCTCATGTGCCAGAAGCTTCAGCGGCCCACAGTACACCCCAGACTTCGCTGCCAGGTATCTCTGAATGGCATGATGGGTTTTCCCACTGTTGGTAGGGCCGGCGTGGAAGATGACCTTTCTTTGGATTGCACGAGCCTCTGGGTACCTTTTTTTGGCATTTAGAAGACAATCTTATCCAGAGAGAATCACAAAGCTTAAATTCTTCACTTACAATCCATTTATACAGTTGGATATTTACTGAAGCAATTTCAGTTAGGTACCCTGCTCAACGGTACAATGGCAATGCCCATGACATAGGAGTTGCTAGCCAAGGCAAGTTACTTAATCATTATGCCGCACTGCCTGTGACACAAAATGACTCGCTGATAAATGGTAAGCAAAGTGTTATAATTTACCACATAGAATATTAGCTTTGGCACAGTGCTGGATACTGGCTACTGTGGCTAGGCCATGTATCTCAAACTTCAATCTTGAGTCCCTTTCACACATGAAACCTGCAACATTGCCGGTGTCGGGACAAAAATAGACCGCCCATCAAAATTGTACCGGGGGTGCCTTTGGGATCTCACTTCCGATTACTCTTGACTGGAAAAATGTTTTTTTCATGTGTCAGTACTAGTGGACAGCACCAAGGGAAGCGTTCTGACTTTTCAGTTAGCACAAATAAAGACAAATGGGCGACACAAAGCTGTAGCACCTACCAATCAGCTGGTACGCGCAAATCACTGATCTTGCGCAGATCTTCCATGCAGTCCAACATAGGAAAGATCTGTTTAGCATGTCTCATGAAGTATGGGTAAATGTCATCTACATGTCCTGAAACACATGGGGAGAAAATATACTTAAGTCATTGCATCATTGTGTACAAAACTATGGTGACTTAACTGAGTTAGGTCAAATTATAAAAATTTAGTTTCAAGATTTCTTGCCAAATTTGAAAGGCCATTTCATATTTTGGAGGGTTTGCTGCTGTAGTACTTACCAGCTCCACAGCAGATGTCATTCAGGATTATGTGAAGATCGGCGCCTAGTGTTCCCATTTCCAAAACATACTTCCTGAAACTGATGAAGGCCTGGTGGAAGAGCCGGGCTGAGAGAAATAACTGCATATTTAAATATCTTTATTCAACAAGTCTATAAATGCCTCTCATCATAACGGCCCCAGACTGTCCAGATTAAAATGTAGCGTTTAAAAACGTCTATAATAATGTTATTAAAATACAATCAACCAGAAATAACCACCACTTGATAAAAGATCAGAGTATTACCACTTTTTGCGGAAATTATCATTCTTGGCCTGAACAAAACCTCCTCACCATCTAAACCGTGTTCGGCTGCTAGTCTTTGCATCTCTCTCCTTTTGTAGAATCTGTTCAGCACTTTAAGAAGTTCGCCTGCAAAGTATACATTTCAAATCACCCACCAAGCAAACAACAAAGGTCGATTTATTACAACTTGCAGTAACAGTAAACCAGAGTTGCCAAGTAAAACATTTTGCATTCGTCCTAGATTGTAACTTAAAGCATCGAACGTTAGTCAACAAAATACCACGAGACAACAAGCATTGACATGTATAATTTAACTTTAACCACCAAAACATGCACAATTACAACTATAGACAAAATATCGACATTACATTTGGTTAAACATTATTTACTGCATTAGCTACATAAACTAGTTTGCGAACAGCTAACGTTAGTTAGTTAGTTACTTTTGTCCAGTGGTTGCGTAAGCTCGGCTCCAACAGTTCCATCGCTCGTTTGATCACTTTTGATGTCCAGAGGGACGAAAAGCGAAGTGTCCGGAGGCCGGGATGAACTGTTCGAAGAGACCTTTCGACTCAAAAACACAGTACGTAAATCTCTGTGAAACTGTCCGCTGCCCCAATGATCAAGCATGGCAGCCGCAGAGTTACGAAGAGAGATGGTTTTAACGAGCGGCTTGGCCCGCGAAAGCAGGACCAGGCAGCGATGCGCTGACATCTCAACGCGTGTGGATCAGGTGCCTTTATCAGACACACTATTTATTTTACCATATTTACACATTAAGAGCCTTAGAAATTATACAGCGGCTATCACATTTTAGTCAAAGGACGTTCTAATTGGGCTTCTCATAACAACGTGGTATAGGACCTTTATTGAACATGCTGTTCAAAAATATGCCTGTTGTAAATAGTTTAGAATATTGCGCAACTGCCAGAAAATACATTACATGAATACATTCCTGTTTATTAAATGTACAATTACATTTAAGAACTTGCAATAAAATTAAAACATTGAATATTTTGTTATATTTTAATTGATAAAAGGAAATGCATGTCTCAGAGGCATTTTTTCAGACATGCCCACTATGTTTCGACGCGTAATAAACTACGCAGTTTAGAAAGCATACTGGGAGGTGAAGTCCACAGCATTAGGCCTAGTACATACTTTACGCAAGGAACATGAACGCCAACGCATATTCGGGACATACGCGAGGTCTTTGCTTACATACTATACGTGCGTTTACCGGCTTCTTTTCGCCCTGTCCGCTAGTTGGCAGCCTAGGCTAATCTGGTTGGAGTAACCTTAAACCGGAAATTATTACTTCTTTGTGTGTAGTCTGCAATTCTGCAGTTATTGAACAATATTTACATTTAGCTCCTCTAACGGAAACGCGTGGAATTGCACCACACGTTTGCGTCGCGTTACAAAATTTGGACTGCACATTTTGCTACGCAAGAACGCGAGAAACGCCCCCTGCGTTGCTATTTGCGTCGTTGCGCGCGTTCCTTGCGTAGAGTATGTACCAGGCCTTTGTTTTTGCGTATGCGTTCAACAGGGGGTGCATCGATCCTAATACTCGAAAAATATGCAGTTTCTGCCGCAATATTCTTCACTCCCCACCTCCACCACTCCTCTCCTACCCGGAAGTATGCAAAACTGCCTGAACGTTTCGAGTATAAGTATTTGCATGTACAGTATACAATGCACCTGACATTGCGGTTTGCGACGAGACATCAATTAATATGTAACCATTAATACGTAATTAAGATGTAATCAGGACCATTAGATTAAAACACGATCCGTTTCTGGGGCACGGAGTAGAGGAGGTGGTAGTGGAGGAAGGGAGGGTGCATTTTTCGACTATTGGGACGCACCCACGGCCGCGCAAGGGTGGGACGTCTTACGACACTTCCACAGTCGTAAAATAGTAGGCCTATTGAGGATATTGTTTTGCGTACTGTACGTCGTGGCTAAACAGCACACATCTGTCAATACGCTGGACACAGGGCACAGGACGCAGTACATAGGGCTCTGATTCGGACACAGCCCGTCTCTTCTGGGGGGTATACTACCAAGCAGGATTACTGAGTTAGCTGGATAACTGAGCAAAACCCATAACAGCTCTTTTTACTTCAGTCCATGTTCCAGATTTGGGAGGGTTCCGGGTTTTACTCAGTTAACCAGCTAAGTCAGAAATCCTGCTTTGAAGTATACCCCCTGGAATGAAAGAATGCATTTATTATTATTATTATTATTATTAAAGACATAAAATAGGAGTATCAGTCATTAACACTACACATTGGCTTCTTACATTTTTACACATTGGCCTTCAGAATTAAGATTGATGAAATATTGTGCACCATCACAACAGTTAGGCTCTTCACAAACCCATTGATATTAAGGCAATTCGAGTTCTGGCTTAAAATTGAGTAGGTGTGCTTTGTTATCTATAGTGGTTTTGCAATTCCAAATCAAAGCACCATTTGGCAAATACAACTTCTCACAAGTAATAGACAGCAGTAGTAGGAGACTGATACTTGTGGAAAACTTAATTTTTTGTTATTTGTAACAGGTGAAGTGTTCTCCACATAACCAAAATAATGTCAAAGCAAATTACAAAATAGGTAACAAAGATGTTAATCACACTTGGCTGCCTAGCCCTCTTTATTAAAACAAATGTTAGCGTGAAATTAAACCAGCTACATCCTGAAAATAGCTACATTCTTAGCAAGCTGAAGATAGCAACATTATGCTTTCTTTTTAATTAGCTTCTGATAAACTAATTTTGCTGGCTAAGTGCAGTTAGACCGTCTAACCCACATGCCCTCTGTTCAAAAACACTAAAGTGGGACACAGGGCAAAGATGAAGTTCCCACATATCAGTATAAATCTGAAGTTTATTGTGCACAGGTGAATAAATGTATGGATAAATGCTATGTACAGTGTTCAATGTCACTGATTTCACATTGTTTTAATGACTGTAAAAATGGGGTGGACATGCACGTAGCCAGCAGAGTATTTGGCATAACCGTTTCATCAGTTCCTTACAGGCACTTACAGTACATACAATGAAAAAGGAATGAAGATTGTCCCTGTGTGGCCATGAGTAATTAAGACCACAATACACAAATGAATGAATTCTGTACAGACTTCTCTGGGCACTAGAGCAGTCCAATGCTCGAAAATTAATTGTATTCATCTTCTTAACATGGGCACAAATAAATCAACAGAGATTAAGTTTCCATTCATAATTCCACAAACGGCATGATGTACACACAGAAGACAAAATTAAACATTTATCAATTAACAGTTAATTTGAGAGGGGCTTTTAAATGGTTGGTCTGCTTGTGACAGATCCTTCCAAGTCTGAGCTCCATAGATTTGCCAGAATTCCACTGCCACATTCTTCCTGTATGTTCCAATGCCTCTTGTAACACAACTTGCTGGAACACAACAAATATATTTTATATTCTGAGAAAAATTTAAAATCAAACCCATTTTCTTTGCGATCTAACAATTAGTTAAATGACGAAAACAACATAAATCACAAACATAAATGCTAAATAAGTTAGGACATTTTATATAATTTGTTTACGTCTCTAATATGGCATTAGTGCATGCTTGTTGTTGGGTAGTGTGTTCACCATGGCAGGTCCCAAGGGTTGTGTCAGACATCATAATGCTTTATATTCACATACATTAACCAGCCTACATGCACTGGAACATTCTAGTGAGTTTTATGAAGTTTTGTAAGTTTCTTGAATAACCAGGTATAACGCTTTGGGGGACAAATGAATGATACAGTAGAAATAGTTGCTTTCAAATGTCCCAGTGTTTTCTATGTTTTGTTAGACGGAGAACAGTCTGCAAGTGCAAACGGAGCGCTTGATTTTTTAGAGAAAATGGCAGAACTGGACAGAAAAGAAGGCTGCATGAAGCGGTGGCATGTAGTCATGTTTCTGGCCTGCCTCAGTTTTCCTTTCTGTGGATGGGGAGGGGGGCGGGGTTTGCACGCCCTTCCTTCCAAATGGTTGCACTGCAGTCCCTGCCCACAATGGCTCCTCCCCCTCTGGATTCTTCACATCTCAGGCTGTTCCCCAGGGAGGTTTGGTCTTGGTTCTGAAGGCTCATAACGCTGATGGAAGTTGCGTTTTCTTACTTTCTCAGGGGCCTTTCGCCACAGAACAATCTCCTGGAGACCACAAGGAAACAGCATGCCTTAGAGGTGGTCTAAGATTTTTGTCTCTAGACAAGTATGACTTGTTTATAAAAAACAAAAACAAATTTGGCACCCAATGTGGGGCTGAGCATGTCCAATTCCAACCCCAATTTTGGAATGGCCAATCGTCTGCAACTGCTGTTGCGTACGCCCCACTGCCAATTTGGTTGTCCTCCGAAACACGTGCTGTTGCCAGCTGCTTCTTTTCACACCGCAGATTACAGCTAAACTCACATAGAGCAGAGTTGGAGGAGGGAGCTTTTATGTGCCGCTTTGACTGCAATCTATGGGTAATCAACCAGCAGGGGTCGCTAGATAGCAATGCAAATGGGACTCTATCCGATTGAACCCTCCTATTCTACAAAAATGGCTTCTCATTGAAGACCATAAAAAGTGCATTTTTCCAAGTTCCAAAACACTAACAGGAAAACTTTTTAACATGTTTATTACTTAAACTTATCACCTTGAGTATCTGCAGTACTTAACATGTAAAAAAAAAAAGAAGAAAAAAAAGTAATCTGTACATTGGCAATTCAGCATAAGAACATTGTTCAAAAAAATTCAGTGCCCAATCCATGATGTGAATCTAACTTTCTGGTTGGTTTTTAGTCAGTTTCAGATAAAATACAGTGAAATAAAGTAAGGCAAGATTCCTGAAAAACAAAGTAAATCAAGACTGGACTGCACCTGCTGTTTGAAATATCTCCTGTCCTCCTCATCCACCAGCACCAGGTTGAGGAAGTAGCGAACCGAGAACTTCTTATTGACGTCCCTCATGGTGGCAGTAAGGTCATAGCCAGCCAGGAACAGCCGGATCGGAATGGACTCCCCTAGGAAAAGAGCAGGAATTTAGAGTCGGGATCCCCAAACCATTTCATCACACTGTAGCTCTCAGTTCCTTGAAATGTTGACACCTGTATCGAGTACAACCATAAGAATTTATAAACCAAACTTTTTTTTCTGCCAACCAGGTTTATCTTAAAATAAAAACCAACCAGTTAAATATTAAAGCGTAACCACAGAGTAGTGCCACTTTAGATAATCAGTGTCGTGGGTAGTGAGCTGTCAGCTACAACATAACACCAATGTTATAGTAAAAGCACTTAAGGCTATTATGACCCCAAAGACTTCACTTACTAGAAAAATCAACTGACTAGACTCAACTGGGCCATAAAATGGCAGACTGACTAATGCTAATATTTGATGGAAGAACAGTGAGTTTATCAGCTTATGTTTTTTCCCATCTACCTTTGACTGGAGCTCCGTCCATTATCTCATACTTTGCAACAGTCTCCGTTTCAGTGGTTGTACTTGGTCCTAAAGAAGAAACAAATTGAAACGTTTCAAAGTTGTCTTCCAAGGACAAAAATATTTTTTTATTTTATTTGTTACAATCCCCCTCCCCATGTAGAGATACTTGGCAGTGCTGTGTCTCTCTACCATTTAATTTACCTAAAATGACCTCACTATCATTTGTTCTTTATTTTCCCCTTAATAAAAGGTTATTTTACCTGCTTGAAACAGGCGATATATTTAACAATATTTGACAACGTGTATGCTCTCTCTGTCATATCTCACCTATTCCAGTCATCTCTTTTTTGATTAACTGAAGCTCCATGTGCTGGATTTTGATTCTCACCAATAGGAAGTAGATCTTGCCAACAATGACGTCTTTCAAATGGTATCTGCAAATACAAACCGGGCACTTTGTTAACACATGGATCCTATGTCTTCGTTACAATCAAACAGCATTTTGTAACTTGGGTATACTTACTGTTACTTACTGTTTTTCTGTAATTAACCCATAATCCATAATCTGTTTGTGTCCTTCACCTAAAGATCACAACCTATCAAGCACACTGCACATTACATACTGGTTGAGGGGGCAGTTAGTATTATGTGGCGGAGAGGGCAGCATGCAATATTTAGACAAGGCAGTTTGTAATGTGTCATTGCAGGGGCAGTTTGCTTACTTGGACTTGTTATATTCAAACTCTATGTGTAGGCAATCTTCAATGCCCACTTCCATCTTGATGGAGTTGTTGACGTCGGGGTACGTGGCCAGTTGGTGGACGATGAGGTCATACTCCTTCACCAGGTCTGATAGTCTTCTAACTATCGTGACTTTGAGGAAGTACCTGGAGGTGACAATTATTGTCGAGTTCCTATAGTTCTCTATACCTTCTAAGATCCTGTAATTCCTAGTTAACAGTCAGTTTAAAGAATACTGGCAGAATAACAGCATCTTGAGTACAGGACAGTTTGGTTGCAGGTTTGGCCATAAAACTATAAACTGCCAACAAGTGCTTTATAGATACTATTCAGGCTCTTGATAATAAAAATCACTACACAGTCCTATTTATTTAACTATTAAAAGCATCTGACACAGTTGATCACACCAACAAGCTGCTGAACATTCGTCAAAGCTCTAAGACAGCTGGTTGGTTTGAAAATGATCTCTAGTAAAATGCAAGTGTATACATTGATGGGGAAACATTTGTCACTAGGGGTGTACCTCGGCAAACTATCCTTGGTGCTGTTCTTCTTAAAATTAATCTTAAGAACACTGGTCTAGAAGTGCACAAGTCAAAAGTTCATTTTTATGTAGAGGACACCATTTACTCCAATGCCACTTCCATGTCTCAAGAAGTTCAGGACCTCCAACAGTCTTAAAGCAAAATTGAACTTTGGTAGAACTTTGGGTTGTGTAGTTACCTGGCCGTGATATCAGTCCGGATGGTGGCGAAATATGTTCGATGCTCTGTGCTCCGCTGGGGTGATAATCCAGAATAGGGTATTTGTCGCTCTCCATTCACTTTTATAGCGCAGCTAAAACGGTCTCAAAATGACACTTCTAGCACGTACACGAACGCGAACGAAGCGGATTCTGTCAATACAAACAATAACCAGTCCTCTTACGCATTTTTTTTGTGTAATTAAAATGATTTATAAAGGTTTGTTTACTTTGAGTGGCGAGTGACCAATGAGTGGTTTCTGACGCATAGGCGCATAACGCTGTTTCTGGTGCAAGAACATACCTTAAATATGAAAAAGCAAGGAAAGGGCCATTTAATTTTCTCAAAAAAATTTAAGGCCAGGTAACTACACAACCCAAAGTTCTACCAAAGTTCAATTTTGCTTTAAAGGGGCAGTTCACCTAAAAATTAAACCCAAATTTTGAAACCCACATTGGCAATCTTGTTAGAGGTGAGAAGTGCAGTCCATTTCTGCCCAACTCACCACCACGTGTAGTAGAATAAATGACTAATTCTAATATTAATGACTAATAAAAATAATAATAATAAAAATAAAATGAAATAGACACATGAAGGGTGGAGAGGACGGGGTGACTTGAGCGTACCTCAATCGGACATTGGCTCCCACGTAGGACTCGTAAGGCTTCTCCACCTGCATGAACTCAAAGTCATAGCTGCGGTCCTGTGTCAGCTCTCCTGGCAAAGCCAGCTCCTTCACCAGGTTCACAAACTCGTGTGTGTTGCTCTTATCACTGAACAGCTCTGCAGGTATGGAGAGCAGTAAGAAGATGGCAGAATAAGAACAGGGCACTTTTTTCTTAAGATCCAACAGCCACTACAGTAGTTTGGGAACCCCCTGCAGTAAATGTCAGGTTACAGAACCATCACAGAAAACTGGTGTTAATGCAGCTATGATGGATATCCACAAATTATACATAACTGTCAGTTATGTCAAAAAATTGACTATGAAGACTAATTATTTGGGTTAATTAGCAGGATGACCGACAGTAAAATCAACTGATTTTGTACATGTTGCTACGTCAACATTCCTAATTCAACTGCAGTGGCAATATCTAGCCTCTTGATATTCTTGGGTTATCTCACACGTTCTATTTGGCCGTCGAGCTGCTAATATGGCTCTGGTCTCAAACACAGCTCATGGGCTTAAATGTTGGAGAGTGCAAGGCTATAATGTAGTGGACCACTGCTGTCCTCACATGACAATCACATGCTCAGCTAAGATATTTACTCACAAAAGGGGCCATATGCTTGAGGAAGAGTCTATACACGCATGCAAGGAAACACACACACATTTTCACACTTTAATTGCATAACCATACTTGCTTAATAATACAGTAAGCACAAAGTCATGGGATTCAAAACGCACCAATTTGACCCACAAACTCGATTCGGATACCCTGGTGCTCTAGTCTCTTCCCTGTCTGTTTCACAGTGAGGTTCACCTAGAGAGAAAACAATTGAATAACAACATCTCTGCTCTGTAACATACATACAGTAAAAATGAATCAGAAATGCAGCATTGATTTTGATTGATTGATTTTTTTTTTTGTAGGCCTGATTTTAGTTTCATTGTAAAAAGGTAGAAAAGTCTGATAAAGGAAGGATGTGATGCTGTTCTATACCGCAAGTATGTGAGAGAATAAAACCCTGTGGAAGGCTTTCTTGTCCTTTTTTCAATCATAGGTACATAAAAAGTACACTCGTTTGCCCTTGCAAAGCATTAGATAAATGAGTTTTGGAACCAATATTCATTAAAAGCCTCTGTTGCCCTTTGGGGGGGGGTCTGGTACAGCACCAATGACACTGACCAGAACTGGCTCACCTTCCCTGAAACGGACTCTCCATCATAAAACAGGAAGTGCTTTTCCATTTTCCCCTCTTCAGTCTTGAGCTCTGCCATCTTCCTGGTCTCCGCATCATTGAGGATGACATCTATTTCACACACGGGACCAAATAATCCACCAAGGAAACTCTGAAATGCACCGACAAATGTAGATTGCGTCAGAAATACGTCAGAGGTCCACCACTTCAGACGGGAAAGCCAAAAACCCATTGGTCAGGAAATGCACTGTAAGCCAACTACTTTGGTTTATGATGATGTATGCCAAAAAGTCAGAATACAATATAGGATCAGTAATACATTACCATAGTGACCCGGTTTCAAGAGTCTTCAAGAAGTTTTAACTTATAAGTCGACATTTGAAAAAAAAAAAAATATATAGCCTATGCCTAACTTCCACATTGCTAAATGAACATAGGCTACACGGTAACGTACACCGTCTTCTCTATAATCATTCCAGGTTATTCAGTATGTGGACTTAAAGATGATTGCCATGTTTGTTTCCGGACATATTAAAGAAAAATATGGTTAAGAAATGTTAAAATCCACCTTGATTTCACACACAAATAAAACATAAAAGTCAGTAACGTTAGCCGTATCAATAAAACATAATTAAGCATATCTGTATTTGTGGTCTTCAGTAAACAGGTCACAACAACCATACGAAAAAGCTAATTAAAGCAATGCTGTCGCACAACCTTTGTCAAAAGATATTAAAGTACAAAAACTACCTTGCGCGGTTTACCTAACATTTTGATAGGTAGGCTACTAGCTAATTTAGCCTTAGCTGATTGGTTTCGACCAGAAAGAGCCATTGGAATTTTCTAGCTAGCTAAATATCGCTAAACTGCATGCTAACGTACATTAGTTAGCTAACTATCTAACATTAGCTATAGTAACTTTACAGTGCAATATAGGCTCACCAGTAGTACAATGCATGCAATCTAGCAGCGTAGCTAACGTGAAGTGGCAATTGGATTTAACTAAAATGTGTTAGCTAACGTTAGCGAATTTATGTCACAAACTAGTTTGTCCGGTTAACTTAATCTGTCGGTAGGCGAGGAACTAAAAGCACACTGTGAAACGGGTTACACAGACATCCAGAAGAAGAGTTGAGTTTTGCTGTACAGTGACATATATGTGGGCCTCGAGTAACCCTCATCTCTCCAACTAATCATGCCCAAGACGCGCCCGGGCCGCCGGGCACTCAAGCACAAGAATCAAAACAATAATGTTGCAAAAAGAAAAACTAACGGGTCTACCAGCTGCAGTTATAATCTAGTGCAGTTCTCACTAGGCGGTACCAAGGCTATAACGCGTGATAAACCCCTTGTCGATTCGGATGATACTCACCATTTCAATCTGTTTCCACAAAGTAGTATATAGCCGTAATCTCCGCTCCTGTCTGTCAGCAGCTCCGTGAGCAGCCAAGCAAGCAGCAATTCTGTTGAGATCACGTGATATTTTCTATCAAAATAAAAGCCGGGACATGTGTCGTTTGATAACGCTGCATAAAGCTTCATTGAAACACTGGTTTTGCGTGTCTTTTAGCTCGACTTTCATTGATGATGATAGCTGTTGGTTTTAATGTTAAACAGACATTTGTGATACATTTATAAGGTTACACAGTATTACGTCCTTATTTTATTCGAGTGAATACATTGCTTCATATTATTACCACGCGTGCAATTATGTTATCTACGTCCAGAAACTTTGCTTAGTTAGCGATTACGAATGCTTTCGTAAAATGAATAGCCTAATTCGTTTATGCTTAAAAACCATTATATCGATGTATCCGGTTGTTACAACGATGGGTCTATGCTGTGAATTAAGCAGGAATCGTGTAATTGTACACCATTTTCAAACTTTAAAAGCCTATGTTAAAATGTCAGGATTTATATATAATCAATGAAATGGATTTTAAATTACATTGACATCCGTTTATTTTATGTTGCTGATATACGCAAATTAACCAATGTTGATTTGATTTGTTTCACTTTTGTTTCCAGACATATTTTGAACAAATAATTCTGCTTCACTCCTCCTGTCTAACTCCTGCTCAGTCATGTGACTCTGTGGGACTCAGACGGTCATATGACTGCCGCTGCTGCTCCGTGGAGCCGAAGAGGACTCAACCTGTCCCTCTGATTGGTCCTGAACAAATGTTAATACCCTGTCCAAACGACACAATATTTTAAAAAACAGCACATGCAGAGGCATTATATGAAGAAAAGGCACCTATTGCAATAAAAAAATTTTGTGGGGAAAATTTATTGACTGAGTATTTTGACCACATTGCTGCCATTGACTTACATGGTGAAAGACCTATACTGGACCCAACCGCAGTGGCGCTAGTGAGCAACGGCACAATTGCCGCTCCCAGCCCAACCAGGAAGTAAGCTTCAAAACGAAAGCCCAGGCTGTGTCCGAATCAGAGCCCTGTTCCCTGTCCACTCAGACCCCTGTCTACTATGTGCCCTGTCCCCTCACATTGCAAGCAGTGTGCGAATTAAGAAATCCCGCAAAACTCTTTCCAAACTAGTGAGGAAGTAGTTCGTAGTATCTTTTTTTATTTTTATTGAGAATATCAATCAGTTAACATATGACAATTTTTACAAAGTGTAGACTATGAATGAAGATATAATTAACAAAAATAAAAAAGAGTATTTTGTTATATGACCCACTCTTGTACCATAGATATGCATATACGCCCTACGTCTTTTACGTTTTTACTTCCGACTGAAATTGTCGGGTGAGTGCACAGTTCTGCCAGAGACCCTCCAAATCTCTGGTTCTGTAGATGAGTGTGCTCCTGAATTCCCTCGACAAAACCCCGGAAATAAGGGGTTCATCCTGGTATTTTAAGTGCCCCAATTTGTGAGAAAAAGTCGCCCACTCAAAAGCTTTATGACGAAGTGGACTCAAAGATGCGTACTCAAAAGGGTGTAGGGTTCTGATTTGGACACAGCCCAAGTATTTGCATGTAGCTACAGTAGGCTATACAATAGGGGTGTGCAGCGGTGCCACTATCTGTATCATCTTCTTCTTCTTGGCTTTTTACGGCGGTTGGCATCCAGTATTGTTGCATTTGTATCTGTATCTGTATCTGTTCGACCATCAACAAATCTGTATCTGTATTCAGATAGAAACCGGAACTGGGCGGGGATTCTACCGGAAGTTGCATTACATATAGGAAATGTGATCTATTTTTTCATTTTATTTTGGGAATGTGATCTTTTCTAGTCTAAAATGAATTCGGTCGGTAGGTACATTTTAAAAATACAAACAACACAACTAGCATAAATACAATAATGATTTTGATAGCCAGTAAGTGACATTTCAAAACGGGACATAGGCTACTGATTCTAGCTGTTCCTTTGCTTTCTTTTAAAAGGTGTTTTTACGTTCTGAAAAAGTGGCGAGATTAAGCGAAGCTAAATTAAAGCGAGCAGCATTAAATGGATAGTATCGGTTACATGCAAGATGTTGAGACTTTTCATTTAACGTTTTGTTTATTTTTCTTTTGCTCTCACAAGATTGACATAGGCCTATATAAACAAGGCACACTGTTCGATTATAGCAAGCATGTTAAAGATATAGGTTGAGTATCTGTAATTTCAGGGACTGCCGATTGAGTCACATAGCCCAAATCGAATGGCTCCATCCCTAATTATATATTTTATTGTTTTAATAAACAAATAAACAATCCAATGCTTAATTCTGTAAAGTTCAGAAGAGGCATACAGACAGGTGGGCACTGAATCAAAGATTTCCCTGCTGAAATTTAATTATTTCCCGCATCCGAATATGAACTGGCAACTTTGGATAGGAAAAAATCAGTTTCCAACCCACTATCCATGCACTTCCGGATTTTGGCTTCGGGCACACCCCTAATGTGTATCTTGATCACTTCCTCCACCATCTTCGACTAGTCACACTCTTCGTTCTTGTGGTCTTAATCTGTATTCCTGAATGCAAGGAAACATGCAGCTGCTTCTAGATAATTGAAGAGTTTGGCAAGCTCGTATTGCAAGGAAAAGGAAAAAGCTATTTATCACTATCACTTACAACAACATCTCTTTGTATGAGTGATAGGTTCAGCAATAATTGGCAGATCTATCTATATATATATATATCTGTGAGGTGCTTGACTGCCTGGACTTTTTTCAGTGTGTTTTGATGCAAGCAGCAGTTCTACCAGCCACCAACCCCCCAACTCTCCCCTAGAGAAATCAGCCCCAAGAGATGAAGCTGGAGACTGTGGGAATAATATACTTAGCCTGAGATAAGATACGTCTTCCTGTGCCTATTGCCAACTTGCTGATGGTTTCAAAAGGCACAGGAAGAACAAGCCATTTTTGGGTTGCACAGTGATCACCGCTGCATCATAGCCAGGAAGGACTTTTTTTTTTTTTTTTTTAAACTGTGGGTTGCCACTGTTTTGTCAGTAGATTGCGAATGTGACATAAAAATGGATCCAGGTCATATCTGATTTTCATCGTGAAACTGCAAAAGATTACAGGATTACCCTTCACAACCTTGGTCTGCAACTACCCTAAATGTGTGATTGCTCATACGAAAAAAAACCTTGTCTGGTTACTGTCCTTGTGACATGAGCAGAAATACATACAGAGTACATACACATTACTGTATGTCTGTCTAATCTCTGTCCCTACCTTAATGTTAGCACCTAAATTTACAGTGGATATTTAATTTCCACCTTTGTTCTGACTGATAACATAGGGCAGCATTGGACAATCTGTCAGAATAATAATACAGAAATGAAAGAGAGAATATCTTGCTTAGGCTGGGACTGAAGTACATGTCCCACCCACAAACCCTGGCCCTGGTGCCATTACATATCAGAGAGCAGAAAAAGGTAACACAACACATGGTTGTAATTACTGACATGCTGGCAAGGGTTTTAATTTAATCTACTACATTCCTTGATATTATATATTGAAAATTCTAATAAATACCATTTGTTGAGTATTTATTTTCAGAGGTTTTGTAGGTGTGCTTATTCTGTGAAAGTCATAAAGAACCTTAAATATTGTAAAATGGTATACACTGTAAAAGTCCATCTGCCTGGTTGTACAATGTTTATATAAAGTCAGAAAAAGAGATTGGTGCAGCATGTGACTCTCCATGTAATCTTTATAAAAATCCAATGCAGTATTTGGTCAAGGGTCCTTTGCATGGTGGTACATCCCCACGTCTTATTATATAAAAAGCTCAGAGCTCAAATATATTACTGGCAAATATTTATGACAAACTACATGACGTTGAAAATAAAGTACAGCATGAATGAAAGAAGTATTTGAAAAGTATTTAACCATGAGAGATGTTGTTGAATATATATATATATCACACTACAAAAAAAAAACAGCATCAGATACGTAAGTGGATGTCTTGAGCTATAGGATTCAATATTTTCCTTGTGTAGTTCCAGTGAGCTACACGTTAAAGTTGTCTTCCTGTAGCTCAAGTGTGTGGGGGACATTTTTTTGTTGTACAGTCATACTCTGTGGGAAAACAAATTCTGTATAGTCAAGCACAGAGCCACTACCCTCTGGACTACTGCCCCCCAATCCACTGCCCTCTGAACTACTGCCCCCCAATCCACTGCCCTCTGAACTACTGCCCCCCAATCCACTGCCCTCTGAACTACTGCCCCCCAATCCACTGCCCTCTGAACTACTGCCCCCCAATCCACTGCCCTCTGAACTACTGCCCCCCAATCCACTGCCCTCTACCAGCTGCACCCTTCCTTCAGACAACTTGTCCCCTGATCCCCAGTCTGAGGACGACTGGTCTCCCGAACCCGAATCCACAAGCAGTCCGCTTCTCCCGGGAACATCAGTAGACTGCAGGTCCAAGTCAAGGCTTGCCTTTATTCTGGAGAAATGCACAAAACCAGAAGCCAGTTAATGGTGATGATCACTTTGCAGTAAACCAAAAAGACCATTTTTACTATCAAATATAATCAGTAGGGTAGTTAACCAAATTAACTTATTTGGCATACCTTAATGACATACACATGGGATTATTTAATTCATCATAAAAGGTGTTATCATGACCCATGTTTTAAATTGAAAATGTGTGACAATGGAGGATTGGGCAAATGGTACCATAAGAACAGTGTGCAGCTTTAGAGATCATGCAGACCTTTTTGCGGAGAGTGACACATGGCTGAAAAATCCGTCTTTGTTATCAGAGAGGCCTTTAAGATTCACCTTAATGCCCTGGAAACTCAGTTGTGGAGGCCCACATACCGATCACACACAGTTCCACCCCATAGCCACCATGGGGTTTTTGGCCAATGGGACTTTCAGCTGGATATACTGTACATGGCGGATCCAGAATATATTAGCTGTATTATGAGCTGTGCACTCCCTGGATGGCACCATCAAACCACAGCAAAAAGAGACTTCCACAATTTTGCTGGGATGCCAATTAGCATCAGAGCACAATTATCATTCATGCTTAGAAGGAATTACGACTCTGTTAATGTTCAGCTCATCTGTAATGCCTCTTGAACATTGCTGCCTGTTAGCCAGGGGGCACACATAACTGATTCGGACTACAAAAAAGCTCTATAGGCAATCAGATGGCTCTTACATATAATCATTTGAATGTTTCTTCCTTTTTCGCCATTTGTCTTTCCCTGCCATTTTTTGCACATTTCATTCCCTACATGGCGTTATTCGGGCGATTACTTATGCCAATTAAAAATCACATGCAGGAATGCCTTGTGTATCAACAATATGTACTCATTGACAAAAAAAATAGAGGTATCCCAAGTTTTATGAGTTCTTCATGACTTTTTCATAAGACTTTTTCTCAAGAAAAAAAAGTATTTTACTTGATTCTACAAATGTTATGAGGCCCATTATTTAGAAAGAGCAGAAAAGAGTGTTAAACATACCCAACTTCAGAACTAATGAGAATGTTAAATTACTTTTGAGTATGAACAACATATTCTTTTCCACGACATGTTATTTTGCATCAACTTCTATCGACTATCATTTTGTCTCTAGCTCTTTCTCAACATCACTTTCAAAATATTTGGCGCAACATTTGCACATATGAGCCAATCCTTACCAGACATTGCAAGGATTTGCTCACTTGACATGCTTCAACATGCGTTTCCACTGTACACATTTCTGAACGTCAGACTGTGATCTTTGACGGGTAACTCACATGTCCTTCACTGCAGATTGAGGGAGGCGATCCCTGGACCTCGGAAGGCTTATCCACGGACCCCCTTCTTTCACACAGTTTGCGTTTCTGCCATCTGGCCTGCATCTCACCCACATGTATCTCCCTTTAGCTGGGGCTCCTATGGGACATGACAAAGCACCACATAACAAATTATCCTCCTTTAGTTACCCTCTCTAAATGTAAAATCATAAAGGAAAACTCTTATTGACTTCATATACTGTATATATTTTCATCATTGTTGTTCCTGAAATGGTTATTTATGTATTAATATTGACAGCACTGAAATTGGTTGTTACTGCTATTATTTGACTCCATTGAAAGGGCTGTATTGGTAATGGATATATGTCAACATGTTATTATTATTTAGTGGTCACACATAAGTTGCAAAAAATGCCGCCAATATTTGTATTGGTAAATAAAGGACGACTCAACTGCGGAAATCCTCAGTAACAAACTAACGCCTATTGCGCGGATAAACTAGACGGAAAATCTCTGGACATCTCTACAACGCACTAGTGGCTTACATAACTTTTACGAGTAGCCTATATTGTGCCGTTTTTGAACACTTAGCTAGTATTTAACGGGAAATCATTTAAAATATTTAATTATTAAATATGCATCTGAAAATGTTGCCTACCATGTGCATCTTGTTCCAGCAAGCATAACACTAGAAAAGCGACCAATGTTTTCAGCAAGTGTCCCATCCTTTAAAAAGTGGTAGGCGATCTGCGTATACCCTCAAAACTGAACTTGGCTGAGGCAATCTGACTTTCAGTACTATCGTACCAGAGAACAGTGCAAACCCAACCCATTTACGCGTCATTGTTTCCTGAAATCAAAAGACGTCAGCTTAGAAAATTAAACTTCGGCAGAGTAAAGTTTCCCATGCATCGCACGCAAATGGCTGGGGCTGTAAAAATTGCGTAACCACAGTTACTATAGCACGTAGCTTATGCCTGTGCTACATACAGTTTTAAACCTTCTAGCACATATTCTGGAAATACTGACACAAAACAGTTTCCGTTACTTATATGGCTTTTGAAATTATAAGTTTTTAACTTCGCAAAACAATATATATTCACAGGCAGACATTACAACACAACCAAGTTGAACAAATGTCTTATTTTTATTCCATACTATAACATGATTTACAAATCTTAAAATGATTAGAAAAGCAAACCTGGTATCAGGTGTTTCAGTTGAGCCTTTGAAAACGGAGAGAATTTACCATCACTATGGCTAATTAACCCATGTTTCTATCCCAAGGCCCTATAAAATGACCACCCTGTGGTCAGAGCTTGATGAACTGCAGTGTTGACAAGTATGCAAATATGATTGTACATTCAAAACTGGGACACAGCAATGGATGTAAAGTTGTGATTCCTAACTGTTCAGGTACAGTAGCAAGTCTAACAAAGTGGTCACACTAATGTTCATGTAAAGGGGCCGTGTGAGTGGCCGTACAGAAAAACAGACTTATAAAGAACATGAAAGTTGATGCAGAATGACGTCTGTCACCGTTTAGCTTCCGGGCATGTGGAGTATAATTTACAGATTTACATCAGGATTTTAAAACGTCCTGGAGAGCTGCATTGGTTGCAATGTTTCATCAACAGCCAATTTAGGCCTTTTAAACAAGGTGTATGGACTATTTAGGCAATCTGTGGTTTAAATCAATATCTGTGTTGAAACAGCATTTCAAAAGTGCTGAAATGCACCACAGAACCAGCAGACATTACTGCCCTCCAGGACTGGTGTATGACACTGAGATAGGATGACCAGATTCCCTGGAAGACCATGTACATAATGTTGTGAGAACATACAATAATTACAATTACAGTCAGAAACCCCATTGAAATATGGTATGACTGAAATATGGCACAGTCGTACCATTATTTTGGTCACCCTACACAGGGAGCAGCTCTGCAATGCAATTACTGTTTTCTTACTGAGTTTGACAGCCACAGCAGTCTGCAGCAGATAGTTCCCCCCCTGCTGATTAGCAAAAAGAAAAAAGGCATAAAATTGCTTCATTCACATGAAGATTTCACAAGTTCCGTCTGATTGAGATAAACAGAACAGTTACTGACCAGTTCCTATTCTCATTCTTATCCCAAACCTTCAAGCATCACAATTATGACAGTAGCCTACCCTCCAAAAAATGTGTGTTCATTTAAGTATTTGCGTGTGTAAACAAACCAAGACTGAATTTGAAGAGTTTTATAAAGGTCTGGAAGAATCATCGCATACAAAATGGCCTCGGGCGAGCTGGAATCACAGTCAGGAGTTTGATGAGTCACGGCCTGAAGATCACTTTCCTACTACCGGCTGACCGGGTTGTAGTGGCGAATTCTCAAGCAGTTGCTACACAGGAAATTGAATTAGATAGGGTACAATTGGCTACCAAATTGGGAGAAAATGGGGAAAAATCAGAAATTATTATTATTTTAAAACTAAATAAATAAAAATAACCCAACAAATTGGTTTAACCCTTTTTTCTTCATATTATGTATGCACCAAATACGATGTCCATGGGGTCAAAGATGACCCACCCTCACCAGACCCCTTGTGATAAAGCTTTTTCATTGAATTCTTCAACCCTGAATCTGGACGGGGCAGCCGCACTCCGTTATCGAAGGGTCGGGCTCCTCAGTAACTATACCCAGAGACTCATCATGTTTAGCCGAGGGTGCCAAACAGTGCCGCTCTGTTGTGATAACAGATCCTCCCGAACTGGAATTTTCCAGGGTGGATTGCAAACAAGGCAGAGGACCGTGGGAAACCAGAGTTTCATTGGCCATCTGGGGGCTACCAGCAGGAGCTCGTGGTGACTCGTGTTGAACCTGTGCAGAGTCGCATTGATCAGTGACTTGGGAGGAAACGGGTATAGCAGGCCGTCCGGCCACTCAGGCACTAATGTGTCTATCCCCAGGAGACTCGAATACTCGTCCAGGGAGAACCACTGGGGGCAATGAGTAGACTATTGAGAGGCGAACAGGTCTGTTTGAGCACGACCAAAGTGCCACCATATCTCCTCCACCACCTTGGGGTGGAGACGCCATTCGCCGGGATGAATCCGCTGGCGAGATAGTACATCTGCTGTGCCATTCCGAATACCTGGTAGGTGAATGGCACGCAGGGAGGTAAGACTGGGAAGTGGCCATGTTATCAGCCACTGGGTCACTTCCATCGATCGGCGGGACTTTAGACCACCCTGATGATTTATATGATATACTGCTGAGGCGTTGTCCAACCTCACTATCACGTTTGCCTCATAGTACGAAAAGTCCTAATTTCGAGGAACCGATTCACTTGGAACTGAGACACCGTGTCGAGCACAGTGATTATGTGATGGGGTGTCAGTGATGCCTTCATGCTTTTTGAATCTAGCAGCAGACCGATGTATTCAATTGACTGTATCGGAATCAACTGGCTCTTGCCGTAATTGACATTGATGCCCAACTGGGCGACATGCTCCAACGTCTCGGCAGTGTGTAATGCCCAACTGGGCGACATGCTCCAACCGTACAATTGTGCGCATATCAGCCAATCGTCTAGGTATGGTATGATTCTCAGCCCCCTCAGCCTGAGCGGCGATAGAACCACGCTCATACATGTGGGGCTACAGACAAACCGAATGGCAGGGCATTGAACTTGTATGCCCAACCTCGGAATACTAATCGTAGGAACGATGATGCTCCACCCCAATAGGGATGTGGAAGTACGCATCTTTCAAATCCACAGCCGCGAACTAATCTCCTGTTCGTACAGCGTGTATAATGTTCAAACGTCCAGAGCATCCGGAAAGTGTATCGTTTTAGATACATATTTAGGTCTCTCAGATCCATTACCATTCTCTCGTGAGAGCCTTCCAATTCACCAACTGGTGTCAGCGGCCTGACCGCCAGATGGACCTGCGGGGTTATGTCGCGATACCGGTGCACAGGTGGACGGGCAACGAAAAGCTCCCCTGGCATACGCAGGTTGTGCGTCCCTACTTAAACCATTAGTTGGGACCAGCGCACACCAAAATGTTGAGGAGGGGGCATCTGCCGCTCCCTGTGTCTTAATGCCTCTACAGACCGTTCCAGCATCTGTTGCTCTGCATTGTGGCCTAGGGCAACGGGCGTCTGCCCGGACCGCCTCCTGTGGGGACACTACTAATGCCGCAATGGCAGGTTCCACCGAAAGCATTTGGTCCAGCTCATGGACCACCGCGTCTGACATGGACGCAAACGTCCTACAATCTCTGGCCAGGGGCAGGGGGTCTGAGAATGCTTCCTGCAGATGCCCAAATCCATGGCTCCCCCACATTCAGTGCACAAGGCGCTCATGCCTTAAACAAATAAAGAGCACTCACAGACGAAAAACGTGGCGGTGGTCTTTAATAGGGGAAGCCAAGGCAGCTAGTGTAGCGAAGCACGCGTACTCTGCCTTATAAACCAATCAATGTAGCACCAAAGCTGTAGCTCGCCGCTTGTACGGTAGCAGATCTCACTGGGGTATACGTTCCACACCCAGGTTTGATCAATAGTATCTTGTGCCTTAGTACAATAAAGAGCACCTGCAGATGATAAAACGTGGCAGTGGTCTTTAGTAAGGGAAGTCGAGGCAGATAGTGTTGCGAAGCACGCGCACTCTGCCCCTTAGAATCAATCACCGGAGCTGTAGCTCAACGATTGTGTGGTAACAGATCTCACTGGGGTACACCCTTCACGCCCAGGTTCGATCAACGGAATCTAATGCGTTAGCAAAATAAAGAGCAGCCGCAGACGATAGAATGGTCTATAGTAGGGAAAGTCGAGGCAGATAGTGTAGCGAAGCACGCATACTCTGCCTTGTAAACCAATCGATGTAGCACCGTCACTAACGGACTGGGAAGCCTCACTGGCGTGCTCGCACAGCCAGTACAGACTTAGAATCAATCACTGGAGCCGTAGCTCGCCGATTGTTTGGTAGTAGATCTCACTGGGGTACACTCTCCACACCCAGGTTCGATCAATGATATCGCAGAAAGATGCAAACCTGTACTTTACTGCATACAAACCTGTTCATCGTGTAACTTGTTTTGCTAGAGTGAACGCAGTAAATGCGGTAGCACACGTGCCTACTGCTGCAGTATCCAAGAGCCGATATCCATGCAAGATAGCAAGGCTATCCGCAGATGTCGCTCGTAAGTGACAGTCACCGCCTTTGGAGGACGATAAGAATCATGTTGAACGATAAGAATCGTAGCCCCGTCCGAAGTCACAAGACATTTACATTTACATTTTCTCACGTCTCAATATGCACTGGCGACAAAATTGAAGAGGACTTCCGCAGTGACGCTCCCCCATTTATGGGAGGAATTACGTCACAACGCAGGGGTCATGTACCATGACAAATTCTTGCATAAGTCTCGATGCATCTGGCCCCAGAAGGCCATCCATATTGACAACCCTAATGGTCTAAGGAATGAAATAAAACCATGATTGCATTGATACGTTCTTAATTCAAGTTTAGACAGAACATTCAGTCTGTTTTTACTGATACAGTCTTTACTTGAGGAGAACCCTGCATGACCTTCCACAGCTTGTTTATAGCCAACACATCTCCAGCTCAGAGGTGACTGAAAAAAACGTTTCTCTGCAAGTTCAGTGGTTTCATCTGGATACAGATATTCTTTTCTTTGAAACCCCACTCTGTAAACATTTAGTGAACACTTGCGATCAGTTCAACTGCAACATCTATATTTATTTTATAAACTGTTTTGGTTTTTGGAACTGTAGTAACTTTCCAGCATATTAAGGATTTATTTTCCATCTCAGTGTGAGGAAGCAAATCTTTCTGATGGGTAAAAAAGGAGAATTGAAACTTAACCCGCTTATTCTTTGCTTCCAGATTCCAGTGAATTTTTTTTCTGTTTTTTTCTGCTACCTCAGGTTTCTGAAGGCGGATCCCCACCTTCTGATTCACTCTCTTCTGGCTGGCTGACATGGTTTCTGTTCTTCTCTGGAATTTCACAGTTGTCTGTCATGTTTTCTGGCCAATAAAAAAAGTTCAGCAAAGAGAGATTATATTATAAACACAAGCTATACAGCGCAATTATCAATACAATTTGTTTATTTACAATTTCCATTTAGCAAATGTAAAACAATCACATTCTTAGTATGTTTAATATCATCAATGTCCTATTATTTATACAAATTATCTGTTTATAGTAGGACTGACTGTGATAATGGTTCCAGTCAAAAAGCTGGATCATGCTGTGCTCACAGTGATGAGTGAGGCCCGAAGCCAAACTAAGCCAAACCAGGCTATAAATCAACTACAGAGGGACTCACATGGCCCCTTTCACCACACCATACACAGAGGTCTTCTTCAGCTGCCCTGGAGACCGACAGTCACAGTCTGAAGAGATTTGCAGCAGCCAGGGAAATCAGTGTGGGGAATGCACTGCCTGTATTGGCCCAAAGGACTGTTGTGTCATTGTGGGAGTCATTTTCTTAAATTATTCTTAAGCTTATTCCTGGTGTCTCGGTTCCAGTTAACTAGTTTCAGCTTTGTGAAAAAAACAGGTTGTCGTGGCATGCCTGGAAATATAGTTTACAATTTAATACACCTGACTAAATGGTTTTCACTCATTACACTACACTGTTCATGCTGGAGAATGGCTTCTTTTAATCAGCTTCCAGTTTTAAAACAGAGATTTGATGAACTGCAAAAGAGCACCTTTAAGCTGAAAGACCTCACTAGCTGGCTCTTGGGTTTTTGTTTGTTCCATGTTTCACTTTCAACCAAAGCCACATTAAATGTTTCTGCTGTTTCAGATTAATCAGAAGGACCAAAACCTCTGTTCAAACAGATGGACAGAAATGCCAAGATTGGGAATTTTGGAAGAATGGAAATTAATGTCTGTGTCTCTGACACCATTAGCACATAGTGAACAAATAAGCAAAAGCTAGCAGCTATAATGATAAGTCATATAATAATAATAATAATATGAATAATTATAATAATTATAATTATAATAATTACTGTTTATATAGCAATTTTCATGCAATGGTTTGCAGCCCAAAGTGCTTCACAGAAGAGCATTTGCATTTACAAAAAAGAAAGAGAGAGAATAAAGAAATTGATAAAAAAATAAGAGAAACAACACAGTGATGAAAGGCAATGCACATAAAATAGGAGAATGGTAAGATATATAAAAAAAAAGAAAAATCCTACATACAAATGTACTAATTAAAAGGTGTCCTAAATAAATAGGAGGAGTTTTCAGATGTTTTAAAACTGTCAATTGATGGTGCAAATCTGATATATCCTGGTATTGCTCCACAGCTTTGCGGCATAAAAGCAAAAGGCTAACTCCCCACTCCGTTGATACTTTATCTTTGGAATCTTGAGCAGACTGGCACTAGAGTATCTTAGACCTCGATTGAGGACATATTTAGATAAGAAGTCACTGATATATTTAGTTGTGAAGCCATTTAGTGCTTAAAAAACAAGGGGCTCTATCTTGGCAATCTTAGCGCTTTGGCTAAACACATGGCGTAAAGTGCATTTAAGGCCGTAATATACTTCACGGTAAGTACGTGTACGCATACGCAGGATGGCTGCCGCACGTATCCTGCGTTCGTCTCCCTAGGCCTTGAGTGTACGCATACGCAAGGTGCAATACCAACAGAAATCGTGGGGCAGTATACCAAAGATCCCCTGACGAGGAGATGGAAACAGGAAACAGCGAAGAAGTAGTAGTACACAATGGCGGTGAATTTTTATCGCTGACCTGCCTCCTAGTGGACATAAAGTACGCAGTGGAGTATGTGAACAATGCCGCTTGCATAGCGTTCGCGTACATACATACGTACACGTACAAAACTGGAGTATATCGAGGCCTTTAGGGGGTGTCCAAGTCCACTTTTGATATTTTGAGAGCGTGTTTTTTGAGCGCTAAGCACGGCGCAACGTGCAAATGGGCTGAACCTAGTCTCTTCATTAATTATAGGTGTGTCTTGGGCGTGACATGCAATAAACCAATCAAAATGTCATATCCCATTTAAAGCCTGCTTTTCCAGCTTGGCGGATTGCATATATGAAGGCGAAACAGACATGCTCGTGCGTGTTTAGTGCGACCAAGGAATATATGGATCAATGGTATGATCAATATTATTTGGACTAACCATTATGAGTTCCCGGTAATTCCCAACAGTGCTGTTATTTTACTAAATATATGCGGTTAAATTTCGTTAAAATCACCTGCAACAGCTGAGAATAAGCTACCAATGGCTTCCGTCTCACCTTAGAAAACGGCAAATTAGCCTGCTTGTTTAACAAGTTTCGTTTGATTATGCAATGAAGCATTGTCAAGCATCAATTCCATGAGCATGTTCTCATGGAGTTGTCGAAGTTCAAGCTTCATCCGAAGTTCATTACCGGCATTCTAATATTTATTAATAACATAAATACCGTTATTGTGCCTTAATGATGACACTAAATACAATAAAGCTGTCAGGTTGGCAACCCATAGGTTCACGCATATGTTCCCTTGTTTTATAATGTCCTGCTTATGGAAATGTGACCAACCTGTTTTACTGGTAGCGTAAATGAATGCTTTAAAACAATCCACTTTCCCAGGAAGACAGTGAAAAGTGTGATTTACAGCAGGGGAAACAGAACTGCTCCTGTATGAAGTTAAAGTGCACATGCAGAGAATGGCATTGAAATTAATTGTGAATTAATTGTGTAACATGCTGCAAATTTGTTTTAGTTTCTAATTAGATGCTTAATTAGATGTTTTGTTCAGTTATGGAATAACAGGTGAAATCAGCTGAGTTTTAATAAGCTGAGAGTATGGAAACCTTGTCACTGTAATTTAAAAAATATGAAGGATGAAGAATAAGGTTCAAATTCAGTTAACGTGACATTTATCTCAGTTTTTTTAACCGTAGGCTATCAAAAAAACCTTATGCAGAGCGAATCCGCTGTAGCCTAGGCTATTTGAAAAACAATGAATGCAATATTCCCTGAAGGTTTTGAACTTTTTTCAGTCAAAACCATTCTATTTACTTACAGGCTGTAGACCTAGAGAGCAGTATTGTAATGAGATCTGAAGCGCATTTTCAGAACTCAAATGTCCGTCTATTGCAGTGTGCGAGTTTTCGATTGAATGACAATTCACGCATTAGGTGTAAATGACAATTTACACACAATTGGTGTTATCAGCAAAGTTTTTAATGGATAGCCTTGTCCCGTAACAGAAGATTGTCCCCCCAGAAGATTACAGGAACTACTGGCAAATATAGGCTAAGTCATAGCTTGATCCAGGACAATTGCGAATAGTCTATACATGTAACCTTACACGTACCATCGCACATCACCTGGATGTTTATGGAGTGGTCTGAAAGCAATTTAATGCGCCATTCCCCTTCGCTGGGGGACAGGTATGTGGTCTTTGAACTATGGACCCTTTTATTATTATGCATTTTTCAATATAGCCTACACAATAATAATATTTAACATTGTAATCTTGATATTTTTAGTCATGCTTGTGCCTTATCTTATCTTTTGTGAGAACAGGTGTCAGTAACAGTTTAAACAAGCTAGCAGATAAACTAGCTCTTGTATCTGTTATTTTGCTGAAAACTCTCATGATCCCCAAGTCATTCAGATGGTCAGCCTTTGTGTAACCCAAAGTATATGAATTATCTAGTTTGTGTTTCAAAATACATACATTTATCTTCACAGTAGCTGTAAAATGTCTGTTAGTGTTCTGGTTTTCAGTGTAGCGATGCTTCACTAGTTATAAAACTACCAAGGCTAACAATATGGCTAGTTCTAATGTTAGGCTTTCAGATATGCATTGAAGATAGATCTGAACATTATTAACCTGACAATATTGCAGCAGTAGTCACCATACAGTTGTGCAGAGGGGCACAACTGATGGTGAGGCTATTAGGGAAAGTCTGTGTAGTTTAACGTTCACACAGTTGTGTTGGTGCATTGTGACTTAGGAAACAGATTTACAGATTAGCAAACTAGGCAGCTGTCGCTCTCTTCCGTCCCCACTCAGCCCCATGAAGGTCTCTTCATGGGGTGAATGATGGCTTTCAGTCAGAAGGGAAGATATAACTGGAAGCAAAGGCAGCAGGATGAGGTTGCAAGAGGGTGTGTGGATGAGTTGCTTGTAGCAACTTGCTCGGAGACCCCTAAGGGTTTTAGGAGACAGAACCTGTTGTACTGGCTCAACGCTGCTGTTTGTCTGATTTCCTTACAAGATGCCAGTGGATTATTAATGAATTGCTCTTAATAATAATGGGTTTCATTTATATATCAGCTGACAAGTTAGACTTTAGCCAGTTAAACTCAGGGATGAGTTTTAGTTTCACTGCTGACCAGACTGGGAAAGCTTAAATGACCACAGTTAAACAGCTGCTCAGTTTAACATTTTAACAGTGTTCATTTCTGGTTTTTGTTTCTGTTCCCTGGTGAGTACTGTGCACTCAAACATTTTTAGGGGACAGCAAGTGCACAGTACAGTGTTAAATCAACTCTCACAGAGTACAACTGATCCATTTTGGATTTACAGACTCAGAGTACAAATAACTAGAAATGTTATATGTTATTATGTATAAGCAACTCACTTTGTATAAAGCCTGTTTATACATGAGATTCTTTCCTACACTTGAGTTTCACTTCTCTGCTGTATTAAAGTGATACTGCAGTCAAAAACCGACTTTTCCCGTTGAAAACCGATGTTTTGGGTTAGATTATGATCATACACAACTGTTTATGTCCGAAAATCCCATGTTTAGTCGAAATGGTTTTTGTGCAGGCTTACCAATATGCTGGTTTCCGGGGATTTGTGACGTCACGAGATCCTTAACATAAAAATAGGTTGAGTTGAGGTGGTCCTAGGGGTGGTCGACATATCAAGCTACATAGAGAATTATTCATCTACAACGTCTTACTATTTGGTATCTTTAGCTAACTTGCCTGCATTATGCCAAGGAGTCAGAGATCGTTCCTCAGTGCAACGCCACCGGCTCTGTTAGCTTTCATAATCTGCCGAGAGACCCAACGCTACTTAGACAGTGGCTTCAAGCTATCTGTGTAGAGCACACGGACTTGCTGAAGAAATAAATAAATACCTGTGTATTTACATAATACCTACATTGTAATCTGTGGGTGGTATACTGCAAGGCAGTCTATTGTGTGTGAGTTTAGCCCCGTTTGGTCCAGAGAGAACTGGTAACTTAGCTAGCTAGCTAGTTATCTTAGCTATCATTTATGAATAATGTTAGCTAATGAATGATAACAATTCTCTCCGGACCAAGTGGAGCTATGAGGGCACTACAACCAACCATGTTCAATATACTAACGTTACTGTGTGACTGGGTTTTGCTGTGTATTTGAATGTACTCAATAGTAACGCTACTTTAGGCAGACAAACAAGCTAACTTAGCTAGGTAACGTTAGCTTTACCATTCGGTTACATCCCCGGTCCTCTCCTCGCGAAGACATTTCTCAACCAATACAGCCGGGGCGGCGGCTGCTGCTGCCAGTGGCTCGAATGAATATGGCTGTATTGCCCGAGCAACATCTTCGTGAGGAGAATCTTCCACCACTTCAAACTCCTCCACCTCAAAACTCCCAACAGTACTGATGTCACTCTTGTCGCTCGCCATTTTGTTGTTTGTTTAGTAGTGAAGGGGGCTGAGTCAGTTCACCAAGACACACCGTTTCACTCTTGACCATATGAATATTCATAATATGACTATGCGGCATCATCGTCATATGACCACACCTACTCACGAGTTCCAGTTCAAATTGAAGCGGTAAAAAAGGCCTTAGAAAAGGCTCTGCAGTATCTCTTTAAATTCATTCTCCCACAAAAGAAAAAAGCCACAAAAAACTTAACTGCCACTTTTCCCCTTTTTTATACCAGATTGATTTGGCTATATTCCATAGCGATTGCTAATACTTAAAACAGACACACAAGACTGTTTTCTTCAGTATCTTAACTAACCAATCCAAAATATTCTGCTTTATACTAGTAATTTATAAAAGCACTGTGGCTCATTAAAGAGTGAAACAGGTGTCAACTAGTAGTGTAACTAAGCACATTCTGACAAACTTCATAAAAAGGAAGTGGTAATGAAGTTCGTTGCACATAGTGATCTGCTATTGCTCAACTCTTAAGAAATGGCTCTTTCTTCATCAAACCATTATCAAAACGCATACTCAGTAACATACCAATGAGAGCCACATGATCACAGAAGATTATAACTTTTAAAATGAGAATTTTATATAAAGAATAATACAGAGCTTTATGGGAAGACATTGCTCGTAAAGCAGCAATGTGCTGTGAATCAAACCCTGGGGTGGGGGGTTAAAACCAAAAGCTTTAACTAAAAATGTGAAAACCCCAAACTTAGAATAGTCAGTTTGTATGTTACTTTCCACTGCTAAAGAACAGCATTTAGATTAAAAATACAAAGCCTCCAGTATCATGTCATAGTCTCTGATGATATCTTTCCATATACTTATTACCTTTGATCATTAGACACCAATCCCACCTAGTGACCTACAGTTGAATATATATTTATATACATATATATATATATATATATATATATATATACACAGTTGAAGTCAGAAGTTTACATACACTTAGGTTGAAGTCATTAAAACTCATTTGTAACGACGCCACAGATTTCATGTTAGCAAACTATAGTGTTGGCAAGTCAGTTAGGACATCTACTTTGTGCATGACACAAGTATTTTTTCCAACAATTGTTTAGATTATTTCACTTTTGATTCACTATATTACAATTCCAGTGGGTCAGAAGTTGACATACACTAAGTTGACTGTGCATTTAAATTTTTTATATTTGGTCGCATATCCTTTGCATACCATGACTTCCTGATGTCTGTGACCCAACAACATCAAAAGACTCTTGATATCTTATTTTCTGGTACACTTACAAGCGATACTATAACGTCACTGCATTTGAATGGGTCTCTATCGGAATTTGGGGGTGGGGGGGGAGGAGACTAGATTTAGCTGTAAATTACACTGGAACAGTATGGAGCACATGGTTGGCTAAATGGCTCTAAGTCATCAAGGGTCTGAGGTATCAAACAAGCCTTAAATCATCACTCTGCTGCCAGAAATACAGTAAATATGGATGGATAACTTGAAGGGGTTCTTCTCCTGACTTATTTTTCCATAGAGTTCAAAAAAGGAGTTCAAGGAAAATTTGTCAGGAGAAGCAACCCTTAAAGTGATCCATCCATATCTACTGCATATCTGGCAGCAGAGTGATCGTTTGAGGCTCGTTTGATACCTCAGATCCTTGATGACTTACAGCCATTTTACCAATCATGTATTCCATGGTTTAAGGCTTGTTTGATACGTCAGACCCTTGTTGACTTAGAGCCATTTAGCCAACCATGTGCTCCATACTGTTCCAGTGTAATTTACAGCTAAATCTAGTCCCACCCCCTAATTCCCATAGAGATCCATTCAAATGCAGAGATGTTATAGTATTGCTTGTAAGAGTACCAGAAAATAAGATATCAAGAGTTTTTTGAAGTTGTTGGGTCACAGACATCAGGAAGTTATGGCATGCAAAGGATATGCAACCAAATATTAAAAATGATTACTGTATTCTATATATAAATGCAGGGGTGCCAATAATTGTGGCACACGTGGTTTTGTTAAAAATAATTATTTCTTGAATAAAACTTTTTTCTCATAATAAATTTACTTCAATTAAAGTTTGTATTTTTCTCATTTTTTCAGTGTGAGATTAAGCTAATTTACCAAACAGTGAATTTTTTATAACCCTTTTTACTCATCTTTACCAGGGGTGCCAATAATAGTGGAGGGCACTGTATATATTGTCAGTACTGCACCGCTAATGATGTACTCTTCCGCTGTGTCGAGGTTTAAATGACTGTGCCTGTCAGGTTCTTTCTTTCACCAGGATAATGAGATCATGACCTCAAATGTTTTGCTTCCCAGACAGTGTACCTACTACAAAGCAGTACTTCTTTGGTTTATCCAGTTCCCTGTGACATTTAGGGCCAGATCTACTAAAGGTCTATGCTAGTGCCATATGAATTGCGGACATAAAAACCTGGTTTTCTGATCTACTGAGACAGTGCAAAGTGGATTTGCTACTGATAATGGGTTGTTCAGGGTGCACAGATACTTTGCATTTGTGGGTGTCCCGAAGATGAGGCACAAATGAAGGTAGGGGTTTGTCGAAATTGGAGGCGGTTCAGGTGATTTATCAAGAGCCGGTAGCTCTAGATCATCTGCTGCTTGCACACGGAATTCTCCGGCCGGTTTGCTTGCTGAATGCATCATCAGAGAGAGAACCTTTTTACGTTGAAAAAGTGTCTCTTTTTCAAGAGGAGTGCCACTTTTTTTAATATTGCCTTTGACTAATCAGTGATGTTCAGTACTGCAAGTTCCACCCCAATAGTTTGCGAACCATTGGAAAGTACCACCTTTAAACATGCAACACAACGATTATAATAATACGTTGAACAAGTTTGTAATTCTATTTTTATTGATTTTTTTATATACAGAAAACCACTATTATTCCAGTTTGCAGTCATGGCCACACAAAAAAACAATACAAGCTATTGACAAGAAGATGCACATCGTAGTTAGGTTTATCGATACCTGCAATGGGGCGAGGGGGTGTGCGTATTACATCTAAATGAAAGCTGAGGCTACAGCAACATCAAACAAGCTTAACTTTCGTCGCGTATCACTGAAATGTTAGGTGGATATAGCTGAAGGGGGAGTGCAGTGCACTGAGAGAGACTGATAAGGCTTTCACTCTGGAGTTGCATCGCTTACAACGAGGCCAGCATGGCTTTCAGTTTGAGGGGGGGCTGTTTGGCCCTCAGTTTGAGGGGACACAAGCTCTGCCCTCAGTTTGAGAGGGGCCAGTTTGGCCCTCAGTTTGATGAGGCCAATTTGTCCCTCAGTTTGAAGGAGCCAATTTGGCTCTCAGTTTGAGGAAGCCAATTTGGACCTCAGATTGAGGGAGCCAATTTGGAACTCAGATTGAGGGAGCCAATTTGGAACTCAGATTGAGGGAGCCAATTTGGCCTTCAGTTTGGGGGGGCCAGTTTGGCCCTCAGTTTGAGGAAGCCAGGTTGGCCTTCAGACGGTTGATCTTGAGGGGTAGGAGGCTGACCATTTCCTCGCTGAGCTCCAGCTCGGTCTCCACAGCCTGGCGAGCCTCGGGGTGGGTCTGGCAGTACTCCACCAGGAAGTTGTAACAGCCCAGCGAGCTGCTGATATTCTCCATCTGCGCCGCTGGGCTCGCCGAGATCAACCGGCTGTGCAGCCTCGCTATGCGGAACTTCGCCACCAGCGCTGGACGCAGCACCTCATCCTCCAGCTTTTCCGGAAACTTCCCATCCGGCGAGCGGACGGAGTCCAGGAACATCTGGTAGTACTTCATGGAGGCTGTGCAAAGGTGGTTGAACTTCTTAATGGTGTGGCTGTCCAGCTCGTCCTGCTTGTCTGCGATAGCCAGCTTGAGGTCCATCATCTCATAGTAGGTCTCGGCAAGCTCAAACTGCAGCTGACGGCAGATGAGAAGATAGTACTGGGCGTTCAGGTCGCGGCACATTGGTTCCAGCATGTCCACCCGCCTCTTGTGCATCTTACAGCGCCGCTCCAGGTCCTCCTCGAAGAAAGACAGGGCCTTGAACAGGGCGCTGTGGTCCTGCAGAATCTCGATGTGATCCGTCACGTGCCCGTCCATCTGGAAGTACTCCTTGGCCAAGGTGACGTGGGTCTGACCGGTCAGGAAGACGCCACGAGCCTCGTCAAAGTCCAGGGGAAGAGCACAGCTCACTTTCTCCTCCAGGCTGCAGATGGAGTCGAAGGTGTCGCTGGAGCCAAACAGCACCGCGCTCTTCCTGCCCCTCTCCTTCTCTTCTTCCTCCTGCTGTCGCGACCTCTTCAGTTCGACCTGCCTGTCTGTGTCCAGCTCCCCAATGTTGTCCTGAATACCCCGCCCCCCCGCAACAAAGATTTACCAAATGCAATCAAACCCCTGCAAACAATGTGAAACTTTGTACAATGTGTAATTAAGTAATCAGCACTTAACTATTTATTTTCGTTACAGCATTTAGCAACTCATATCCAGTGCAGTTCACACACATTACAGTTCTACATACAATCAATTTATACAGCTGGATAGTTCATTTCATTTATTTACTGAAGCAATTCAGGTTAAGTACCTTGTAAAATGGTACAATGGCAGTGCCGGAGCTGGGAATCCATCCCACAACTTTTTACAAGCCCAGTTCCATAGCTATTAGCCTTGTCACAGTGTTTGGTTTCACCGGTGGCATACAGTGCAAGAGACTAATACTGCTGTAGTTATCTCCACATCGTCAATACCAGTATTATGTAATTACAATTATAAAATAAAATAAAATGAAAAAATAAATAAAAGTGCATTTGCAGAGCTTCAACATTGACGTTATTAAATAAATATAAGCACATTATATAGTCTGCGTCTTTATCACTGATTGATGACAGCACTAAGAGAGTGGGTTCTGGGAACGCAAAAAAAAAAAATTTAAATTTAAAAACTGCGCTGAATGCTGACGTTGTGGGTAGGTCACGCAAACAGTTTCCAATCAGAGTTGTAAATTATACTGTAGGCCTATTGTTTAGTAATGCATTTTTGCAATGCCATAGATAGGCTACAGTTCCGTACCTTATCGTGTACTTTATAATTTTGCCACTTTATTTAGGCCACTTTTGTTAGGTCTGTATCAGGGATATTAAATTTAGGCTACTTATTACCAAAGCTAATTCGCCTTGTATTTGTTTTAATTTATGTTTTTTAGTTGAAAGAATTTTGGTTTATTGTTGCATAAGTATTTTCTGATTTATTATAATTTGAGTGTTAAACTTGAGCCTTGTCTCATGAGGAATCCCACAGGTCAATAATACTGGTATCAACAATGTTTTAGAGGGAAGTAACACCGTGACAAGCCTTGAAGCCTACTAACCATTATCCCACACTGACACTCAATTTAATCTTAAGATTCTCTGGCAGGGTTATGATTTTCTTTACAAAATCAACAGATGAGACTTATGGTTTTATGAGTAAGACACATTTATGAAATCAAAGGAAACAGTATCAGGTAAAGGTACCTCCAGGAGTTTCTTGGCATCCTGCAGGAGATTCAGGCTGTATTTGATCCAACACCTGGATATCTCTGCCATCTTCTGACAAAGCTGCTCCCGTTTCTCAGACTCTGCCTCATCTAAAGCGTAATGATGTGGGAAAATACTTAAGCAAGAGATGACAGACAGTATGTAGCCTTTGACTTAAAACTAACCACTCAGTGCAATGATATATCCAATTACCCAACATTAAACCCCTAATTCTTTTCCTCAAATTAGCTAATTTAAGCATGTTTCAAATAAACCTATTGTTGAACTACGCTCAAACACTTAGTTTCATGTTATTTCCCTACTGCAAATTTAACCTGAATCAACTTGACCTGCCTGCAGGTGATACACCATACACTACTCACAAAGGCAACATTCAGAGTACCTCTCCATTAAAGGGGACATAAAGCACTCGGGAAAGTGGCTCTGGTTCGTTAGCTTTTTACCTTAAATTAGATATGATCGTGCGTTCAAATCTTAAACCGACCTGTATTTGCTGGAAAAAGAAGTTGAAATTTGCTTTTTTTCCCCACTAGGGCGCAGCCATCTTGGACCAACTGCGGTCGTGACGTCACTAGGTTGGTCGGTCTCTGCTGCTCAATGTATTCCTATGGGAAAATAGCTGACTTTCAGTGAGCTCAACAATGTATTGTGAGGAAAAAATAAAACAAAAAACGCACAGACGGTCTTTTTCTATTGCCCCAAGATGCTCAAATGAGTATTACCGAACAAAACTTAATTTAAAACTTAATTTCCACAGTTGGTCCAAGATGGCTGCACCCTAGTGGAAAAAAAGCGAATTTCAACTTCTTTTTCCAGCAAATACGGGTCGGTTTGAGATTTGAACGCACGGTCATATCTAATTTAAGGTAAAAAGCTAACGAACCAGAGCCACTTTACCGAGTGCTTCATGTCCCCTTTAAAGTTAAATGGGAAAACATGCTGAATGGACACCTACTTTCCTGAGCTGCAGCTTCAGAGGGAACCTCCCCAGCCAGCCCGGCGATTACAGTGGCAGCTGCCAAACAGTGCCGGCCCTCCATGAAGCAAGACTACAGACAAACACAAACAGAACAGATTCAGTGCCGAGGCAACACAGCACACAATGTTTAAGAAAGAGCACCGTTTGAGTGATGGCAATCAAGATTTAAAACTATTCTCAGGACCTGGGGACTGTACCCGTGGCTGCATTTTTTTCCAGTCATTACTGTATGTATTGATCATCACTGAATGTATTGTTGTAGAGTGTGAGAGCTAAATCTTGTGTAGTCTTATGCCCTGTTATGTCACAATTGTTGCTTTTATTGCCTCAATCTACACAACAGATTTCCCTGTGGGATAGTATTTGAGTTGATTACCTTGGTGATGTAGTACTGTGACAGAGTGGCTGCATTGATGGCCCACTCCATGGGTACGAAATGGTTGAACTGCAGCTGCCTCTGAAGGGTGCTGTGGCAGTAGCGCCCTGCTCGCTCATATTGTTCTAGGTTCTTGTACACTTGAGCCAGGTAATACAAGGTGTGGGTATAGGCCATTTCAAATCTGTTCAGACAAGAGAAAGCACATCCATTCATTTTGGGAGTGTCTGAGTCCTCTGTTTATCCCCTAATCTCACTCCCAGCTTCCAAGTTAAAGGGTCAGTTCACCCAAAAATGAAATTAAGCTGTTTCTACTTACCCGGAATGCCATATATCCATCGAGATAGTTTAGCTGAGATTTGACGAGTTTTCAAGATATCCGCTGCAGCTCACCCTGATACAAGGGACCACAAGGGGACCAATGTTTGCAGTGGTCAAAGTGCTAAGAAATGTCTCTTTCCAAATATCATGACACCGTTACTCATGAACATCCACTGACCTTGTTGTGCACGGTTATTTTGAAAACTACTTTCTACCAAAGTACACCAACTATGTACAGTTGAAGTCGAAAGTTTACATACACCTTAGCCAAATCCATTTAAACTCAGTTTTTCACAATTTCTGACATTTAATCCTTGTAAACATTCCCTGTCTTAGGTCAGTTAGGATCACAACTTTATTTTAAGAATGTGAAATGTCAGAGTAATAGTAGAGAGAATGATTTATTTCAGCTTTTATTTCTTTCATCACATTCCCAGTGGGTCAGAAGTTTACATACACTCTGTTAGTATTTGGCAGCATTGCCTTTCAATTGTTTAACTTGGGTCAAATGTTTCGGGTAGCCTTCCACAAGCTTCTCACAATAAGTTGCTGGAATTTTGGCCGATTCCTCCTGACAGAACTGGTGTAACTGAGTCAGGTTTATAGGCCTCCTTGCTCGCACATGCTTTTTCAGGTCTGCCCACAAATTTTCGATTGGATTGAGGTCAGGACTTTGTGATGGCCACTCCAATACCTTGACTTTGTTGTCCTTGAGCCATTTTGCCACAATCATGGAAGTATGCTTTGGGTCATTGTCCATTTGGAAGAGCCATTTGTGACCAAGCTTTAACTTCCTGGCTGATGTCTTGAGATGTTGCTTCAATATATCCACATAATTTTCCTTCCTCATGATGCCATCTATTTTATGAAGTGCACCAGTCCCTCCTGCAGCAAAGCACCCCCACAACATGATGCTGGCACCCCCGTGCTTCACGGTTGGGATGGTGTTCTTCAGCTTGCAAGCCTCACCCTTTTTCATCCAAACATAACGATGGTCATTATGGCCAGGTTAAGGGTTAATTTTTGTTTCATCAAATCAGAGGACATTTCTCCAAAAAGTAAGATCTTTGTCCCCATGTGCAGTTGCAAACTGTAGTCTGGCTTTTTTATGGTGGTTTTGGAGTAGTGGCTTTTTCCTTGTTTGTACAGACGAACGTGGTACCTTCAGACGTTTGGAAATTGCTCCCAAGGATGAACCAGACTTGTGGAGGTCCACAATTTTCTTTCTGAGGTCTTGGCTGATTTCTTTTGATTTTCCCATGTCAAGCAAAGAGGCACTGAGTTTGAAGATAGGCCTTAAAATACATCCACAGGTACACCTCCAATTGACACAAATAATGTCAATTAGCCTAACAGAATTTTCTAAAGCCATGACATAATTTTCTGGAATTTCCCAAGCTGTTTAAAGGCACAGTCAACTTAGGCTTGTTTGATACATCAAACCCCCAAAGTCCCACCCCCCAATTCCCATAGAGATCCATTCAAATGCAGAGTCTCGCTTGTAATAGAACTGTGATATACTGAATTAAAAGTGAAATAATCTGTCTGTAAACAATTGTTGGAAAAATTACTTGTGTCATGCACAAAGTTGTCCTAACTGACTTGCCAACACTATAGTTTGCTTACATGAAATCTGTGGAGTGGTTAAAAATTAGTTTTAATGACTTCAACCTAAGTGAATGTAAACTTCCGACTTCAACTGTATATCTGGACAAAGTCTCAACCAAAGCCAATATTCTGGGGCGCAGTGTCAACATTCTATTGATCACCCCTGAATAATGGCGTGCACAACAAGGTCTATAGATGTTCCGGAGTAACCGTGTCATTATATTTGTAAAGAGACGTTGTTATTAAGTTTTTCTAATGTTAATTTTTGCCGCTTTGAGCGCTACAAATATTGGTCCCGTTGAGGTCCGACTCCATTGTATCAGAGTAATATCAGGGTTTGCTGCAGCATATATCTTGAAAACTCGTCAAATCTCAGCAAAACTATCTGGATGGATGGATAGCACTCTGTGTAAGTAGTGTGAGCAGATGGACTCTTCCAGCAGGTTAGCAGTGCCAGGACAACACTTCCATAGACATATACAGTGCAGTCCGTAAGTATTTGGACAGTGACACAAGTTTTGCTGTTTTGGCTCTGTACTCCAGCACATTGGATTTAAAATGTGTTTTTCCTATTGAACTCCATGGAAAGGTCAGGAGAAACAACCTTTAAAGTTATCCATCCATATCTACTGTATTTCTGGCAGCAGAGTGATGGTTTAAGGCTTGTTTGATACATCAAACCCCCAAAGTCCCACCCCCCAATTCCCATAGAGATCCATTCAAATGCAGAGTCTCGCTTGTAATAGTACCAGAAAATAAGATAGATTGTTTATCTTATTATTTATTATTTATGTTAATCTGTCCAATTACTTTTGGTCCCCTAAAATGGAGGGGAATATGTATAAAAATGGCTACAATTGCTACTGTTCACCCCATATGGATGTAAAAACCATCAAATTATATCTGAAAGTCTGCACTTTAACCTCATAGTCACTGTTCCATTTCAAATCCAATGTGCTGGAGTACAGAGCCAAAACAACAAAAATTGTGTCACTGTCCAAATACTTGTGGACCGCACTGTAACTACACACACACACACACACACACACACACACACACACACACACACACACACACACACACACACACACACACACACACACACACACACACACACACACACACACACACACACACACACACACACACAGAGGAAAAATTAGCTAATTTAAGACAAACCAAAACAACTTCTTTACCTCTTTGCTCTTTCTTGCTGGGATAATGCCTCCTCTTCTACCATGAAAAAATCTGTGAGGTCCATGGGAGGCTGGCCAACCTTTAGACAAAAAAAATACAAAATATATATACATATATTCATGTATATATCAGACTGACCAATAGCTTTGAATGTGGGATAGACTCTCTGTTCCCTATAAGCTGTCATCTGTAAATCATCACTGGTTGACTAAATGGATATAGGAGTCCTACATGCAGTCTCTGGAAGCTTCTCTCTTCTCTTCAAGTTTTTACGCTTCCCTTCGACAGAGTGCTTTGCAACTCTCATCATTCATGAACGGAACAGACTCCAAGGGCCTGGACCAAGCCAGGTCTGTCCTTGTGATGAGACCGTCATAAGAGACATTGTCAAATATGCTGGGGCACGACTCTTCACTCCTTTACTTGTGATGGAAGATTCTGCATAAACCTGATGTCAAGACATTGGTTTTGGTGAATAATACAAATTAACAGGCCTTTGTCGGAGAAGCCAGGATGAAAGATCAACCTGTGAGTTCCCGCGCAGCCTAAAGACATTTTCCCACAATGCAGCCTTTCTACACCAGACAAAGGATGTCACCACAGACCAGCTCCAGTCTTCACCGACAACGAGACAGACTGAGTATAATAACCTCAAATCTTGAGTGACTTGAGAGCATTACATAACTACTGTACTTGAGCGAAATACACGCTATCCTTTCTATTAACCACAAACCCTAATTCCAAAAAAGTTGGGACAGTGCATAAAATGTAAATAAAAACAGAAAGCAATGATTTGCAAATCCTTTTTGACCTGTATTCAATTGAAAACAGTACAAAGACAGATATTTAATGTTTTAACTAATCAACTTTATTGTTTTTTGTAAATATATGTTCATTCTAAATTTGATGCCTTGCGTTGGCAACAATCGGGATGGTCCTTTTCCTCTTTGGCCCGGAGAACATGACGTCCATTATTTCCAAAAACAATTTGAAAGGTGGACTCGTCAGACCAAAGCACACGTTTCCACTTTGCGTCAGTATGTCTCAGATGAGCTCGAGCGCAGAGAAGTCAGCAGCTTTTCTGAGTGTTGTCCATATATGGCTTACGCTTTGCATAGTAGAGCCTTAACTTGAATTTGTAGATGCACTGACAAACTGTGTTTACTGCCAACGGTTTTCTGAAGTATTCCCAAGCCCATGTAGTTATATTCATTACAGAAACATGTCGGTTTTTAATGCAGTGCCATCTGAGGGATCGAAGGTCAAGGGCATTCAATATTAGTTTTCGGCCTTGCCCTTTACACAGGGAGATCATTGAACTGTCATTTTCTGTTCCATTATCTATTAGGGTAATACTGGTTTCTTACCAATAGATAGGTAACCCCCCTGCTGAGGTCACTCCACTGGCTGCCAGTTGCAGCCAGGATCAGGTTCAAAGTTCTGACCCTGGCCTACACTGCAGCCAATAGGACAGGCCCCGCCTACCTGCAGGACTTAATCCAGAACTATGTTCCTGCTCGACCACTTCGCTCTTCTACAGCAGGGCGACTCGCACTTCCCCCTCTCCTTGTCAACGGCTCTCACTCGTCCCGACAGCGGAGCTTTTCCACCCTAGCTCCTCAGTGGTGGAATGAACTTCCCATTCCCCTACGTTCTACTCTAACCTTGCCTGCGTTCTGTCGTGGCCTGAAGACACACCTCTTCAGACTCCACCGTGACTGGTATTCTAATCTAGGACCTCATGGTACTAGTTCCCTGTGTTTTCTTGTCTGGTTGTTATAGTTTATAATAGTATTTAGAATAGAAGTGTAGTATAGCTGATTTACCCACAGCTTACTGTGAACTACATTCAACCTTCACTACTAGGGATAACTGCTACATTATGGGAAGGATGTGCTTATCTGTTCTGTAGTGACTTTGATGACATTTCTGTATGCACTTATTGTATGTCGCTTTGGATAAAAGCGTCTGCTAAATGACTGTAATGTAATATAATGCCGCTGTTTTGACTGTCCAATAGAATATAATTGGTACTGAGAAAAGGAGAACATACTAGAATATATTAATAAACAGATGAAATGTTCAACTCATGAGGATGAAAAGCCTGAGCCAATCTCTATCACTGAGTAGTAATGAACTTTATCTGAAGCCAATTAACCTGGTGATTATTGGTAAAACACCAGTATTATAAGCTTCTGAGACTTATGGTGTAATCCTGTAACAAATGGTAAAATCTGACTCATCGCACATACAACCGGTTTGGACCACTTGAAAACATACACTAATAGCGGAGAAATATATGTTAAAAAATATTAATATTCCTTCAAGCAAAAGGATCCAACTGCTGACAAACTATGTTTACCTCTTTCATATACCGAACATACATAGACTCCGCCGTCTCCAGGAACCCTTGCGCCTTCTCGATTTCATCTCGACCAGCCCAAAGGATGCCCAGTTGATTCTGAAAAAGTTAGACCAAGAATAGCGATATTCAGATCAGTTTAATGAGACATGGAATTAATTACTATGGGCAATAGATATGAGAACCTGAATTGTTGACATTGAGAAGATAGCGAAAAGTCGGAGGGAAATGAATAAAGGGGCACGTATATGTATAGATATGCATATGAGTAGGTGTATGTATGTGTATATATACAGTGCATCCGGAAAGTATTCACAGCGCTTCACTTTTTCCACATTTTGTTCTGTTACAGCCTTATTCCAAAATTGATTAAATTCATTTTTTTCCCTCAAAATTCTACACACAACACCCCATAATGACAATGTGAAAAAAGTTTTTTTGAGATTTTTTGCAAATTTATTAAAAATAAAAAAAATAAAATTTCTCATTTACATAAGTATTCATAGCCTTTGCTTTAACGTATTTTTAAAGTATCATATTTCATATTTGGTCGCATATCCTTTACATGCTGTTACTTCCTGAAGTCTGTGACCATCAACATCAAAAAAACTGTCAATATCTTATTTTCAGGTACTGTTACAAGCGATACTATAACCTCTCTGCATTTGAATGGATCTCTATGGAAATTGGGGGGTGAGACTAGATTCAGCTGTAAATTACACTGGTACAGTATGGAACACATGGCTGGCTGACTTTTTTCCCCATAGAGTTCTATAGGAAAATGAGTCCGGAGAAAAAACCCTTGCAGTGATCCATCCACATCTACTCCATATCTGGCAACAGAGTGATGGTTTAGGGCTCGTTTGATAGCTCAGACCCTTGATAACTTACAGCCATTTAGCCAGCCATGTGTTCCATACTGTACCAGTGTAATTTACAGCTGAATCTAGTCTCACCCCCCAATTTCCATAGAGATCCATTCAAATGCAGAGAGGTTATAGTATCGCTTGTAACGGTACCTGAAAATAAGATATCGACAGTTTTTTTGATGTTGATGGTCACAGACTTCAGGAAGTAACAGCATGTAAAGGATATGCGACCAAATATGAAATATGATACTTTAAAAATACGTTAAAGCAAAGGCTATGAATACTTATGTAAATGAGAAATTTTATTTTTTTATTTTTAATAAATTTGCAAAAATCTCAAAAAAACTTTTTGCACATTGTCATTATGGGGTGTTGTGTGTAGAATTTTGAGGGAAAAAATTAATTTAATCAATTTTGGAATAAGGCTGTAACAGAACAAAATGTGGAAAAAGTGAAGCGCTGTGAATACTTTCCGGATGCACTGTATATGCGTACGTATGTAAAGATGGATAAACTGGTAATCTGTGACTTCCTGTTCTAACCAACCAACCCCCCTTTTTTTGTGTGAGATGAGGTGTATTATGGTATGTTCTGAATGTAATGTTTTTGTGATATGTGTTGTGTTTTGGTTGATTAAAATAAAATAAATAAATTTTAAAAAAGAATAGCGATTAGTTGCTAACAGTTACTTTACAATTTAGCCAAACTCAACCAAACCAGATCAATGGAAAAGTTAGGTTAGCCACGGCATGTCTATATTTAACTATCTAGCCAGCTATTATATAAAAGTTTTAATTAAAAAAGTTAGCCAGCTAAAATCAACATGTTGAATAACAAGCTAACTATAAAAATGCAATGCCACGGCATCATGACATGTATTCTTACGGTGAAAAAATAACTTATTTAAATTATCGGACAGATGTTAGGGAAATCTGTTACCACGGCAGCACTTTCGCCACAAGTCAGCAATTATATTGGGAAAACAAAAAAAGAAAGAAAAGAAAAAGGCATACAGGTTACTGCCAATCCATAATAGCGTGAAGCTTTCAAAACCATAACAGCACGGAAACCCTTTAAAAAAATAAAATTAAAAACCGTAGGCTACATGCAGCCTATGGCTATGACACCTTTGGGAATTAAACAGGCAACATTTTAGTTCATAAAACTCAAAAGTAAGCTAACTTAGATATCCAGTGAGCACAAGCGGCCTAATAGTTTACTATTTTTAGTAGGCTCTTTTCTCTGTAAGTAAAAGCCGAAGTATGCCTTCCTGATGTGCGTCTCAGCGGCGCAGCCTGTAGAGTAGCGAGCCTACTCTCCCCGTGCTCTTTGCGAGCCGCGACGTTGTATGTTCTAATCTGACCTTTTTCCGCATTACTCGCTCCCATTCTTTTTTTCTCTACACTGTGCTGTCCAATAAAGCTGAAAAGCTTTTAAACTTATTTTAAGAAAGTATACTCCATGAGAGTACTTATAAACCTTTGCAGGGTCCACCTTGTTAAACTTCCCCTCAGCCTACAACTGTTTACTCAAGTAGCCTAGTAGGCTATCGTTTGATATAATGAAAGAAATCCCAGCACCACTTAGTCATAAAATCCAGGAGAGAACCCCAACAGTGCCTAGTAACGCAAATCACTACAGACTAAATACCAAATTTTAAACATACAAAAAAAAGTGTAGAGACAAGAGGAATGTGCCAAATGTCGAATTTGAACATACAACACTGTGGCTCGCAAAGAGCACAGGGACAGTAGACTAGCTACTCTACAGGCAGGCTGTGCCAGACACACACTTCAGGAAGGCATACTGTAACTTAAGCTTATAAATAAATACTAATTAAAAAAATACCTCGGTTTATACTTAAAGAAAAAAGAGCCAACTAAAAATAGTGAACTAGTCGGCCTAGTGTAAGCCACTTGTGCTCACTGGATATCTAAGTTACCTTACTTTTGTGGCCTGTTTAGTCCCAAAGTCATCGTAGCCATAGGCTACGTGTAGCCTAAGGTTTTTTATTTTAATTTTTTTCAGGGTTTCTGCGCTGGGATGGTTTTGAAAGCTCTGTGCTATGATGGCTATGATGCAGCTTTGGCAAAAACCGGTATGCAATAACAGCATAGCTCTTTTCTTTTCTTTCTTTTTTTGTTTTTTCAAAGAGGGTATTTCTAGAAATACAGTGCACTCCAAAGGTGTTAGGACAGTGATACATTTTTTGTTGTTTGGCTCCGTAGTCCAGCACATTGGATTTGAAAAGGAACTATGAGGTTAAAGTGCAGACTTTCATCTTTAATTTGAGGGTTTTTACATCCATATCGGGTGAACCGTGTAGCAATTGTAGCCATTTTTACACATAAGCCCCCCCTGCCATTTTAATATTTTGGTTGCATATCCTTTGCATGCCATGACTTCCTGATGTCTGTGAACCAACAACAAAAGACTCTTGATATCTTATTTTAAGGTACTTTTACAAGCCATACTATAACATCTCTGCAATTGAATGGATCTCTATGGGAATTGCGGGGTGTGAAACACATGGTTGGTAAAATGGCTTGAACTCATCAAGGGTATGAGGTATCATACGAGCCTCTGCGGCCAGATATGCAGTAGATATGGATGGATCACTTTAAGGGTTGTTTCTCCTGACTCATTTTCCTATTGACCTCTATGGAAAAATAAGTCAGGAAAAACAACACTTAAAGTGATCCATCCATACCTACTGCATATCTGGCAGCAGAGTGATGGTTTGAGGCTCGTTTGATACCTCAGACCCTTGATGACTTACAGCCAACCATGTGTTCCATACTATTCCCGTAGAATTTACATCTTAATTTAGTCCCACCCCCCAAATCCAATAGAGAACCAATCAAATGCAGAGAGGTTATAGTATCACTTGTAAGAGTAGGCTTTTGATGTTGTTGGGTCACATACATCAGAAAGCCATGGCATGCAAAGAATATGCAACCAAATACTAAATATGATGACTTTATTTAAGTTTGTTAATTTGTCCAATTACTTTTGGTGCCCTAAAATGGGGGGACTATGTGGACAAATGGCTACAATTGCAACACGGTTCACCCGATATGGATGTAAAAACCCTCAAATTAAAGCTGAAAGTCTGCACTTTAATAGTCACTGTTCCATTTCAAATCCAACGTGCTGGAGTAGTACAAAGCCAAAACAAAAAAACGTGTAACTGTCACAACTTTTTGAGGGCACAGTAATTGCTGACTTGTGGCGAAAGTGCCGCCGTGGTAACAGATTTCCATAACATCTATCCGAGAATGTAAACAAGTCGGAGATTTTTCACGGTGAGAAGACATTTTATGATAACGTTAGGCCTACTGTTTTTGTAAATAGTTCGCTAACGTTACCTCTATGAGCTAAACTAATTAGATAAACTACAGTGCGAAAACCCACAATTGACATATAAATAAAGGAAACGTCCCGGTTAAATTAGCTAACTTTAAGCAAACAACGGCAAATAAAACATAACGAATTAGGAAAATATCGTTAATTCATTAACGTGTCAACATTACCCTGGCCTGTATAAACACAGAGACGTTCTCTTGGGATACGCTGCATTTATCCAACAATTTAATGCAATTCATCAAATGCTCCTCTCCAGCAGACAGCTCCTCCGTCTCTACATGGTTTATCCCCAGGTAGTACTCAATCACTCCCAGTCTGGCTGCTCTTAAACCGGCAGGAGAATCACCAGCATGACCGCTCCCACTCCCTTCGCCTTCTGGTTCTGCTGGATCTGAATGCTGTTCTCTTTGTGGCTGGTCGTTGTCATCATTGTCATTTTCCCCTGTATCAAAGTTCTTCAGATCGCTGTATATCTCTTTCAAAAGCTCCCTGGCGTTGTACTTAGAGCGGAACGGATCATTTTCTGGGTCTTTTCGAGATTCAATCTCGGAGAGATTTTGGGCACGGCGAAATTTTTCGCAAACAGACCTCCATTCTGAGCTGCTGAAAGAGGCCATTTTTATCAGGTTAATAGAGATTGAGGCCGTGTTCCAAGTGGCAAAATAACAATTTTTTCTACGTTGTGCAGATTCCCAATCTTTAAAAAAAAAAACTGACGTTAGAATGACAGACAGTAGCTCAGTGTTTTTCTTCTACTTCTTTTAGTTTTATGGCAGATTGCAATCTTGACTTAGAAGGTGCATACCGCCACCTACTGTACCGGAGTATGCAAACATTATATTTTCTATTTACATTAGACTACATTAGCCTATGGGGTTTGGGAATTATGCATACTGTGTATATGTATCTATACAAACAAACTATAATCTGAATTAGCACAAAGTAAATCGAAATACGCTAGATCTTGTTGTATAACCGAGTGTCCTTCAATAATTCAATCACAGCTTTTTGGACATCCATAACTCAGTAGCTCAGTGACTAGTTAGTTGGCCTTTTCTAATGACGCAAAACCAAGCAGCCACATCTGCGTAGAGTTCTGTCATGTGGTTCTGTCACAGAAGTATCTCTGGTTCTGTCGGCGAGACTATGGGGACACTGCTGGCCTTCACCCGTGATGCCTTGCGAAGAAATTGACATGACGTCAGTTATGATTCGGAGACCACAATCTCAAAACCAGTCCAAATTTCACTACGTAAAACATTGCTTTGGAATAAAATGTAAAATAAAACCCATTAATCACAGATTGCATTATATAGGCTACATTCATATAGAGTAGGCAATGCAGTTTATACATTAGAACACAGGAAATGTTTTACCTTAAGAACAGTATGACAATGTATAATTCCACCTTTAAGATGGAAAAATGTAATTATTCAAGACTATTGTTGCTGGGAAATGCCAATGAAGAATCAATTACCATTTTGGGGGAGAATAACAGAATAATTTCAGGATACTCAGATAAAGGAATAACTGCAGTCTATAGCAGAGATGACGACAAATGCATTTACTATGTTTTTCAAGAGAGGAACAAATATTTACACCAATAGTTTTTTTTATTGGAATATGATTTCCTGGAATCAGCAATGTTCTGATAATAGATTTTCGTGCTTTGTGGTCTTTCAGTGCCATGGTACTGGAGAACAACAGGAGGTTTACAGTGTGTTTTGAATCCAGAGCAAACCATGGCAATTATGTTAGATAAATTAGCTACATAAAGTTAAAACAATTTCTGAAATTACCAAATAGCTACATATATTTAATAAATATTGTTATTACATTAAATCAGCAGCTAACATGCACCAAATGCATAGCCTAGCTACAACAAAATGTTTACTCTAACCAAATTATTTACAAATAACGGATACAATGCATCCATTGTTAGCCCAAAACAGAAAATACCACACAGGGATTAGCCTACTGTGTAGGATGCTAGAAAATCTGTTTCTAACTGTGAGTGAAATTAAATAACTAGCCTACGACCTTTGTCGTGCTGAAACTAAGCACAATAGTAGGCTAGTTTTATTGATCTGTAGGCTAGGCTACATTCTTTTTAATTTTTAATTGATCATTTAGGCTACATAAATGTTATTATTGACCAAAAACGAACGAAATAGGCTATTGCAAAGGGGTGAAGATGAGATAAAATATAACTGTGAGGTCCACCAAGAGGACAACTGCCATCCATTTGTAAACGGTAACTATGTCGGTCTTTTGTCTCGTCTCCCTACTGCTTCAAGCCTGACTCCATAGGCTATGACGTGCAGAAACGTCGATCTCTCAAGCCAGGGAGTGGACTATCGCCTAACATGTGGTCGCAGCCATTACTAAATGGAAATCGCTTTGTCCGTTTCCTACCTCATGACATGTGTATCAGTCAAGCATAAAGCACATTCGACAATTTTATAAAAAGGTTTGTCGTCGAAGAAATGTATTAATTATACTTCAAAAAAATTAATACACGTTTACACTAGGCTACTGTGGCTTAAAAAGTACAGTAGCCTTCTTTGATTAGCTACTTGTAGCCACTGAACCCGAAACAAACATGCTGAAATAATCCAGTCGTGCCTAGAGCTTGAGGAAGCACCGTCAGCGTCGGGCAGCAATCAAACGCAAATAGCGTAGGCTACAGTAGCCATTTCATCCTACCACAACTACGGTTACATAAAGAAGAATAACGTCGTGCAAATAGCACGATTATTTCGAAAATCTGCTGCTAAGGTAAGAATCATGTCCTGCAATTTAAAATATGTTAATTATAGGTAAATAACCGCTTGTTTGGGAACGTTGGTGAGGTTCATAAAGTCATTTTACCCACCAGGCTGCAGCGCAATTTGTTCTTTATGCGTTTGTTACCATGGGAACGCAAAGTAAAAATGAGTGAAAAAATAACCAACGGAACCAAACGGAATAATAGGCTACAGCAGATATACGCAAAACAGGACTTGCTAAAGGTAATTCTATAAAATACACCCGCGCAATTGTTTGTCAGTTTCTTTCGCCTTTTCAGGAGGCAAACAGCGCCTCTCGCGCTGTCTGTACGAATGCATAGTGATAGCCTACCGGCACGGACCGGAGGCGAATAAGAACAGGCTCCTGTTTCACCCATTTTTAGCAAGCTATCATGACTGCGGCAAAAACAGCGCCTAATAACAGCACAATGAGCAGAATCTCACGAATGGATTACAAACGTTTAATGGATTTTTTTCAACGTTGCTTCAGAGCTATTAGACTTCGCAAATCTGCTGGAAATGTGCCATTTTCGATCTTATAGGCTACGTTTGCTCATTACGTGTTAAATCAAATGGCAATGGCAGGAATTCGTCCTTAAAAAATATTTTATCTTTCCAATAATGAAAAGCATGTAGTTCTGGCTTGATTACATATAGCCTATGTTTGTTGCATTCAGTTGCCTTAATTTGGCTACATCAAATGCTCAAATCAAATCACGCTTAAAAAGGAATACATTATTATCAGCTGAATACAATGTAAAGTGTTCCTTTTTCCTTGGTTTATAACTGTAAATTGAAAAGACAGTATTGCAAAGATGGCAGTACGTAGTGTCTTTGTTTGGAATCTGATAATCTGCCTGTAGGGAAGGTCACAAAAGCACTCTGTTTAGAGCAATTAAGGTAAAATGACTCGCCCCCCAAACAAGCAAATACAATGATCACAGGTGTCAATGGTGTACACTTTGCTCCAAAATGGAGCAAACTGCGTGTTTTTTGTGTTACAGAATTAATTGTAGAGCCAAATTGTCATGGTTACTCAGATGGGGAGTATAATGGTTACTTTAAATAGCTACATTTCTTTCAATACTTCCTGCAATAAGCCATGCAAAGGTAATTCACCAAGTGCAATATAAGATTCAAAAAGTAAAACAAATATAAGGTGAAATGCACTGCATGAGGGGTTCTCAAACTCAGTACTGGGGACACACTCTGTATACCGGTTTTCCTTCCAACCTAAATGTAGCCATTAAATTGTAACAAGGTTTAAAGGTTTGACACTTTTAACGTCTACTGAAGGACGATTTAAGTCTAAGTTTACATACACCTTAGCCAAATCCATTTAAACTCAGTTTTTCACAATTCCTGACATTTAATCCTAGTAAACATTCCCTGTCTTAGGTCAGTTAGGATCACAAATTTATTTTAAGAATGTGAAATGTCAGAATAATAGTAGAGAGAATGATTTATTTCAGCTTTTATTTCTTTCATTACATTCCCAGTGGGTCAGAAGTTTACATACACTCTGTTAGTATTTGGTAGCATTGCCTTTAAATTGTTTAACTTGGGTCAAACGTTTCGGGTAGCCTTCCACAAGCTTCTCACAATAAGTTGCTTTAATTTTGGCCCATTCCTCCTGACAGAACTGGTGTAACTGAGTCAGGTTTGTAGGCCTCCTTGCTCGCACACACTTTTTCAGTTCTGCCCACAAATTTTAGATTGGATTGAGGTCAGGACTTTGTGATGGCCACTCCAATACCTTTACTTTGTTGTCCTTGAGCCATTTTGCCACAACTTTGGAAGTATGCGTTGGGTTATTGTCCATTTGGAAGAGCCATTTGCGACCAAGCTTTAACTTCCTGGCTGATGTCTTGAGATGTTGCTTCAATATATCCACATAATTTTCCTTCCTCATGATGCCATCTATTTTATGAAGTGCACCAGTCCCTCCTGCAGCAAAGCACCCCCACAACATGATGCTGCCACCCCTGTGCTTCACGGTTGGGATGGTGTTCTTCGGCTTGCAAGCCTCACCCTTTTTCCTCCAAACAATGATGATCATTATGGCCAAACAGTTACATTTTTGTTTCATCAGACCAGAGGACATTTCTCCAAAAAGTATGATCTTTGACAGTATAGATTGGCTGTAAGGATGAGCAACATACACAGTGAGTCCCCGGTACCAAATTAGAGAAACCCTGCATTACGCTACAAATCTTGTAACAGCTTTATTACTCAAACATATCTTATTTTCTCCTCTACAGTTTGGAAATATTTTAATGAGCATGACTCTGACCAGGGAACGACTGCGCAAACACAAGTTCACGGACGCAGAGCTGGGCATCCTTTTAGAGGAAGTGACCAGATACGAGGATGCGCTGTTTGGTCTCCAGGGTAACTGCCTCACAGCGCGGGAGAAGTACAAGATCTGGTTCGAGATCACAGAGAGGGTCTGCTCCGCTTCAGGCATCCAGCGTTGTATAAATGACGTGAAGAGGCGCTGGCAGGATTTGAAGCGCCGAACGAAAGCGAAGGTTGTGGATGCAAGGCGCCATGTCCCCCGGGACAGCTCTACTTCCTCTGAGCACCAGCTACCTGATGACTCTTTCAACATTAACACTGTAATAAAAGATGAAGAGCAAAACTCTACCAATAGTAATCTTCCAGAAGGTAGTGTTGCCATTCCTCTTTTATCCATATACTGTATGTTATTTTGCTGCTTAATATATTTTGCAATATGTGTTGGATTTTGCCAGGTGCTGTCTTTTGTTGATTTACAAAACATTAGATACCAGTGCAGCTCTACAAAACAGTTTTAGACTTAAAATAGTGATTTGAGCCTTGCTTATTATGTTACTGTTAATTGTATGCAACTGTGCTTTACATTTTATAATTTTGTAATTTAATCTTCCTTCTTTTTTCATAGACTTATTTCTTGATACAGACTCAGTATCTCCCGAAACATCCCTGCCATCTGTTGAACCAGAGCAAACTCCGTTAAAAGATCAGCCTTTTGAGGAAACTCCACTCACCTCTGTTCTTACAACACCCCACACTGAGATCAGTGGATGTTCTTCTTCTCCAGTGTCTGTTTCATGCCCTAATGTCAGTATTAAAGCTGAAGTTAATAGAAGATGTCTCATTGGCAGCAGATCAGAGAGCATGCACAAAGAGGATTCCCCTACTACCAGGGTGGTGACTTCCTGTCCTGGTTTGAGAGTTCCTGTCAGGGCCCACACTGTGTCCTGCCCCCGAAGGCCAGCTGTCCTGGGTTCATTCGAGCAGCAGTTGCTGCGCGCGCACCGGGAGCACACCTCCGCGTTGCGCGAGGGCTTCCGCTCTCTGACGCGGCAGAACCGCCTGCTCTACCGCGAGATGTGCGAGACCAATAAGAACGTGGCGCGCATTGCCTCGCGCATTGCAGAGAAGAATGACAGCGTGTCGGACGTGGCCGAGGAGCTAATGGGCATCCAGCACAAGATCAGCGAGAGCATTGACACCACCAACTGCCTGCAGGACCGCGTGATTGACCTGCTGGCCTCATACCAGGAGCGCCCGCTCATCGTTATGCCCAATGGCCGAAGGGATGCCAGGCCAATGGAGGAAGATAACTCCGCCTACAAAGCTGACCATTAATTACTTATAGATCTACTCCACAGCAGATCTACTGTAATAGATACTGTAATGGAAATACTGTAAAAACACCTAAAACTCAATACGGAATGTTTTATGTGGTACCCCAGCACCCCAGCCAGCCAGTATTTAATTATATCAAAACCTTATTAATAACTGTGTGTTAAATAGTGTGTTACGTAAACAAATATATATTTTGTCACCCATAAATGTCACTCATGTAGGCTAATTTGGTTCACTTTCAAGTTGCATTTATCTTCTGTCGGGTTATTTGATATAACTGCAAGTCATCCATAGAAGCATCAAGAAGCATTTTCCCAGACAAAGAGGAGATTTCGTAAGGATCAGAAACAGTGAGGTGAGTCAATCTGATAAATACATAAACTTTAGAAGCTTGGGAAGTACCGGGATGTTAGGCTGAGCACATGATATTACATGCAGGTTGCACTGAAAAGAGTGACGAAGACTGTTACAAGAGTTCATGACGGTGCCCTTGGAACTGTTTCAGCTCAAACCACTACCTCTATTATTCTTAAGCTTTTATTGAGGGCTTAGCAGCAACATGTTGCTATAGCTCGACTCAGCTAGGAGGCAGCTGTTAGGGTTGTCACCAGTTAAGGCATCCCTTAAAAAAAATGCATTTCAAATGAACACATTTCAAGATTTTCCACTTTCCGTATTGATTCCAATGACTAAAATCCACCATTCCGTCCTCATTCTCTGAATGGCAGAAACCATTGGGCCCTTTAATTTATAAGAAAATAAAACCTCAATTCTTTTTGAAGCTAGAAATGTATAATTATTTGAATTTTACACAATGTCAGAGGACATTATTATATTATATCAAACCCAAAAGTTAATTTGTTGCCACAAAGCAAAGCAAAAATCTTCATGCTTGGGTACATGTTTAAAAAATAATTTTTTAGGCCAACTTGCAAATGATCTGACAAGATTTTGAATGACCATGTTCCTTCTTAATCTTCAGTTCAGCCTTTGGGAAAGCTATATTCTTTATGGTCCCCCCAAAAAGATATGTCAATTATTCACACCCCTAATAATTCTTTTAAATAAAATCTATCAAACATAAACCTGCATTAACATGTTACTTTCCTGGTAGAGGATGTGTGCATCTTACTCTGAGACACAGTGAACCAGATGGTTTGGGAGGAAAACATTCAAGGGCCACAGCATGAGTGTTGTAAAACCTGGCTGCATCATTGAGCCACCTCCATGCCAGCAGGCATTTTGCAAAAGTTACCAGAACAAAAACCCGCAAAAAAAATAAACATCTACAGTTTGCCAAATACTGTTTGGAAGTTTGGTACTGGATTTTATGGTCAGATGAGACAAAAATTGAGCTTTCTGGCCATGCACTCCAGCTGTAGGTTTGGTGTCCAAAGAAGGTCATACAGTTGAATGTTCCTTCAATGTTATAGGGTTGTTTTGCATCTACTGAGGCTCTTGCTAAAGTCAATGGAATCATGAACTCCAGCAAGTACCAACACGCATGCCAGCCAAAAACCTGGTTTCCTTTACCAGGAAGCTCAAAATTGGCCACAAATGGATGATCCCATGCATACTTAAAAATCAAGCAAGAAATGGTCAGCTCAATCTCCACACTTGAACCTGATTGACAATTTTGGTTTGAATTGAATAGGGCAGTTCAGAAATACAGACTGAAGGATCTTCAAAGATTATGGTCAAAGGTCCCCACCCCCATGTACGCTCTCATAATCTCAATCTCATTAAACGCTATAAAAGAAAAAACACACTTGTGAAGGGAGGCTGCAGAAAGTACTGAAAACCGGGGTGTGAATATTTGTTATTTTGGCTGAATCATTAAAGCAGAGTCATTTCTACATCTGAGAATAAAAAAGTGTGGTACATCCTACATTAAAAACCTACATATTTTCTCTACTAACGGTTTACACACACAGCTGAATAGATCTAATGGAATACATTTTTCCGTAGTAACAATTGAAATATTTACTTCTGAAGATAAGCCCTTTTCCCCAATGCACATAAATCATCACCTTGCTGCACATGACAGTAATATGGAGAGAATATGGCCAAAACACCTCAGAGATACAAGCATCTGTGCAGCACTTCTATTATTCTATTATTTTATAGCTGTATTGATCATCTTTGTCAAGGGTGGGTGAATAATTTTGGAGGGCACTCTGTAATATACATATTTCTTTTAAAAATATTTTTCATAGCACAGTGTAGACAGATAGGAATAATGGGGAGAAAGGGAGAGACATGCGACAAAGGTCACACGGCCGGATTTGAATCGCAGACGTCGCGGCTCGCAGTAAGTATGTGGACGATACCCTACTGGCTACGCTACAGAGACACCCAATATAGGTATTTTTATATAAAAACATACATATTTTCTCTACAAATGGTTTACTCAAAAACGGCTGAATAGATCGCATGGCAAAACATGAATTTATTTTCCCATAGTAAATTACATTTTTACTCCCTAGTTCTGGAGATAAACCTTTTTCCCCAATGCACACAAATAATCCCCTTGCTGGCTGCATACAGCCTAACAGTAATATGGAGAGAATATGTCCAACACACCTTACAGATACAAGCACCTGTGCAGCTGGAGACTGAACTTTGAATTGATCTTCTATGCTGTCACAAGGCCAAAGTGTACTTACTGTTCTACCTAAGCTTTGCCCTTTCAGTATGCACTGACATGGAACCCTGGGACTCCTTAGCCTCAAAGTAGCAAATGCACATTTTAGGATATCCTGCTAGTCCAATGATGCCTCAGTATCTCACTACATTACAATACAGGCATTTAGCAGATGCTGTTATTCAAAGTGACTTACACAGCCCCCCCCCCCCCCCATTTTTACATAGTATACATAGTATACATTTATACATTCATTCAGGTGTATACTGTATACTGAATAAATTCAGGTTAAGTACCTTGCTCAAGTGCACAATGGCAGTGTCAGACTCGCAACGTTTTGGTTACAAGCCTAGTTCCCATATCATTAAACTGGGGGCGGCACTGTAGTATAATGGTTAAGGAACTGGGCTTGTAACCGAAAGGTTGCAGGTTCGATTCCCAGGTAGGACACTGCCGTTGTACCCTTGAGCAAGGTACTTCACCTGCATTGCTTCAGTATATATCCAGCTGTAGAAATGGATACTATGTAAAACATGATTAAAAAGTTGTGTAAGTCGCTCTGGATAAGAGCGTCTGCTAAATGCCTGTAATGTAATGTAATGTAAACTACACTGCCTCCCCAATACTACACTGTAGGTATGTACCTACAAGTGGAGTTTTAATTTTTGTTCACATAGTATGGTGGTGAAAACAAAAATGACTGAACTTCCCACTTCTACACAAAACCGCATTTAGTGCGCTGGAAATTCTCCAGTAATTCTCAAGAAAGAGGTAAAGTGTAAACCTGTTGGTGCAGATGATCGTACAGTTCTGTGGTTTTGATGGAATGAGAAGCATCTATGCTGAGGTAAGTGCCACCGTAAACTGACCTCCCAGCATTGTTAAAGTGGAGTCACCTTTTTCCAGTTTTTTCTATCTTTAAAATGTTATTGTACAGTTGGAAATAACATTTTAATTACTTAAAAAATTAACAGCTGTCAGTGGTTCTGTTAAGGAAGTAATGATTGTTTGGAATCCCACGCCCCAAAAGGGCAGGCTGGCTTAACAGGTTACTGTTGTATCAAATCAACAAATCAACAGTACAGATCATTTCTGTAGTGGAGCCACTTGGATTAATAGACAAATAAAAACAAGCAGTCCTGCAACCAAACTAATGTCGCCTTCAAAACTGAAAGCTCAGTGTGTTCACAGCTCAAACTTAATGATCCCTCAGAAGTGTGTGTGTGTGTGCGCGCCTGTACGTGCATGTGTGTCAGACGCACAGTGGTTTGGTGAGCTGGGTCAAATTTATAAACGAGTTAGGTGAAGTGATCTCAGCAGGAGTTTAGTATCTAACAGGTTGGTCCTGAATGTCAGTGCAGAATACAGTGGTTGGCTGTAGCCTCTCGTGGCTGGGTGAAGGCTGTGGACTAACACGGTAGCAGACAGACCAGGTTGGGGAGGTTGAGGACAAACAAAAGATGCACCAAGGTCGTCTACGGCTGAGACCCTGGCTGGAGGAGCAGATATACTCCGGAAAGTACCCTGGAGTCATCTGGCTGGATGAGGTAAGACAAGACTCTAAAGGTATTTAGGGTTCCTTTAAATGCTTGATTTAAGTTCTTGATATGATTTAAGTTGCTATTGAAAATTGATCTTATAATTGACACCAAGTTTAGCCTTTTGATCTTACCAGGACTGCTCTGAAATGTATTTAGCCTAATTTTTATTTTAGCAAAAGCCCATAGAGTTTTATTTGATTTAATTGTTTAAAGGGTATGGTAAGATAAATGACAGAGTATGGACATCTGCTCAAGGTATTTGTACTCTTTTTTTTAACATTTATTATGTATATTGGAAGAGATGTCAGAATGAATTGAGTGCTCATATAATGCTCTGATGTTTACACCAGAATATAAAATATTTGTACAGTTTTATAATTAAAACATTTTCAAGATTAAACTGATGTTGAATGTCACATAATTTGCCTCAATAAACAAATTACATATGTTTGAAAACTGTAATCATGCTTAGATTATTTTATATTTTGAGTGCCATTTATTTAATTTGTCATGTTTGTTCTTCTAATTTTCTACAATCCTCCCTGTCTACAATAAGTCAGAGTTTTTGTGGACAAAATTTTAAAGTTTCAGATTTTTCCCCAGGAAAATAAAAAAGTTTGGTTTGATTATTGTCTTTAGTCCTTCAGGTTGGATACTCAGTACCTGTACAACCTGCTAAGAGACTACAGATGAAAATACAGTGTGTAACTAAATTTGTGATAGTGTATTGCTGATGTGCTCATTACTGTGCATTGTCACACACAAAAAAAGTGTTTCTTATTGCTAGGACTGGAGGGAATCCACATTAACAACCACTAGAAGTGTGATACAAAATAAGCTATCCTTATTTAGAAATTATATCATAATATAAATGTTATATTATGTATTATAAGAGGGCATTTCCAGGACAAATGGTTCTCCAGAGCCATTACATGCAGCAGTAAATCATTAACCTTTTAACCTTTCTTGCATTGATATGGTTTTCCAAAGTATTTTCAGAGGTGACTTGCTTTTGTGTCACTTTTTCACGTAATTATGTTGTTTTTGAAGTAGTGTACTATCAATGGAGGGATTAATTTAGGTGCGATGCTATCTGCAATGGTTTTCACCTTTTAATATGTATTTACATAGCTTTTATATAAACAACTCATAGTATAAAATACATGGCTGTTACTGATAAAAAATCGAAACATTTCACATATCCCCAGACAAACAAGAGCTAATAAACCCAGTACTGTTTTAAAAGTTGTTTTCAAAAAGAATGCAGTCCAAAGTTCCTTATTCCACATCAATAACATCTCATGTTGTAGTTTAAACACAAAGTTCCCACAGAGAAAATTGCTCACCATAATAAACTAAAGGACAGCACGACTGTCGAGACTTGTCTCTGGTATTGCTTTACTTTGTAGTATGCACCGCATTAGGTAACAGAAACTCTCTTGGGCGCATTTCCATACTTTCAGACAGCTGGGATATTTCAGATTCCATGGAAACACGCAGCTCGACACGGTTGGAATATCGACAAGGACGCCACTCTGTTTCGAAACTGGGCGATGCACACAGGTAAGGGAGCAAGTCTGGGCACCCTTGGCTAGTGTAGTTCAAGCAAGCAGTGAATCAAGCAAGCAGGTATATATTATGTACTGGGATCATATGGACTTGTGTTAGTTTCCAAAGGTGATCATTTATGTTTTGAACACTTGTTTGAATTGTAAATGTACCATATCAAATACTTGCTAATGCTATTTTATCATGGTTATTTTTGCATGACATTATATTCATTCTACTGTTAAACTGTAAAATGCTTAGGATTCATGGTACTTAATAAAATGTCTCAAGCAAGAGAAGCACCCTGTGAAGTGTGAATTTAACATATACAGTACGTACTAAGTATTTACTATACGATACCAACTAGACACCATGGCCGAGTCTGAATCAGCACTCTCCCACACTATTGAGTAACCTTGGTGAGTAGATAGGATGAGAAAGTCGTTGATTCGACGAAAATGTTTATAACTGCAGTATACTTGAAACACCCGGATGATACACTTACTTCCGGAGTTTCGCTGAGTACATTCGGGAGCACACTTATCAAGAAGTACATGAACATTTTGGTCACATAAGTATGACGTGAAGTTTCGTTTAAAAAAAACGAGGCACAGCTTCGCTGACGTTTTCCTTCAAATACAACAAAAACAACATGTGGCATGGCAGCGCAAGGGTGGGATGCAGGGTTTCCAGATCTTGCCAGAGACTTTCCAACTCAAAAACTAGCCCAAAATATATTTTGAACCGAAACCAACGTATTTCAAATAGAAATCATCATATTTTTACTTTTTAAAATAAGTGTGTGCTTTGCCACTTTTCATTTTTACCCATGACTGCACGTTGAAAGTGTCCCAATTTAGCTGTAAAACCGCAGACATGGCAACACTGGTGGGACGTCTTATGACCTGCTTACGACACTTCCACAGGTTGGAAAATAGTATGGTGGATATTTTTTGCGGACTGCTAAACAGTGCACATTAAACAGCACACTTCTGCCAGTGCACTGTACGCAGGAGACAGGGCGCGCACGGTAGATAGGGATCTGATTAGGACACAGTCCATATCCTGTTTAAATGGGGTCATAAGACAAACAAATCAGAATGATGAAAAAGGAGATCGTCCAAGCTTGAGCTGCTTCAGTCTATGGCAATCTATGCAACAATATGAGATATTAATAACTTTATGCATATGGTGTATGTGTATGTGCTTGTGTGTGTGCATCCATGAGTGTGTGTTTGTTTGTGTGTGTTTGTGTGTATGCGTTTGTGCATGTGTGTGTATTTGTGTCTGTGAATGTGTTTGTGTGTGCGTGTGCGGTACACTGGTGCTTTAACCCTCTACTGCACTGTAAATTTCTCTATTGTACATTATTTTATATATATCCTGGTGGGAACTGCATTTATCTTTTGGAAGTCCCTTTCTTGTCCAATAAATATCTGTTAAGGTTAAAATATTAAAGCAACAGTAAGTTCTACAAAGAGCACACACACACACACACACACACACATTGATTTGCAGGTAGATTACAGGGAGTGATGTGAGTGATGCAGAGAATATTACAGCTTCAAGGAGCCATATACCAAATATACTGTACCTATCCAGCCCTGAGCCCTAAACACTTAAGGGCTCTGCAGAATAGCTTCAGATGGAGTTTTATAGATTTTCTATAATGTAGTGACATACAACATATAATTGTACAAACCCAAATTCCAAAAAAGTTGGGACAGTAGGTAAAATGCACATAAAAGCATAAAGCATTGATTTGTAAATTCTGTTTTACATATATTTCATTGAAAACAGTACAAAGAAAAGATATTTCATGTTTTACCTTATCAACTTTATTGATTTTTGTAAATATACGCTAATTCCGAATTTGATGCCTGCAACACGTTCCAAAAAAATTGGGATGGGGGCAAAAAAAAGACTTGGAAGTTCAAAAAACACCTGTTTGGAACATTCCACAGGTAAACAGGTGATGCTATCATGACTGGGTATAAAAGGATATCAAAATAATCTTGATATCTTATTTTCAGGTACTCTTAACAAGCGATACTATAACCTCTCTGCATTTGAATGGATCTCTATGGGAATTGGGGGTGGGACTAGATTAAGTTGTAAATTACAAAGGAATGGTATGGAACCCATCTTTGGCTAAATGGCTGTAAGTCATCAAGGGTCTGAGGTATCAAATGAGCCTCAAACCATCACTCTGTCACCAGATATGCAGTAGATATGGATGGATCACTTGAAGGGTTGTTTCACCTGATTTATTTTTCCATAGAGTTCAATAGGAAAATGAGACAGGAGAAACAACCCTTCAAGTGATCCATCCATATCTACTGCATATCTGGTGACAGAGTGATGGTTTGAGGCTCATTTGATACCTCAGACCCTTGATGACCTACAGCCATTTAGCCAACCATGGGTTCCATACTATTCCTTTCTTGTGTTGCAAAAAGTGTGTTGCTTTGAGATTATCTTCATGAAGAAAACGTATGAATATCATAACCCTTTGTTTGCAACAGAGCTTATTTTCTTAATTTATCCAAAACCCTATGATAAAAAAGCATTGGAAATCTGCCAAGGGAACCAATGGCGGGAGAAATTTCCGGGTTGGCCTACAAAAATCCGTCATCACTGTAACACTCTATACTGTAAAATGCTAACAAAAGCAAATATACCATTTGAATCAAAACACTGTAACAATGTAACCCTTACATTCCATTTCAAGCTCATTGGTTCTACAGTTCATGTGTATCTAAGATAGGCAACATACAGAAGTGTAATGTGAAATTAAACACTGGGTGTTGATATCATTCCACCACCGCTCTGCAGTATTCAGTGGTAAAATGTTTAAAAAGTGTTTCTCATCTTTCATTGTTGATAAATAAATTCATATTGAAAATAAAGCAAATTGCAACAGAGTGTTGTATAATGTTGTAATTTCTTATTAATCAAAGTCCCACTGAATTTGTAATCAATACCTCTAAAAAAACTCCCCTGCTTTACCAAATAGCTGGAACATGGAGAGTCTCTAACAGTTTGTAAAGGGCTTGTTGGATAAACTCGAGAAATTAAGAATATTTTCCACGGAGAAACTTATTTGAAAACCATCTGTGATTTCACACAGGTGCAGAGGGGTAGCCACCATTAGAAAGCACACTAATTGGTACAGGATCTATTGTCTCCCAAATGCAACATACTTCCATCATGTCACACTGGCACACATATCTCTTTAATCTGAAAATGTTCATACCATATGTATAACAGATTTTATAAATGCACTGAGCATTTGCATTATAAATTAAGAAATGCAGCATTATTGCTATTAATATCATCACTGTTTTTTAAATCGGCACCAATAATTTATGCATTAAAGGTCATATTTCCTAATACGACTGATAAACATAAAAAAATTCAATTGTTGAGCGACTGAAGTTATGATTTTTTCCCCACAAATGCTGACCTTGAGCTACGATATGATATGAGCGCTTGCACCACAGTCACATCTCAATCATGATACTATAAGTATTCTACAGATTGACACTTTGATTTGATATGTTATTTTATGATATCTGTTATTTTATATTCCACAGGCAGATTCAAGCCTGGAATTGACAAGCCTGATCCCAAGACATGGAAAGCCAACTTCCGATGTGCTCTGAACTCCTTGCCAGATGTGAAGGAACTTCATGATAAGAGTATTAAAAAAGGAAACAATGCCTTCAGGGTCTACATGATCCTACCATCCGCTAAAACTCCTAAACGCAGGAAAGGTAAAATTAATTCTCAGAATTTAGATATGACCAATTTTAGATCACATGATGCATAACAACATGAATTTTTGATATTGTTGAAATTCTGAGTATGCATCTTGTTCACGTTAGCCCTTTTTTATAGTAGCATCCTATATTATGATCGATATCAAAATAAGAGAATCCAATAATATATCATTAAGGCTGGATATTGCTAATTGATGTTGAAGTGTCTCAGAAACTTGTATGTTTTCTCCAGTAGGGCTGAGGAAGTCTGACTCTGATATTCAGTGTGATGGAGGTGGACTGTACTCCTATGGAGAAACCAGTCAGCTGGACACCTGTCCCTCATTGGAGAGGTTCACAGGTCAGTGTGTGTATAGCCCATCAATTTCCCCCCATGCATTGTTCAGTAGACTCAGCTGAAGACCCAGTGTCAAATTTGGAGTTAAATACTACTACTACTAGTACTACTATTAATAATAATAGTCTTCATCATCAGCATCATAAGTATAATAACACTGGTTTGCAACTGGTTCAGCAATTTAATTCTTTAGGGTCATTCCGGGGGAAATGGCCCCTTTTGAATCTTGACCTCTCAGATCTTTCTGATATTTGACACATAATATAACCTTGGAGCAATGACCATTGGTATACTTTTGAAAAACAAAACACAAACCATCATTAAGACAGTTAAAACACAACTGAACTTTAGTTGAACTTTGGGTTGTGTAGTTACCTGGCCATGATATGTCAATACAAACAATAACCAGTCCTTGTACATATTTGTTTTTGAAAATTAAATGGCCCTTTCCTGGCTTTTTTCGTATTTTATTTGGAACGTAGATCCGGTAGGTAATTCTTGCACCAGAAACAGCATTAATGCACCGATGCGTCAGAAACCACTCATTGGTCAAAATTTCCACAGAAGCAAGCGTTCCTGGTAGTATATATCTATGGTAAACAAACCAACCTGCTGACAATTTGCTAGTCTTTTCTGGTAGCTTGCTAACAACATTGAAGAAAATAGTACTTTTATAAATAATTTGAAATACACAAAAATAAATACAGATGTACGAGGACTGGTTATTGTTTCTATTGACAGAATCTGCTTCGTTCACGTTTGTATATGTGCTAGAAGTGTCATTTTGAGACCGTTATAGCTGCCCTATAGAAGTGAATGGAGTGCGACAAATACCCACCCCAGGGGAGCACAGAGTAACTAACAAACATATTTCGCCACCATTTAGACTCATATCATGGACAGGTAACTACACAACCCAAAGTTCTACCAAAGTTCAGTTGTGCTTTAAGTTTTCACTCCACTTTTGGACTACCCACCTCTACTTTTGGGACATACAATTTGACCCACCGTAAATGGTAAAAACAATATCTTGGTCTCATTGTAATAATGAAGACTCTACAGCATGGGTCATGTTTGAATACTTTGAGTTTGCATTCATTAATAATTAAGATGAATAATCAAAGTACAAACTACTCTTTGCTAAATTTTTAATTTGTTGCTCTATACTGTCTGATGTATACACATGCCAATTTACAGAGTGGGATCTCTTGTACTTTTTGTTTTACAGTGCTATTACAAGGGGTGATTGGCTTGTTAAAGCAGGGGTGCACAGTTCCAGTCCTCGCTTTTGTTCATAGAGCTGTCAATTTTCTGACAGCTCTATAAACTATGCTGGTTCACTCCGCACAGTAAAATCTTTAGGATGCACTTGCAGTCGACAGCTATAGCTGGTGCTTATACAAGCGCTCATGTTGTAGAGCAAGTCCTTGTGATTACAATGAGGCCAATGTATTGTTTTACCACTGTCAAACTGTAGGTCTTGAAAATAGAAGTGGGTAGGCCAAAATTGGAGTGAAAATGGACACTTTGGTGGGTAGGCCAAAAGTGGGGACACTTTGGTGGGTAGGCCAAAAGTGGAGACACTTTGTCCCTAATTTTGTGTTTGTGTTTGGGTTTGTGTTTTTTTCTCAAAAGTATACAAACGATCATTGCTCCTAGGTTATATTTTTGGTGCAAAATATCAGAAATATCAAGATTCAAAAAGGGCCATTTTCCCAGGGGATGATCCTTTATCTTCTTCTGCAGAGGCCTTCTATAAGTACACAGGGGGTGAGGATGAGTATGGTTCTGGAGTCTTCCACAGCAGAGATCCTTGCATCACCTCAATCACCCTGAGCAGTGATCCACCTGAGCCCTTCCTCTCACAGCTGCCTCTCTATCCCCAAACATTCGGTATCACGACATTCATATTGTGTCTTTTGTGTGTGTGTGTGTGTGTGTGTGTATACATCTATTCATATGTACTAAGTTCATGCAATTGTTTTATGGCTCATGTTCTAATATGTTCTCACTCCTTAATCTTAGGAGAAATTCACTTGAAAGAACAAATAAAAAAAATAAAAAAAAAATATTCTACATTCCGTAGGAAATGCAGACCTTTCTATGGGTGGCAGTGAACACACACAAGCTGTTCGAAAGGTATGCAGCTGCATTCTGCATTCTTTCACATTTATTTCTTTATATTTCTTATACATTTTGAAATGTAAATATTAAAAATATAAATACCATAAGACATAATGACATTTGTTCCATTAATGATCTTTATGGTGTATTTCTTCGTGCCAAAAATGAGTTATTTACATTCATGCAGATAGTGGATCACCTGAAGACCATAGAACAACCTTATGATAGCTGCAGAGGCTGGAGGCCTTCTACCATGCCATGGAACTCATACTATAGCATGTCTCCTGGTTTGTAACTCATAACTCATTTATGATACCTTTTCTCCTGATTTATAACACACAGCATATTTAAGATATTTTCCCCCAGTCTATAACATAACAGCAAATATTACAAAAACTATATAAGGTTTTACCTCTTGAAAGTTATTTTTGCTAACCAACTGATTTTTTTTAAATGTATGATTTGAAAAAACATTTAAAAGGAGGCTACCAGTCAAGAAATACATAAGACTATTTTCTGAAACCAGACATTTAGGTGTATAGAAATTTTAGTCATGTATCAATATATTCTTTTTTCAATATGTTGTCCATTCATGTTGTTTTGGCAGATACAGCTGATGGAACAGACTATCCTGGATATCCAGTGCAGACGGACATACAGTGGACAGTAGAAGCCACCATGCCAAGACTACAAGCAGACTAATCCAATCATTTTTCAGTTGCAAACTTCAACAGCTAAGGACGTTAGGTCAGACCAGACAATGGCATCTCCAGGCCAGCAACAAACATCTGTAAACCAACAGCAGGATACAAAGTCTCAGATCTGCTCCTGCATGGACAGTTAACATGAGCCCAGAGTCAACAAGCATGAACATTAAAAATGTTTTGATCACAAAACTGGATCATGCTACCACTACAGACCTCCTAGAGCACAAATTCCAGCTAAGCTTGATGATTGGATTTTTTTATTTATTTATTTTTTGGTTTATACACAGGACAGTGTGCACAGACATTAATCATTTGCATGAAATAAAAAGATGGGATGCACAAGATTTAGCGAGAGGCTAATTTCCATCTGTAGTCCCGGACAATAAACAAATATACAGTAGGTACACAACAACATATAATAGACTTACATAGTAAAGTGCCACAGTTAAAGTGCTAAATATAATAATAAATAACATAACAACACACATAACAATACCTCCTACATAGTAAAAGGTTCAATACGAAGTACACAATAAGTACACAGTAAACGTGAGAGGTGACATACTCAAACAGCACAAATGCCTAAGGACCCTACCATCTGTCTTCGATCAGTGCTGATGATTCCATTGAAGTGGAAAAAATGTAGCTTTATTGTTTTACGCATAGAGTTCTCTGTTTTGCAAAGCATTTTTTATTGCAAAAAAGTTTGATATTTAGACATAATCTACTCGTTTGTTGATTTAAAAACACTCAAGTGTGCATTAAACTGATTGAATATGTAAAGTAGGTCCCCCAATTTACTACACGCTATTTGTGTGGAAATGTATTTTTTAGCCAGATAAGATGAAGTTGTTATAAAATATTATTTAAGCTGCAAGCTCTGTGAAAATCTATCAAATCTTTACATATGGCTTTGAGTCCTGGTGATGTCATGTGTGCTGTTATGTTACAAATTTGATACATTGGCATCACTCCTGTTCTGCTTTTAAATCACCATTGCTGGGTTTGGAAATATAATATGTATGAACTGCACGCAACGCAAGTTAGCTTGACAAACCTGTTTGTATCAAAACTATACATCACATTACTTTATGCAAATCATTTTAAAGCACAACTGAACTTTGGTAGAACTTTGGGTTGTGTAGTTACCTGGCCATGATATACGTGTCCAAATGGTGGTGAAATATGTTTGTTAGTTGCTTTGTGCTCCCCTGGGATGATAATCCAGAATAGGGTATTTGTCGCTCTCCATTCACTTCTATAGCGCGGCTAAAACTCTCAAAATGACACTTCTAGCACATATACGAACACAAACTAAGCGGATTCTGTCAATACGAACAATAACAACCTTGATTAAACCTTGCCTTTTGTATAAGAGGGGAGATTAAAATATAGGAGGGCGAGTCTGATTCAAAATCGTGGCTTTTTACGATTATTTTATGGTCCACCACAATCAATTGAAAAATCTACAATTCATGGTTTATAGCTAAGCTCCTACCACAATCAACAGTATGCACGTTCACATGAAAGGGAGTCAAAAAACTGCAGGGGAGTTGAAAAACGGCACTGAACCTGATGACCGAGATCACAGACTACAATGTGTGAAGGGTGACTTCTTGGTAGGGTTTGAACCGCCCCTGTAACACCCCTGTGCTTTAAAATGTAAAGGAGGGTTTTCATTATCATCTGAATTTTGTCAGGGTAGATGCGTGATGACACGGAAGTGAAACTGCAAACAACATAAATAGATTGTCACTGCTGTCAGCCTTGTACTGTGAGAAGTTGGTTGGCCTTCAAACAAGCAAAGTAATTCACACTATCAACTCACGAAACCGACAATATCGCTCTATTTGGTCACATGTAGCCATAGAGCACCTATAGGAGTTGCAGCAACGAATATGGCATCCAGTGCACCACAACTCTTAGGCTCAGTCTCATTCTTGCCCCTACACACTCGCCCTAACCACTCTGCCTCTGTTTGCACATTCACATGAAGGGTTCACCATATTGAAGGATATCCCAAACCAATTAGCAGGGATTGGAAGTGGACTATAAAACCCTCCGACTGAGAGTGTGCATCGATGCAGACTTGCGATACTCCACAAATAATTTTGGTCATGCACATAAACCTTTGTTTTCCTCACAATGCCTTTTCATAGTGCTTTTAAACAAAATCAGGGAATATACGGTGAAGTTAAAGTTCTAGATGCTTTCTTCTTTTGGAAGCTCTTATAATTGCCTGTCATAAATGCTGAAACACCAAAGGAGCCGATGACATAACAGCTGGGTGGGCAAGGCATATAGCATTAGCCATGGTGACTGCTGCTTCCTGTTTCCGCTGGCGAGTTGGCAAGGGTGTCCCACAGTTTACCCAGTATTCTGTGGCTTAGTGTCAACACAGTGCACGCCAGAATACTGGCGTGCTTTGGTTGAGACTTTGTGTGGATATACGCAGTTGGCATACTTCAGTAGAAAGTAGTTTTTTTTTTTTTTAAGTGCACAACAAGGTCTGTGGATGTTTGTAAGTAACTGTGAGTAACTATCAAATTTAGAAAGAGATGTTGCTGTTGATTTTTTCAAATGTATATTTTTGGCGCTTTGAGCACCACACATTGGTCCTGTTGAGGTCCGTAGTATCAGGGTGATGTCAAGATGAGTTGCAGCGGATATCTATAAAACTATTGAAATTTCTGTGAGGGTTTGGGAGCGCTACTACGATGAGCCAAACGCGACAAAACAGAAAGGGATGAAAACCTCCTGGCCGTAGCCAAACAAAAAACACCCTTGTAAAACGGGATAGCACATAACACGAACAGGCGTATTAGAGGACAAAACTCCTCGGCAGAGCCAAACAATAACCTCCCTGGTAAAACGGGATAGCCAAGAAAACTGGCACATATAAACAAAGGAGAAAAGGAGAGAACAGGAAAAAACAAGGCACCTTCGGAACGTGACTATAACGCCCGATAACTGGTGAAATAAATGAAAATAATATAAAACACAAACTCTCAGAAACAAAGAGAGTAGGGAGAGATAACAGAGAAAAGGAAAAAATAAGGGAACAGAAAACGAATTCCCTGAGCTTCAGACAGTTGAAAGCTCTACTTGGAAAATAAGAAAAGAAGATCTTAAGCAGTTGAGAGAAACACAAACAGCCCTGACATTCGTAATGAAACGAAATGAGAAAGAAGCGCCCGGAAGCGGAACCCAGGGGAATAAATACCTGGCGCCAGGTAAGACAGGTGAAAGAGATAATCACCTGGGTAAAGCTAAATCCCGCAGCGGAACGCGGAAAATCCGATAGATCGGAAACATGGCAGGCGTGGGAAACGAGAAAATGGTGGGAGACCATGACAGGACCCCCCCTTTAAGGGATGACCCCAGGTGATCCCCCAGCTCGATTACCACAGAAATTTTTAATAAGCTGGGGGTCCAAAATATTTCTGGATGGAAACCAGCAACGTTCCTCAGGGCCATAGCCCTCCCAATCCACCAAAAACTGGAAACCCTGACCCACCCGTCTCTCCGCCAGAATACAGCGGACAGAATAAACCGGACCCCCGTCCACGATCCGAGGGGGGGTGTTGTCTCAGCTGGGGACAGAGCACTGACTAGGACCGGCTTTAATCGAGAGACATGAAAAGTGGGGTGAATGCGCATGGAGCGCGACAGTAACGGGGTTGATCTTCCAGATAATTTTGAAGGGTCCCACGTAACGCGGGGCGAGTTTGCGAGACTCTACCCGCAGGGGAAAATCCCGTGTGGAAAGCCAGACCCGCTGGCCTACCTGATAAGAAGGGGCCGAACGCCGGTGTTTGTCAGCAGACGCCTTTTGGATGGCAGATGCTTGCAAAGGTGAAGCGCAAACTCTCTTCCACACCGCACGACACCTCCGGACAAAGGAACCCGCAGACGGGACTTCCGCATTCCTCTCCAGCTCAGGAAAGAGTGGGGGCAAGTAACCCACCTGGGCCTCAAACGGAGAAAGACCCGTGGAGGCCTTACGCAACGTGTTATGGGAATATTCAGCTCAAGGGAGGTACCGACTCCACAAGGTGGGGTCGGAAGATGCCAAGCAGCGAAGATTGTTCTCCAGCGTTTGATTAGTGCGTTCAGTTTGTCTGTTAGTCTGTCTTCCGGTTTCCATCTGCAGACTAATGGACGCGCCCAACTGCGCGCAAAAGGAATGCCAGAACTTGGCGAGGAACTGTCAGAAACCACATTGCGGGGTAACCCGTGAATTCTAAACATGTGATCCACTACCAACTGGGCGGTCTCAGGTGCAAACGGAAGTTTAGTCAGAGCCAGGAAATGAGCTGCTTTAGAGAACCTGTCGACAATGACAGGGATGACCGTGTTACCCTGAGAAGCGGGCAACCCGGTCACGAAGTCTAAAGCGATGTGACTCCACGGACAACTGGGCACAGGCAAGGGACGTAATAGGCCCGCGGGTGGGAGCTGAGAGCCCTTGTTCCGGGCGCAAATACCATACCAGGCCACCAGAAGCATCTGGAGAGGAATTCTTTGGTGCGGTGAGCGCCTGAATGTGCGATGATTTCAGAGGAATGACCCCACTGGAGCACTTGAGACCTCATCTTAGAGGGAACAAAAAGGCAGCAGACTGATCAAAAATGTGGGAGAGCGCATCTGGTTTAATGTTTTTTGACCCGGGACGGTATGTAAGTAGGAAGTTAAACCGGGTAAACAATAATGCCTAGCATGCCGCAAATTACGTCTTTTAGCCTGCTGGACATATTCTAAATTTTTATGATCAGTCCAGACAGTGAAAGGGTGCTCCGCTCCCTCCAACCAGGGACGCCATTCCTCAAGAGCTAATTTGACAGCCAGCAGCTCCCGGTCTCCCACGTCGTAATTCCTCTCGGCCAGAGTAAGGGCACGAGAGAAGTACGCGCATGGGTGCAATTTACGATCGACGGGGGAATGCTGGGATAGGATGGTGCCTACTCCTAATTCGGAGGCATCAACCTCCACGATAAATGGGAGGGAGGGATTGGGCGTAATTAAAATGGGCTCGGAACTGAACCTTTTCTTTAACTCCACGAACGCGGAGTCCGCTCTGGAGTTCCAGCGAAATTGCCCTGCAGGCGCTTTCTTAGTAAGAGCGGTAATAGGTGCAGCGAGTGCACTGAAGTTCCTAATGAACCGCCGGTAAAAATGGGCGAACCCAAGAAAACGTTGAACCTGCTTCATAGAGCGGGGAGTGGGCCAGTTTAGAACAGCAGAGACTTTATCCGGATCCATATGGACTTTGCCTTCCGAAATGATGAACCCTAAAAATGAGACAGTGCTGGCATGGAATCAACACTTCTCTGCTTTGACAAACAGTTTGGCCTGCAGCAGAGCCTTCAATACCTGTTTTACGTGCCCGATGAGAGTCTGCAGATCAGGAGAGACAATTAAAATATTGTCTAAATAGACGAAAACAAACCTCTCCAGCATCTCCCGCAGTACATCGTTCACTAACGCCTGAAATACAGAGGGGGCGCTAGAGAGCCCGAACGGCATGACCACATATTCGTAGTGTCCACTGTGAGTGTTAAAGGCGGTCTTCCATTCATCACCCTCACGAATACGCACCAGGTTATAGGCGTTGCGGAGGTCGAGCTTGGACAAGACCACTGCCCCCTGAAGGCGTTCGAACGCCAAATTCATCAGGGGAAGTGGGTACCGGTTTTTAATGGTAATGGCATTGAGTGAGCGATAATCAATACAAGGCCTCAGGCCTCCATCCTTTCTTTACAAAAAAGAAGCCTGCTCCAGCAGGAGAGGTGGATGGTCTGATGAAGCCATTAGCCAACACCTCCTCGACGTACTCCTTCATGGCCGCGCTTTCGGGAGCGGACAACGAGTATAAACTCCCTCTGGTGGGAGTGGTGCCAGGGTACAATTCTATGGCACAATCATAAGAACGGTGAGGAGGAAGGGTGGTAGCTCTCTGTTTGCTGAAGACCTCAGCAAAGTTAATTTACTCGGGGGGAACATGAGACGGTAACGGAAACTCCAGTGACCCTGCCAGCTTAACTTCACTTGCCTTAGTAGGTGAAAAGGGAGAAGGTGACCACCGAATCTCGGAATCAGAAAATTCCTCGAGAGAGTTCTCCTCCCAGGGAGAAAGACCATCCGCACGAGAGTCCCATTCTAGGCTCTCGTCCCCTGCCTCTGAGCCCAACACGGAACCCTCTTGCTCAGAAAGAGTTATGACTTCCTCCATCTCTGAGTAGGAGCTGGAGTCAGAACCTCCTAACTGTCCTTCCGAACCCCCGGACGAACAAACGTGACCCTGGGTGGTGCATAGGGGGCCCCACTGAAGGATGCTGTATTCACCCCCTCCCCATTTAATATGAGGATTATGTTGTGCCAACCACGTATGGCCGAATACTATGGGGTAAGAGGGAGAGTCCACTAAAAAAAAACTGAATATTCTCAGTGTGGTCCCCGTGAGAAATGTTCATAATGAGAGGAGCAGTGATCTCTTTAATTACCCCCCCAACGGGCGACCATCAAGAGCGGTAATTTGGCGAGAATGGGAGAGACTACGGATAGGTAAACTGTTTTCTGGCCCACCGCGAATCCATAAAACTGCCGACCGCTCCTGAGTCGATAAAAGCATCCACCAGAAGGGGGCGCTGTTGTCTCATTAGTGTCACAGGAAGTAAGGTCCGAGATGTAGTACCGTCCTGTCTCGCTAAGGGTGCCGGGTCCTCTAACGAGACAGCCCTTTTCCCGAGAGTTTGGGGCAGTGATTAAGGGTATGCCCCTGGCACTTGTAATAGCGGCACCACCCTGTGGTAGGGGAAGAATCCCTAGGAGGGCCGTAGGAGGCGCCATCTATCTGCATGGGCTCCTCGTTACCGGGCGAAGTATGAGCGACCGGAGATTACATTACAGGCATTTAGCAGACGCTCTTATCCAGAGCGACTTACACAAGATGGGGCAGGCGCTGTAAATGGAGCAAAGAGAGAAGTGGCTGGGCGCTCTCTCCTGCCTCCCTTAGTGCGGACCCAATCTCTAACCCGATTATCAATACGGATAGCCGTAGCAACTAAGGCATCCAGGGTCTCGCACGGCTCGAGCACCGCCAGCGCATCCTGAATAGGGTCACTCAGTGCTGTAAACTGCGTCATGAGAGGAGCTTCAGGCCAGCCTGTCTCGCCCGCCAGAGCACGAAACCTGATGGAAAAGTCGGCCACTGTTTCGTTACCCTGGCGAAGGCGTATGAGGCATCTAGCTGCCTCCTGACCAGAGAGACGCTGATCAAAGACAGAACTCCATCGCGTACATCAGTGATTTGTCCGTGTTAAGCGTGGGCGAATTGTTGACGATGAGATGGGTTGCCCAGTCAAGCGCGGACCCGGTGAAGAGAGATAGGATAAAGGCCACCCGGGACTCTTGGGTAGTAAACCGTGCTGACTGGGCTTTAAAAAAAAAATCAGGCACTGTGCAAGAAACCCCCGGCACTTGCCAGATCTACCGTCATAGCGGAGGGGAAGCTGCAGTTTTGGCTCTTTCAATGGGGGTGCCTCGGGAGCTGGAGGAGAAATGGCTTGGACTGCAGGTGGAGGTGCTTGGGCAACAGTAAGGCGACGCATATTCTCCGCCAACTCCCGAAACCAGCCCTCCTGAACCCGCAACTGGTTCGTCAGACTCTCTACTGTACCAGTAAGCACCTGTTGCTGCGTATGAAGAGCAGCAATGCTCTCCTCGGAGGGGTTAGCTCTCCCCTGATCAGGAGGAGTCGTCGCTGGCTCATCCATTGGCTTCTTTCTATTGTGAGGGTTTGGGAGCACTACTACGATGAGCCAAACGTGACAAAACAAAAATGGATGAAAACCTCCCGACCGTAGCCAAACAAAAAACACCCTTGTAAAACGGGATAGCACGTAACACGAACAGGCGTATTAGAGGACAAAACTCCTCGGCAGAGCCAAACAATAACCTCCCTGGTAAAACGGGATAGCCAAGAAAACTAGCACATATAAACAAAGGAGAAAAGGAGAGAACAGGAAAAAACAAGGCACCTTCGGAACGTGACTATAACGCCCAATAACTGGTGAAATAAATGAAAATAATATAAAACACAAACTCTCAGAAACAAAGAGAATAGGGAGAGAAAACAGAGAAAAGGAAAAAATAAGGGAACAGAAAACGAATTCCCTGAGCTTCAGGCAGTTGAAAGCTCTACTGCGAAAATAAGAAAAGAAGATCTTAAGAAGTTGAGAGAAACACAAACAGCCCTGACATTCGTAATGAAACAAAATGAGAAAGAAGCACCCGGAAGCGGAACCCAGGGGAATAAATACCTGGCGCCAGGTAAGACAGGTGAATGAGATAATCACCTGGGTAAAGCTAAATCCCGCAGCGGAACTCGGAAAATCCGATAGATCGGAAACGTGGCAGGCGTGGGGAAAGAAAATGGTGGGAGACCATCACAATCTCAGCTAAACAATCTGGATGGATAGACAGCACTCCGGGTATATACGTAGAAACATATTTTAACAAACTAGGTTCTGGTGGGGCTTCAACCATAGAACTCCAGGGGGAGAGGCAGTTGCACTAACCACTGTGCCAAAGATGAATTCACCGTTGGGGGAGTAGTTAGGCTGCCTCAAGGGCCTGATCGCTACACTATCTTAATTTTATCTTTAGGTAAACTACCCCTTTAAATTGTACAATTTCCTTAAATGCAGTTACACTAAGTAGTTTCTGAGTTAAATTTGCATGTACAGTAGGTACCCTGCCATGCTGCTCAGAGCCCTGCATGTTCCTCATTGCTGGGTAACTGAGTTAGCTGGCGAACTGTGCTGATTGAGCGAAACCCAGAACAGTGTATTTCCGAGTTCATATGGTCCATATTCGGGGGGTTTTTGGGTTTTAGTTAGCACAGTTATCTAGCTAACTCAGTTAGCCAGCTACGAAGAACAGGGCCCAGGACTCGACTTGAGTAGAACTGAAATAAACCAATTTTGTGAAAAGCTTGTACAGTAACTTATCAGATCCTGTACAGTATCCTTCTGGCTTCGGTTGCCACCGGAAAGTTACTTAGCTTATTTCTCTGCCACTAGTTATTGTGAGTTCATGATGCTTTTCCACCAAGAAGAGGTATTCAGTCCAGTGGATGGGCATAACCTCAGATTGCATAACAGAGCTGTAGGTATACCTTCTGGTGATGTTGATGTTTTATTTTTGGAAAAATTGTGTGGTAGTATGCAAAATATAGCCTACTAACTAACTTTGTAGGCTATCCATCAGATAGCCATCATCACATGTTCAATACAACTAGTGTTGATCTCTGATGATTAAAACAACTGGACTATAACTTTGTTATCAAATCGTGTCAAGTAAAATCACGCATTGATTCCTGTATTGGTTTAAAATATGACTGTAAACCACTTAGTTTGGCAGAAAAAGGAAGGAGCTTCTCCATTATAACTTATGGGGAAATTGAGAGCTGCGGTGCACTGCACGCCATATTAGTTGCTGCAACTTCAGCAATCGAAGCAAGCAGTTACGTCTGTTCCATATTAAAGGCTGTGTTCCATTATGCATAGCCTACTAGATAGTACAATAGTAGGCCTACAATCTTCCAACTATACTAGCTAGAACGTACTTCATAGTATGCAAGAGCGCAAACGCTTCAATTTACTTAAATTTGGATTTATGCATCGATTACTACTGTCAGCAAAGCACAATTCGAACACACTCGTCAGCGGCTACTGCTATGCTATTATCAACATAGCACGCACGCACGCACAGCACTGCAGGTCATGAGAAACTTGTGCAAAACTATTCAAAGAAACCCAGAAAGTGAACTGTCCCTTAAAGGTTTCCTAGGAGATGAGGGTGGCGAATTAATGCTGCTTGTACAGTATTCCCTGGTTAAGGGCGACACCTAGTGGAACTTTGTGGCGGATGGCATGTGCACAGCTTAATGAAGAGAAGACGTGATACTCTAGCCAAGGCCGGCCCAGAGTATTGTTCCATGAGAGTGGCTGTGATTCAAAATGAGACAAGACTGGTGGGGTGGAAGCCAATGCCAGAATACATACAAACAAAATCAGGACAAGAAACATATTATTGCTGGCTAGAGGAAGCATGAGATAAGTTGAGAATGTAGGCTGTTAATGACAGTAACCTGTTTTCCAGAAGCTATACATATGAACAAATTAATTTTATAGTTTATTCACAATTATAAACATAAATATCAGTCTATATGCCAGTACTTCTTTCCTTGAGCGCAGTGGTCTCTGGGTGCATGCACCATAGGACGTAATTCCAACCAAAATAATATTAAACATAATTTTTTAAAGAATAATCAGGTAATTTACAGTACATACTTATAACCTTTGGGGGCATAATGTCACTGAGCTACTGCAGGACTGTGCAGGACCGTGCCGTCGCCCTGATGTGCTATATAATACATTTATTCGTACAGCCTCTGAAAACATGATGTGGCTGTACAAGCTGTCAGGAAAATTATGTAATTGTTGATCATAGAAAAGGTCAAAATTATCATGAGCTCATTTTAATCAGGAGGACAGCTACTCTTCTACAAATCAAACATCATTTTTCAGTGGAATTCCCCTTTAACCTAAAACTGGAACAGTGACTCCTTGACATGGCAGCTTCAAATCTGAACCACTAGGTGTCAGTACTAAATAAAAAAAGGCAGAAGGCTTGACGTTATTTGGTCCGATGTGCACCAAGCTAGAGCTTGAAACGGGCCCAAATATTTCCTCTATTGATGTGATTCCCTGGGATTAAATAGGTACCCTGGGAGCACACACGACAGCTAACCTATTTGGAACAATTTGTGTGACCGCTTCGTGACATTATATGGATGGCTTATATGAGACAGGTAGGTTTCATATGAATAGGCTATTATAAATACGTGTACCTTTTCTATACAAAATAAGCAATATTAGGCCGACTGGAGAGACGTAATAAAATAAATAGTTCAAATGACACAATGCGTAATTCCAATTTAATCTGAAACAAATTTTTCCACCCCCCATATAGATAGCTACCACTTGCAATATTGGCTCCTGGCACCCGTGGCCAGCCCACGCAGATCGGAAGAGCGCTATTGGCGCCATGTAGCCTTAATGGTCATCATTCAGCATGCAGATAATGCAGTTTATTCACAGCCTAATTAGGCTATCAAATAAATTTTCTTCGCTATAGCCTCGCTATATGGACCGAATTCTTATTAAAAATTATTTGCAGACAATTTTATTTAGAATCCCTTTAGTTGGTTGGAACTAACAAAATCATCATGATGAACCATTTAATAGTCATTCTGTATCACCATTAAAGGGTTATTTTTATCAACATTTTCTACAGGGGGCCATGCGCCCCCGGACCCCCTCATTTACAGCCCCTGCCAACCACCTACTACACTCGTAACAAATGCAGCCTCCACTATTTTTGACCTCACCAGCCGCCCCTGGACTTACTATTTTACCTCAGCAACACTATAGGCTAGTATCTACCAGTATTTTACCTCAGCAACACTATAGGCTCCTATCTAACACTATTTTACCTTTTGTAACGCTTACCTCAGTGACATGATTTGGACCACTTATCTTGCACACTTATTTTGTATTTCTGTTTTAGAGTGTTGTTTATTTATTTTTCTATTTATATGCCATTAAAATAAGTGGTGTAATATTCAAATGTTCCAAAAGCTTCAAGGACCTTTGATTTATAAATCCTAACTCCTAAACACAACCCTACTGGTACTTTACAACCAAAGTCTACATGGGCTCTTGTACTAAAAAAAAAACTGTATTTGCGGTGAAATTACTGCAAAAAACAATTTGCCGCTTGCGCTCGCACGAGGGTGGACACTTCCCCCTCCTAGCCTCTCCTGACTAATTTTCCTATTGAACTTTATGGAAAAATAAGTCAGGAGAAACAACCCTTCAAGTGATCCATCCACAGCTTGTTTCATACGTCAGACCCTTGATGACTTAGAGCCATTTAGCCAACCATGCTGTTCCAGTGTAATTTACTGGAACCACTGGATTCCAGTGTAATTTACTGTTCCAGCTAAATCTAGTCCCACCCCCCAATTCCCATACAGATCCATTCAAATGCAGAGAGGTTATATTATCACTTGTAGGAGTACCTGAAAATAAAATATCAAGAGCATTTTGATATCCTTTTATACCCAGTCATGATATCATCACCTGTTTACCTGTGGAATGTTCCAAAAAGGTGTTTTTTTGAAGTTCCCAGTCTTTTTTTTGCCCCTGTCCCATTTTGGAATGTGCTACAGGCAACAAATTAAGAAATATATTTACAAAAATCAATAAAGTTGATACGGTAAAACTATATGTAAAAGAGAACTTACAAATCACTGCTTTCTGCTTTAATGTGCATTTTACATACTGTCCCAACGTTTTTTTGGAATTGGGGTTTGTATGTCAAAACAAGTGTCAAAATATCAGACAATCATGTCTTTTTGGTTTGCTTTAACTGACAAATATTAGTGTACTTTGTCTCATATTTTCCCACATTACTTTCAAATTTGCTTTTACTTTCAAATGTAATTTATTAACTAGAAATTTAGATCGCTGAGCGATCAGGAAAAAAGCCTCCCCCAGCCTGACCTTCCACTGCCTTGGTTTGTTTTTCTTCCCAATGCACTGCAATTCCAATTTCAATATAAGTCCCTTTTATATTGCAGACCATGACTCACCACAGGAGAACTATGCCTTGTAAATATGTAGATATGTTGGGACACTGAGATGGGTAAATTCTGCTAGGCTGGGGTGGCTTTCCCAAAGCATGTCGTAGCGAAAAATATGTCGTATATATAAGTTAGCTATTTTAGTATGTGCTTTATAATTCAAATTACATTCTGACATCTCTCATTACAGTCTTCCCTTTTACTCTGGATAACGGTATCAAACACAGCCTCAAAAACTATGTCAACAAAGCCCTACGCACTTCTGTTTCTTGCATGTTGCACGGTTGCGGCAAGTGTTCTGGCACTGATTAAAAGCATTTGGAAAATGACATTTAAAGACTCAGACACCTTTGAAAATGACAATTTTATGGTATAAAGTATAATGCCTTTAGAAAATGTAAATGCACAACCTATAAAAGTATTGGTTGAATTATAACACTTTGAAAATGTGTTAAAGGTAAAAAAGAAATAAAAAAGCAACAATCTACATATGCATACAAAATTCTTACATAAAACTGAATTAATCCAATGATTCATGTATATCTTGTATCTCACAGGTGATCAGCATTGAATCTCTTGTTGCTTTTGGGACTGTGGTTCTCATCGTTGTTGCCATGCCCCATTTCAACGTTATCACCAATGTGATGATCCTGAACAACGTGGGAATCCTGTCTGCTGTACTTCAGCTGGCTGTTAATTTAGTTACAAGAGTGAGGAAAAAGATCCTTTTCATTACGTCCATTGTTGCATTCCTGCTGATAATAGCTGGATATGTGCTGTTTGTCTTGTTTTACATCCTAGAGGCAACAAATTCAAAAGACGAAGGCAGAGAAATTACAATATTTATCGGCCTTGCCATAGCAGGGCGTATCTTGGTTTCCCTGAACTGGTGGGAAAACTACAGCAACCTGTTGAAGATTCAATTCCTGGAAAACCTCACCAAGGACATCAAGAGGTGCAGAAATATCATCTGCATCATCTCTAGTGTTGTGAGAATTGGAGTCACAGCGATTGTGTTGGGGGCTTACGTCAAACTGCAGGGCCTAGAGTGGTCCTCTGTTCTGTCAGTCTCACAGAACTCAAAGACCGTTGTCCTGAGCCTGTTTGCCATCCAAGTGCTCTCTAGTGCCCTCTGCCACTGGTTTGTGATAGTGGCCTGCAAAATGCATGCAGTGCGGCGGAGCTTTGTCATCCCCATGTGGCTGGCTTCTCCTGCTGTTCTGCTGGCTTTTGTGCTCAGTTTTGGGATTCCTTTCCACAGGCTGGCCCAGGGTGACACCACAGGAAGTTACACTTTTGCCTTTTACTGCCAAAACTTTACCAGCGTCAACAGCTCTGATGTCATTGCATTTACGCAGCTAGCTTCTGATGTCACCCACTCGCTCTGTGCCCAGAATACCTTTCTAAATGGAGACACACAAGGCTGGGCTCTGCTGGAAAGCTCTGTGCTCAGCTGGTGGTTTGGGCTGTTGCTCTGTACCACCTACATCTGGTTCCACCCATACCAGCGCATTGAGAGAACCAAGGATCTGTTTGTGTGCCGCCTGTATGAAGGGGCTTTCATTGACCAGTCCATGCTACTCAATGCTTGTTTTGACATCCCCCTGCAGAAGAAACAAACCAGGTGAGTACTGATCAGCCTGATGACTTTAACAACATTCCACCAATATCCCCAGTCACTGCAGATACCGACAGAAGTGAATCATGTCTTTCCTGTGTCTTTTCCATGTGTTTCCTTCTGCAGGGAAAAGGAAATCTCGATGGTCTATGCGTGTGCCACAATGTGGCATGAGACCTACAGCGAAATGATGACAATACTAATTTCTTTGTTCAGGTAAATCATATTACAGAGGCAAGGTTGAGATTATAACACTTTGGGTCAAGATTGAGAGTTGTGATTTTATCTGGGATTAAACTGAGCAATGAAAAAGGTTTGTCTTGAATTTTAAGATATGAAATGACTCAGGTATTAAGTTTATACATGATTGAAGATATGAGTAAAATAATATTTTGTGCTACATTTTATAAACCACAACCAAACTAGGAAAGTGATGTGCAGAATGGTGATGATGTTTCGTCCTGTTGGTTTGAAAGGATGGATAAATTCAGACCCAGGAGAAGCTCCGATAAAGATGCCACATTTGAGAACCATATTTATTTTGATGATGCTTTCGAAGATGTGGAGGGCAGTGAAGATCTCCTTGTAAATTAATATGTAGAGACGCTGGTGGAGGCCATCAAAGAAGTCTACATGTAAGACCTCCTGCAAACAAGCATCACTCTTTTATCTTTGCTAAGCTGTGACACTGAGAGAATTAGACATTTTTGAGACTTTTTTTTGAGAGTCAATGCATGGTTGTCAAACATTGTTTCTGAATACTGTGAATTTGCATTAAGTGAGAAGGTATAGAAGTTATTGTTTTCATGGGTCGGGTGTCTGTGGTCACTATATTTATTTCTATCCTGAAATGTGGCAAACTCTCAGTGCTCGTTTGGCATGAGGTATGCCACATCAATCTATAATTAGTGCTAGTATTAGTGGGTGCCATCTAAATTATGCGGTACATTCATATATGATACTAAATAATGACCTATGTTTAAAAATAATATAATTTTAGGTTTGACTGTTTTAAAATGATGGTCAACTAGTACAAATGACTAGTACAAATCTAATTTGTAGGATTTTCAGTAATGAGGACCCAAGCATCTTCTCGGAATACAAATTACTTTCTGAACAGAAAATCATCTCAACTCCTTACGGCGGCCGTCTCAGATACACGCTGCCCTACGGCAACATACTGAGCGTTCATTACAAGGACAAGCAGCTGATCCGCCACAAAAAGCGATGGTCTCAGGTGAGCATAGAAACCATTGATAGCCACACCCTAATTCTTCCGAACAGGCCGACAATGAGGAGGAGGATGATGTCAGCCAGCTGGGAACAGGTGTGAATATTTTTGAATGCACACTGCCCTGACAGATCTGACTAGCAACAGCAAAGCAATGGTACACAAGGGGTGTAAAGACATTGTGTAGTGTAATGGGACAACAATATAAGGCTGACCTCCTGTTGTAAGTTTCCCTGAGTCATAGGGCAACTTAAAGGCATTATTCACTTTATTGTTTTTTTTATTTTTATTATTTCAGTTTTAGTGTTTTCTGATATGATTTCTGTTTTAGTATTTGCAATTAAATATATTTTAGATATCTAAAGTATCTGAAGTATCTACAGCCAGCTGGCTTAAAAAAGCAAGAAAGTAATTTGTACAGTGACGTCAGGTTTCCAAAGACTGCACATATGAAGGTGATGAATTTTATAGCATTGATTCACAAATATATACATAAATATTAGTTTTGTCCTGCAGCCATCTCGGGTTGCATGCACCATAGGTTTTTACTGTTGCAATTACAAAAAGAATAATTTGCCACATAACCACAGAAAATGAAAGCGTTAGTTGTCTGCAAACTGATTAAAAGTCTTTAAAGATGGAATATTGATTCTTTATAACAGAATTATTGGTAGTTAAAATGTATTTATGAGTATTATTATTTATGAGGAATTATTAGTAAACTTAAACGTAAGCGATTTTATGTCAAAATACCTTAACACAACCTGGGCTTAACACCATTTTGGTCACCATTATCTTTCCTAATACAGAATTAACTCAGTATGGGTACTCATGGCTTAATTATGCTAACTTCCATGGTGCAGAATGTTGATCTGGAAGCTTTTAAAATAATTACAAATCAGGGGTGCGCGAAACAGAAATTCTGCAACAAATGCAACCTGCAACCTGCACCCTGCAACCAAGTTTCTACATTAATGGAAGAAGGAGATAAGCACATAAACCTATGAAGGAAAACTGTTATGCACATTTTATTTGCATAACTAAATATTTCAAGTTGCTTTGTTATTCAGTAGAGATTAGAGCAAGTTTTTGAGTCTGAGGATCTCTGCCTGTGAGTTTGGCTGTTAAAAATGACAAATTAAAATTAAGAGGTTCAAAAACTGATTAGACTAGTTTTTGAGTATGATATTTTCAATATTTACAGCATCAGAGGCACATTAAACACGTCACCTCTCTGGTGTAAGTATGGTACGTTATCATTTTGGTTCATCATATCAATCATAATATTAGTTTAGCAGCAACTGATAAATTAGCTTTAAACCATTATCAGCCAATTCCAATATGATGAATATTGTGCTCCTATATTATGAATCAAACACCTGAGGCTGGAGTTCTCAAATGTTTGTTTCTTTTGCATAATTTACAAGCATGAGAACTTTCAGAATGATTGGTGACCATTGGCAATCTCTTTGTTCAAGTCAAGAGGACATGTTTCTGTATCACGAAAACGGATTGGAACCAATTGCAGACACCAGAAGTAATAGGAATAGGCTTTAATCGTGAAACAGGTCAATGTCCAGGCAAACAAAACAATGCAGGTAAGGCAGGCTCGAGGTCAGTTCCAGGCAAAGGTCAAAGTCCAGTGAACGGGGCAAAGCAGGATGGGCCAAAGTGAAGTCCAGGAGCAGGCAGGGGTCAGAACCAGGGAATCCGTCAGAGCAGGGGATGAGAAGGGCAGGGAACAGGCAGGGAACAGGCAGGGAACAGAAACTGCAGGGAACAGAAACTGCAGGGAACAGAAACTGCAGGGAACAGAAACTGCAGGGAACAGAAACTGCAGGGAACAGAAACTGCAGGGAACAGAAACTGCAGGGAACAGAAACTGCTGGAAACAGAAACTGCTGGAAACAGAAACTGCTGGAAACAGAAACGAGCACAAGGCAGGGCACAAGACGATCTGGCAGAGAACGAAGAAACGGGAGACTAAATACCAAACTAATGAAGAAACAACAAGGAACAGGTGAGACGAAACGAAGTGAGAAAACACAATTCAGGTGTGGGGAAGTGGAGATGGAGGGAGAGAGGGAAAACATGGAACGGACTAGCAGATAGGGAATACAAATAAATGGATAAACCAGACGTAGACTTCAGACGTGGAGGCACGAGACGTGACAATTCTGTGTGTTTTATCAGATTATGTACCTATCAGTGGCGGCTCCTGAGCTGAAAATTGGGGAGGCAGAAAACTTCCCTTTAAACTGATTATTGGTCTTAATCATTTTTCAATCAGTTTCCTTGATTAACAATAGGCTACATCAGCGTTTAATTCACCAATTACTCAATGCCATCAAATGTAGCCAGTTCTCCTCAATTAGGCTATTAGGCAAGTAATAAAATTATTTTAACTTGCATCGCAAAATTGTGCACATTTTAATCAACATTATAATTGTGGATACATGTGCTCTTCGTTCTCCGCACTCTTAATTCCGAAAATATCCATGGAAATTAAACGATCTTAAAGCTCAGCTTTTGTTAGATAATTTTTTAAATTATTTTTTAAAAATAATCTAACAAAAGATGAGGTTGTGCTAAACCTGCAATAAAAAAGAATCTAACAAAAGCTGAGCTTTCAGATCGTTTAATTTCCATGAATATTTTCGTAATTAAGAGTGCGGAGAACGAAGAGCACATGTATCCACAATTATAATGTTGATTAAAATGTGCACAATTATGCGATGCAAGTGAAAATAATTTTATTACTTGCCTAATAGCCTCATTGAGAAGAACTGGCTACATTTGATGGCATTGAGTAATTGGTGAATTAAACGCTGATGTAGCCTATTGTTAATCAAGGAAACTGATTGAAAAATGATTAAGACCAATAATCAGTTTAAAGGGAAGTTTTCTGCCTCCCCAATTTTCAGCTCAGGAGCCGCCACTGGTACCTATACTACCTATTGCATTGGAAAATGAGCAGGAAGTATTTCCAGAAGTTTGAGAACGGAGAAGCGAAAAGCATTCTGGAGGAACATTTGAAGGTAAAAACATTAACCATTATACTGCTGCTCACCGCATGCTGGATTTATTTTCTATTTATGCTTTTGGATTTTATAATTGCATGGTGTTCTATCCTTTTCAGAAGAAAAAGGAGAACACCTATATTCTGGCTCTGGATGGAGACATTGATTTCCAGCCTTCATCTGTGATGCTTCTGTTGGATCATCTCAGGCTATACCCCGAGGTCGGAGCAGTCTCTGGGAGAGTTCATCCATCAGGCACTGGTAAGACCCTGCTGAAATGTTCTCAGAATCATGCTCGATGAAGTTTCTAAGCTACCATTAACCCCAGTAGAATTCTATATAATTGATTGTCAATTCCATACAATACGGTAATGTAAGTGTTCACAAGATGGATCAGGGCATTTCAGCAAGGTCATTAAGACTGAGAGCATGGAATGTCATTAAATTGAGGTGTAACTTAAGACATCAGTTACTTTAATTTATTCATTTTTGTGTACAGTAATGTGTACAGGTATATAGTATTGTGAATTTATTAGTAATAAATTCATTATTTCTCTATTCATTAAAGGATAAGTTCGCTATTTTGGACCTTGGACCCTATTTGCGGTCTGTCTTCCATGAACCTGACACATTGAGTCCATATTTTCGCTGATCGGTCCAGTATTGAGCTAGCTACAGATTTCCTGTAGGCTCTCACTGGGCTACAATAGAAGTCAGCGGGGCAATTAGAAATGTTATGGAAAAACAACGATAAATGTGCTTTTATAGCTCAGTGTGTATTCTTACGGTCTCAGTATGCTCTCCTGTGAAATGTAGGCTATCACAAACGCAAACCGAACGTTGAAACAACAGTTCCATTTGAAACAGAACTATTTCTCCGACCGCACTACCTCGCACTGTAAACTTCCGCAGTCTAGCTACGTTGTAGAGAGGCCGCTTGAAAAGCAGTTGATCACAAATCCTGACCTCCCGTTGGAGTTTACTAGCTAGTAGCCTACAGCAGAACTATTTGTAACGCAGTGTTTGTAATCATCATTTGTAATAATTTACATTACCTGCGCAACTTCAGCCTCTCTCTCTTCTCTTGCTCTCTTATCATCCATCTCTTGTAGTTCCGTGTCCGTGTATTCTGGCTCAAATCTGTAGCCAGTAACGTCAAAGTCAAAATCAAATTCTTCGTCTTCGTAATCATTATAGTCATCCATCATCCAAGTTTTTTTGTGGAAATTGTAGCCTACGTTGCTGCAGGTAAACAAACGCAGACTGCTCACATAGATAGTTTCGTAAACGGCCGGCACACCTTCCCGCTCCCCCACCCCCGACACATAGTACTCCGCGGGAGCAGCGAAAACAAGCAACCGAGAAATGCTTACTTCCAAGCCATGCCAAGCACGTAAAAATGTTCGGATTGAGATACATTTCACAGGAGAGCATACTAGTAGGGTCATCTCCAACAATTCCGTGACCGTGGAGAGCGAAGGTACGTTTCTCAGTGGATTTATCATCTATGAAGGTTAAAAAACAAATTTAGTGGGGGTGCCTTTTCTGAAAGTGTGGGCAACTTTTTTTAGAGCCATAAATCCAAAATGGCTACCGACGGCCATATTGGAAATTTATCTTTTCAATGGTTTGGCCTACAATGCTGCAAAGTACATCGTTTCTGGGAGTTTTTGGGGTGAGGAATTCATAAATAATGTCCATTTGATGATCTGACCTATTTTTGGTCTTCAAATCCAAGATGGCCACCGATTTTCAGCTCCAAAATGGCAATTTTTCAAAGTTGTCATAGAGCCTTCATATTAGGCTCTATTGAAAGCTCTGCTCATGCTGAGTTCAGTTATAAACAGTGAAACAACAGGTAAGTAGGCTACACAGAGGTTATATCAGAGGTATCGCTGGAGTGACTACCTTAGTAAAATATGTGCTATCATCTTATCACGCCATGCTAATGCAGTCCTCATCATCCTCGTCAATGACAGGTATGACCTTCCCTTCAGCATCAAGGATGATGAGCATGATCGTCGGGCAGCAAAACATCCACACATCCCAAATGTTTTCCCCAAGCCTGAAGACAGGTTCCCAGGAGCTGCTGAGTTTAACGAACTCATGGTTAACTCAGGAAACAAGGTCAGACTGCAGAAGCTTGTAAAGGAACAACTGACAATACAAAAAGGTCAGGTGCGTGGTGATATCATATACTGCGAGGGAGAAATGTCAACCAACCTGGGCACTGGCATGTCAAGTGAGGACTATGTCTTCAAGCATCCAGACGCAGATACCATGCTGCTCTCCGCCTATGCAAAGCTGAGGGCCAGTAACTACACTGAAACAGTTGTACTAGACTGTGAAGACACAGATGTATATGTGCAAGCGGTTTATGTCTCGCAACAGCTCCAAGGTGATCTGCTGATTAAACGCAAGCATGCATTCATCAACTGCCGTGGCATGATCACAGAGGAGGTTGCTGACATCATTATACCTCTCCATGTGATCACTGGCAGTGATCACACCTCAGGATTCTATGGGCATGGGAAGAAGAAGGTGTTGGAGAAGGTGACGACCAATCCTGAAGCAAGAGAACTGCTGGGGCGAGTGGGTCAGAATCTGGAATTAGAAGATGGAGTCAGAGCTGAAATGAAGGCATTTGTCCTCTCCATTATCTATGCTGAGAGTGCAGATGTTACCTGCGGACAGGCCAGAGCTTCCAAGTGGCACAAACTAAAGACGAAGAGTACAATCCCTCTGCCACCTGATGATGACTCATTAAATCTTCATATAGAAAGAGCTAACTTTATCGCATACTGCCAGCTCCATTACAACCTGTTCGAGCATCCCTCTCCCATTGGTCATGGCTGGGAGCTTGTGAATGGAAAGTGCCGACCAGTGCGCCACACCCTTCCCCCCTTGCCCCAGCAGCTCACACTCCATGACTGTCCAGATGAGAGTAGTGACGATGAGAGGAGTGAGTGTGGAGAATCAACAGATTCAGATGAAGAGTAGCTGTGTGTGCTCTCCAGCTCAGGTAGTCTAGCTCTCTATTACTGTCGTGGATTTTTCCCATTCAACCCACAGTGAGCAAGTCTGTCCAAACAGAACCACAACAAAACGCATGTAATAGAATAAGAAAAAGAATTTCAGTTTATTGGAGATAAACTTAGAATGAGAGAGTCAGAATCTCTCTGCCTTAGAAACAGTATTCAGAGGAGATTTATACACAATCTATCATTGCTTTACTGGCCAGCCACAAGGGGCGGTTTCTAAACATACAGAGACAAGGGTATCCAATTCTTGGTGTTTTGTCTTTCTATAACCTTCAAAACAAGTAACGAAAACATCTGCCTGTCTCTGCAGATTGTGAAGGAGAGACACAGAGGGAGTGAACCATGACCTACTCAGTGTTCACAAAGAATACATTATTTAATTACTTAACTCAATATATAATTGATCTATTATATTAAATGCTTAATGATAATCATGTGATTGTCTTTATGATAATACACACATATTGTAAAACAGAAAATTCCTTCACATTTCCCTCCTTTTATCATTTCATGATAACTAACAGTTTTCTGTTACAATCTACCTAATGTACTCAATCAATTAGTAAGTGATTCATTTTAATAACATCATAAATGATTACATGATTATACAGACCAAATACAATAATCTCGTGTGGATATGTACAATACTCCAATAATCCAGGGGGAATTGAAAAACCGGCAGACTCAGGACTTATATGGGACAAAACTAGCACAGAGCCAGAAAACCCAATCAGTTCCGGAAAAAATAATCCCCCGATCCCTCTCAAGGCAATCAAGCTTCGCTTCCGGATATTAGCAATTATCGCACATCATCCATATCTGATTAATAACAAGAATCAACATAGTTGATAGTTAAAATAAAAAAATAAAAATGAAATCATAGTAAATATAGTAACAGGATAGAATATAGTTGAATATAAAAATAATTTTCACTATAATGCACTACTGATTATTTAACATATAAAATTATTACTATCAAGAGAAAGTCTGAAAGAAAAGAAAGATAAAAAATAAAAACCCATCATGTAATGGAGACTTTTCACAACTCCTGGAATGTCAACCTTTTATCTCTTCACATTACAACACTGTCTTCCCACCAACCATGTGACAGGGTGGGTACATAATTCAGGCCTATACTTTATATAGGGTCGTCAGTAAACTCAGGAAGTTGTCGGAGAAGGAATACATTATCTTGTTCAGGATCAGGAACATTTTGCTGTAAGTACTGACCTATAGCAGCTTGAGTCAGGAATCACATATGTGGCAATGAGGGCGCAAACTCTACTCCAGTCAGGGGGGGAGAGCAGAGTGCCCACAAAGCAATTACCAATCAGATAACAGTCGGCTCCCAAGGCGAGAGGATGGTGTTATCCCGGAACAGTTTGCAGTTTGCTTCCTATTCCAAGGTGATGAGATTGCGTGTGACCAGTTCTTCCTACATATCTCATCAGCCATGTCAGGGTAGTCTCTGCAAGGACTATAGGAATCACTCAGACAGTCAAAACACTTATCAGGATGCATGGGCGGATAGTCACAGAAAACAGTTTTACACTGAACATTGTCTAATTGACCTAGTGCATTAGAGCCATTACCTATAATACACATTGCAAACTTCATACTATGTTTAAGTACGACTGGACCGGGCATTTTCCATGACACCTGTGGCCATGCTAGGTAATCTTTCAGGAAAGAACAATTTGTATTGACTACTGGAGTACTCAAAAGTGACAGATTTAATGGCACAGAGAAATCAGCTTTATCCCACCGTATTCCCACACCTGGGTGAGAACTCAGTCCCACCAAACACGTTGAGAGGTCGTTCTTCAGATTCTGCACCTGAAGAAGAGGGCCTGCTGTGGAATGAGGCATGTGAGAGCAAACATAACAAGACCGGTTAAAGTGCTGTTTTGCAGTCCACTCAGCATAACGCCACCAAGAATTAGTAGCATAATGATGCTTCACAGTTCCTGGTGTCAGCCAAGCTTCATTCCCGGTGGTGACATACCTTTTAGTCCTATTAGTCATTACAACAGTACCGTTTGGTTCACTGGTGTTAATGGTGTAGAATGTCTCATGAATCAGGATAATGGGCAGAACAGTGATGAGTGTAATGAGGCCTAGTATCAATAGGCCTACCTTCAGGCTGCAGCCTAATCTTCTCAAAGGGTTGTACCCCTCGGTGTTCCTGCTGTCGTCTGGCATGTTGGGAGCAGATATTACTGTCACGTGCTCCTTGAAGTGGTGGTTCTCTGAGTTTTTAAACTCCGTGAGAACTTAGTTGTCCCTGCGCGTCGGTCGAGGTGGGTCTCTCACCCTTATCCCTCCTTTGGCGCTGGTGGAGCTCTTTTGCAGTGGCTGGCGTGGACCCAAGAAGCACGGCCTTCCACTCGCACGGCTGTGGGCGTGGTGAGTAGTATCTGGAAAGGACCCCTCCACCTGGCCTGGTGCCACTTCTTCCTTCTGAAGTCTTTTATCACCACCCAGTCTCCTGGCTGCAGGTCATGTAGAGGCCCGCTGGCTGGATCTGGGAGAGCTGCTTTCACCTGTTGATGCACAGATCTCAGAACATTGGTTAGCTCAACACAGTAACTCACCATGCGAGTGTCAGCTAGCTCCTTGTCCAGCATCAGCCCTGGGGGGTGACATCCAGTCCTCATGGGCCGCCCTGTGATGACTTCATAGGGCGACAACCCTGTAGCAGCGTGGACCCTCCCCCGCATACCTGTAAGGACAATTGGCAGGGCCTGGACCCAATCCAGACCTGTCTCTGCCATCACTTTAGTTAACCGGTTCTTAATGGTTCCATTTGCCCTCTCTACCGCCCCTCCACTCTGAGGGTGGTAAGCACAATGGAACTTCAACCTGATCCCCAATTGCTCGGTCACTTTGTCCAACACCTTATTTAAAAAGTGTGAGCCTCTGTCTGAAGACAGCTTCCTCGGGATCCCCCACCTAGGAATAAGCTCTGTTAGTAGGGCTTTCGTCACTGCTGCAGCATCAGCTTTCCCTGTAGGAAAAACTTCAACCCACTTTGAAAACATGTCAACAAACACCAAACAATATTTCTTACCCCTGCATGGGTTATCATCAGGTACTCGAAAGGCTCCTGTGGAGCCGGGTGGGCCGCATTTGGAACCTTCTGGCCCCTCCCAGCATTATTTACAACACAGATAACACACTTTTCACAAAAGTTTTTTGCATAAGTAGAAAATCCGCTTGTGTCCCAGTGTCTGGACATCAAAGATATCATCCCTCCTTTTGACACATGATCCAGTCCATGAGTCAATTTAGCATAATAGGGAAATAAAAAACGAGATAAACAGGGTTTACCAGTAGGGCCTAGCCAGACCCCATCAGTGTAGGTGCCGTCTCGCTTCCATTTGGCCTTTTCCTGGGGTGTGGCCCCAGCTTGGCAGTCCTGTACAGAGGCCATTGGAGTGTCTGTGGGAACAGCAGCCTGTGTGAGCAGACTGAGAGTTGTGTGAGGGGGGGCGATTGCAGCTGTCTTGGCAGCCAAGTCCGCCTGCTCATTACCTTGAGAGATAGCATCAGTCTGGTTTGTGTGAGCGGAGCATTTACATATAGCAATGGCAGCAGGCAAAAGAATTGCCTGTAGGAGGCAGCTCACTAAGTGTCCATTCTGTATAGTTTTCCCTGTAGAGGTAAGGAAGCCTCTATGCTGCCAAAGAGTTCCAAAGTCATGCACAACTCCAAAAGCATATCTGCTGTCAGTGAAAATATTTACAGTTTTACCTTCAGCCAAATGGCAAGCGCGTGTAAGAGCGAACAGTTCAGCTGCCTGTGCTGAGAGGTGTCCAGGAAGGCGGGCTGACTCCAGAACCTGGTGTTGTGTCACTACTGCATAGCCAACCTGACTGTCACCTGTGAGGGGACATCGACTGGCAGAACCGTCAACAAACATATCAAAGTCTGCATTTGAGAGGGGAGTGGTGGCGAGGTCAGGACGGGGGAAGAGAATTTGATCTAACACATGAACACAATTATGTGGCTCCCCATCCTCAGGTGTAGGTAAAAGAGTAGCGGGATTCAGAACATTGCATCGCTTGACTGTAACATTTGGCAAAGAGAGCAACACATGTTGATAGTGAAGCATTCGAGCTGGTGAGAACTGAGCTGTTTTTTTGCTTTAACAGAGTTTCTGCTACCGCATGAGGAACAAGGACAGTGAGAGGACGATAAGCAACAAGTGATGCAGATGCAGTTACCGCCAAAGCCGCTGCTGAAATGGAGCGCAAACAAAGAGGAAGGCCCCTAGAAACAGCATCAAGTCGCTGAGAATAGTACGCCACAGGCCTGTGCTTATCACCGTGCTTTTTTGTAACCGGTTTAGGGAGGTCAAGAATCGCTTGGATTCTGTCAGTTCCCAAAGATTTGCCTTCTGCAGAAATAGTGTGCCCTAAGTAGGTAACAGTATTTAATGCAAATTGCAGTTTCTCCTGTTTAACTTTGTGGCCCTCTCTGGCTAGGAATGTCAATAGTTCAAGTGAATCCTGAATACAGCTGTGCTCGTCTGGAGAGCAGACGAGGAGATCATCAACGTATTGAATCAAAGTACTTTGGCCTGAAGAAAACTGGAATTGTTCCAAGTTTTCCTGCAGCGCTGCTGAAAAAACTGCTGGTGATTCAGCATACCCCTGAGGTAATCGAGACCAGGTATACCTTTTTGCCCTGAATGTAAAGGCAAACCAGTACTGGGAATTTACATCAACAGGAATACTAAAGAATGCATTCGCTAGATCGATCACAGAAAAATATTTAGCATTACCCGGGACTTGTGTAAGAATAGTTGCGGGGTTTGGCACAACGGGAGCGCGCTGTTGAACGGCGCTGTTCACAGCTCGTAAATCTTGTACGAACCGCCAAGACCCATCAGGCTTTTTTACAGGCAAGATAGGAGTGTTGCATGGAGAGTCAGGACAGGGAACCACAACAGCAGCTTCTAACAACGCATTAAATACGGGGGCAATGCCGTCTTCGGCTTCTGGGCGTAGGGGATATTGACGTTTGCATGGTCTGTATTCAGATTTAGGGGTTACTTGAAGTGGAGTAACTCCAGCTATGAGCCCCACATCATTTTGGGACGTTGCCCACAATTGAGAGGGAATTGCACTGAATCTCGGGTCTGACAAATGCAAGTAGGCTTGGGTGTCACACAACAACTCATGAATGCTGCAGACAGCTGTCAGAGAGTTCGGAAACTGGTGCGCAGTGACACGCAGAGAGGGAGAATATTTTGAAAATTCCCCTGTCTTTTCCCAGTCCGTGGTGTCCAAACATAATCTCACCCATGGTCCTGTGTCCTCCCATTTTTTTTTTTTGAGGCTTTGCACAGTGAAACATGGGGTGCACTTCCCGCTATGGAATAGAATTGCTGATGTGCTGAGCTCAATTCTACAGACAATGCACAGAAATCGCGACCAACCAAAAACAATGTCGAAATTAATTTACACAATCACCGTACCAATTCTTCTCAAATTCCCAATCTCTACCTCGACTAAAATGTGCTGTTACATGTAGTTGTAATTCTGTCAGTCTGTCGCCAGTGCCTGTCCACTCAGTTTTGGCCATTTGTATGGCTTTAGCTGTGACTGAGGATCTGTCCAGATCCCAAGCATAGTAAAACATTTCTAGAGTTTCTGCCGTAGCAGATCTGTCAATAGTTAAACCGTCATCAGTACACTGCACACTCAGACCTAATTTGCACATTAAGTCTCTGCCAAGCAGGTTTACCGGACATACAGGGGAGAACAAGAACGCATGTTTCAAAGTAATATTTGAGCCCGTATTGAAATCTTGCACCAGTAATGGAGCTGTAAATTTCTCTGTCGTGGTATTTCCACCAGCATCTTGGCTGAGCATGGTTTTACCACTAAAAAGAGGAGGTTTTGAATCCCATGATTTAGCTGCTATTACAGACCGACCAGCTCCCGTATCCACAATGAAGTCTAATGCTCGCCCATCAACTTTTAATGCATTTGGAGCCGTATGGTAAAGGAACCCAGCAAACTCACCCTCCTTGTCCGCATGCGTTTCCTCGTCTCCCACAAAAAATGTCATTGTCCAGGTAATCCAGTTTGACCCCCAGGATGTTGGAAAGTAACATTCCCGTGGGGTGCTGTGTCCCAATTATCAGCATTACCGGAAAATGTACAACCGCGAGCCCAATGTCCATTTTTTTCACATTTTCGGCAAACATCATAATCCACCATGGTAGTGGGTCCCATGGAGTTGGGTCTCTGTCTGTTCCCTTGATTCCATCCTCCACGTCTGCCGCGGCCTCTCCTTTGCTGCTGCTGTCCACCGGCACCGTCTCGGTTCCCCTGGTAGGAATGGAGCTGGGCCAGCTGCAGCTGAGAGGTCATCTTGTCGCTCTTCTTTTTGTCTTTGTGTTGCTTGTCGCGGTCCTGTTCTTCGCAGTGAACAGCATAACGGAGAACGTCCTTAAGTCTCCGAGTCTGCCAGCCAACACAGGAGGTCTTAATAGCGGTTGCAAGGTGTTTATCCAATCCATCCTGGAAACAGTGGGTTAGCTGAGTCTCATACGGAGTAAGAGTCTCGCTGTTTTCCGGTTTGTCCATTCCACTGTGTGCGTCGTACTTCTCTGAAAGTCTCTCAAGAAAGTCATTAACAGTTTCACCAGGCTTTTGTTTAACCTGTCTAACTGCTTCCCAGTTCAGACGAACAGGGAATTCGGTTTTCATACTGGTTTCCAAAGTCTTAATTTGTTCCATATACTCAGAAGTAGCACCATCATTGTATGGATGGTAGGCATCTCTACCTCGTGCAGTTCGCCCTTGTGGGAAGTTACCTGTACTGTGGAATCTGGGCCTACTGAAGCTGCAGGTCTCGCTCTGGTCGCCGGCCCACTCGCAGATGGTTGTGCAGCAGCACTGGAATGCGCTGCCTGGAGAGCAGGGGCTGAGGGATGTCCGTGAGCTCCTGCCGCTTGCTGTGGAACATAAGCTGGAGGACACGCAGGACAGTCCAAGTCCAGGTTAATTTTGTGTACGCTTGCAAGCTGTGCTACATTGGGATACAAAGAGCCGCCGGAATGCACAACAGGAGATAGCACTGAATTACTTTGTTGGGATTTCTCCACAGTATTTTTATTTTCTCCCTTGGTCTGTTTTTCCTGCCTTAATTTTGATTCCTTTTCCCACAAATCTACTACATCCCAGTCGGGTTGCCATTTATTTTTACGTTTACTATTTTTAACCTCATATGACCGCAGCCGCATTTTTAAGTTATCAATCTGATTTAGGCTAAAAGAGCCTTTTTCAGGGAAACCTAACTTTTGCCATTTAACACGCTGGTGTGTGGTTGCCGGACCATATTTGTCATGCATTATTTTCATTGGACCCGTAAATTCAGAGTCCTGCTTCTTTGAATTTTTAGAACCCATTTTTCGTGCGTTTGTCCCACAACCAAACTATGCCTTTTAATTTTTATTTTTAAAAATTAAAAAAATTTTTTTTTCTTTTAATTAGGCCTATTTTAGTCAGAATCAGTTTCAGATTCTGCACTATCCTCTGGATAATTGCCCTCACTTTCAGGGTGAACGTTTAGCCTAACTTCTATTAATGCCGTTTCCTTCTCTTTTAACCATTCACCTCTAGGTATAGCTACAACAGAAAAACCACTTCCATATCCGTCAAACTCATTAAGTGTCTCGTACAGGTATAAATGACCATAATCATCTCCTCTGCAAAAATGCCTCTCCTGTACTAGTCCGTGTATATCATTTGCCTCTACTGACAATACATGATACCACATTACAAAAATGTTTCAGAGCTCACTACAAGAGAAAGAAAAAGGTGAAAGAAAAAGAGAAATATTAGTCCATGGGTGGGAGTAGCATACAGCCTCCACAGTTTGAATCACTCTACAGAGTGACGGACCCGTCGGTCACTAATCAAACTTTTTAGAATTTGAGCGCGATACAGCCTCAAGTTACGTTTTGCTGTGGTGGCTCACCTGTGATTCTCTTTCTATGGATTGCGTATTGATCACCCCAGACAGACGTCTTACTCTCCTCGGTCCGGTCGCCGCCGTCCTTCCTCTAGGCCACTGGTTACAGTTACCTCTCTATGAGAAGGTGGGTTGCGGTATCGGGGTTTGAACTCCCGGCAGTGATCACTGTCTTAAGCCGTTCCGACTTGAGAGAAATCTGCGTAGGAGAAAATCAAGTTAGCAATCCTGCCGACTACGCCATATTGTCGTGGATTTTTCCCATTCAACCCACAGTGAGCAAGTCTGTCCAAACAGAACCACAACAAAACGCATGTAATAGAATAAGAAAAAGAATTTCAGTTTATTGGAGATAAACTTAGAATGAGAGAGTCAGAATCTCTCTGCCTTAGAAACAGTATACAGAGGAGATTTATACACAATCTATCATTGCTTTACTGGCCAGCCACAAGGGGCGGTTTCTAAACATACAGAGACAAGGGTATCCAATTCTTGGTGTTTTGTCTTTCTATAACCTTCAAAACAAGTAACGAAAACATCTGCCTGTCTCTGCAGATTGTGAAGGAGAGACACAGAGGGAGTGAACCATGACCTACTCAGTGTTCACAAAGAATACATTATTTAATTACTTAACTCAATATATAATTGATCTATTATATTAAATGCTTAATGATAATCATGTGATTGTCTTTATGATAATACACACATATTGTAAAACAGAAAATTCCTTCACAATTACTCAAGTGTTTTTGTATTTTCTTGCCCTGTATTTCACCACTGCATTGCTCACCCCTGTTCCTATTGCTCCACAGAAATTCAGGTGGACCTGCCAGACCCCCTCTCCAACTTCCCCGAGACCCCTCCCTCTTGCTCTCTGGACCCCAGCTGCTCCATGGACATTACACATGCGAACGTTAAACACCCCATTGGTCGTATTTCATGTAATTGCCACACATAGTCTCCGCACCATACACTTATGTAGTCCCACACCCCATATCACAATAAACACACCTACGGGCTCAAGAGTGTCTCTGTGCTGCTTCCTTCCTAGTACCATTACAGTATGTCATCATTGTACAGTTGCAAATTCAGTTTAAATACCTAAAGCAGATGTTCAGGTATACCATAAATGTATGCCATTGGATTCTAATAAACACATTTATCATTCAATTCAAATGAATTAATTTAGGCATTTGTGAAAATTTAGAGAAATGAGTGACCATAGAAAATTTGTTTCTTGTCAACCACAAACATTTACCTTTTTTGACCTCTGATATAACCTCTGTGTAGCCTACTTACCTGTTGTTTCACTGTTTATAACTGAACTCAGCATGAGCAGAGCTTTCAATAGAGCCTAATATGAAGGCTCTATGACAACTTTGAAAAATTGCCATTTTGGAGCTGAAAATCGGCGGCCATCTTGGATTTGAAGACCAAAAATAGGTCAGATCATCAAATGGACATTATTTATGAATTCCTCACCCCAAAAACTCCCAGAAACAATGTACTTTGCAGCATTGTAGGCCAAACCATTGAAAAGAAAGAAAGAGAAACATCAAGCCAAATACTCAAGTAACCAATCAGCAATTGAGTCTGTGGATCTAGCTCTAGCTCATGCAAGATTTATTTTCCATAAGGCCTTAGAGAATTCTGTGTAATGCCAAGGAATTGAACGTTAAACCTTTTAAATAGGGCCATGTCTGTCTGAGACATTGATGAAAAATAGCCTAGTGCTAATTCTACATCAGCCAAGCTTAAAATGCCATCAAGACCACATTAGCTCAAATCAAGCCAAAATGTATTTACATTTTTGTCATTTCTTTTAGTTTTAAAATATATATATTTTTTTACATAAATAGCTACACCACCCACCCTGCCTTTTCTATGCACTAGACAAATATTGTAACCATCCATTTTAGAGATGAGGCTCTTTATATTTAGGTGTAATAATAACCCAATGCTTTTTCTTTCCTTAAAATCCTGAGGACTTTCCAAAATACTTTGAATCTTACAATTTGCCTGGATAACCTTCACAGGTTAAACTTGAACACAGATTTTCTAGGGTTACACGATTTTGTCTTGTCAATGAGTATGAGGTTCTAATAAAATAGGGAGCAGTGTGAAATGCATTAAAGAGTAAGTGCACCCATTGTCTCAGCCTGTCTCTGCCAACTACACAATTTTGAAAAATACTTTGTGGGGTGAGTGAGGGAGAGGGGTGGGGGCGGAGGAGCTGTGTCCATCGTCATTTTCATAAATTAACGTACAATGTACAAGATTCAGCAACTGCATGGTCTATTTCTCACCTCAAATATTTTCAGAAACATATTTTAGTGGAATAAGAGGACGCCACGTTGTTCCAGTTGAAAAATGTGGAGCCGAAACCAAAGGACTGTAGTGCATCTAACCAATCAGGTGCCGGCTATTTCCATTGTGGGTGGCAACAATTATCCATATGACGTAGAGCAGTGGTTCTCAACCCTGGTCCTGGAATACCCCTGTGTATGCTGGCTTTCGTTCCAACCACAATTGCAAGCCCAGAATTATAACAACCTGTTAATTTTTTATGTTTAGAGGGATTATTTACCCTCTAAAGACACATTATGAATGAAATCGCTATGCATGCCATGAAGAATAAAATTCCGTTGTTTACGCTCTCAGTATTCCGAGTGGGTACCTGTTGCTAGCCATCTACTCCATGGTCAACATGAACAATGTGTCATGGGGCACCCGCGAGACCACCAGCCAGGCCAAGGACGGGCCCATCCAGACTGTCCGGAAGAATGTGAAGTTTGAAAAGAAGTGCAGGTGCTGCTGCTGGAATGTTGAATTTCAGGTAAATGAAGATGAGAAAGTGATGGTCGCCCCGGGGCCCACAGAGGCCCCCATTACAACAAAACCAACAAGTGAGAAACATCCTGATCAGGAGGAACGGTAGGTTGGTCAGTGATAAACACATCTCATGTATGTGTGTGGGAGTGTGAGTGTGTATCTGTTTAGAAGAAAAAACCTTTTGAGTGTTCAAGCTCCATCAGCACCCAGCTCCCTTGTGGTCTATGGGTGCATCAGTTTCCTACACAGGTGGAATAGCATAGCTGTTAACTCCTTGGGACAGCTGCCCATGTTTAAAGCATTCAAATCCATATAAATGTAGCCGTATGAACTTTAGCCAGCATGCTAACATTGGCTTGCATGCTTGTTTGCTTGCAGATTTTGCCAGTGTGTACAAGTGACTTATTCTAGACGGATAATTGCCTGGATTCAATAAACATTTCCCCCTCCCCACAAAACACAGTTTGGGGAATTCACTCTGGTTATATCTGAAACTTTTCAAACTTTTTGAAGATATAAACACTTGCATTTAATTGTCAACCTGAAAGAATACTGTTAATTGAATCCAGGCCAATGTATTTCTAGCAATTGTTTTCGTTTGTGGCTGATCAGTTTGTTGCAATTTTATTAAACCATATTCAGATAGATTTGAAAGATTTATTCATAATTTTTTCACCAACATAATATATATTTTTACATTTATATTTTATATATACATTTTATATTTAAAGAAGACATTTCTTAAATACGTTTTACCCCTAGGGAAGAAGAATCCCCTGAACCATGTAAGTAAAATCTGAACCATAACTAACATCACTGTACAATACTATACCCAAAGCTATGCTGAACTGTACTTACATAAACCAGCTCTGCTCTTTCATGTAAAATACGAAAAACACATAATGTCATTCATGTTTTGGTTTTTTCCATCAATCATATTATCATTTGACAGGCTGGATAACACACCTGAGACAGAAGTCCAGTGAGTTGATCCTGGTAGAGGACACACTTGATTACATAAGTCTGGCTTTCTTTTTAGCACCAAAAACGCACTCGCTTACCTTGTAAAACATTTTGACAGGTGAATTATATCACTGATTTTTTATTATATCACTGATTGTTTCTTTTACAGGAAGAAGAGCAGTTCTGGAGAAAACTCCAAGTGCAATATTTAAAGCCTCTAGATGAAGACTAGAAAAAGCAGAAGCAAATTGCAGAAGATCTCAAAAGCCTCATAAATAAGGTATATCTAAATATATACAAATGAGCTGCATTACTAACAAAATTATGCTTGGACAATGTTACTATCAAACTAGATTAACAATTCCTAAAGAAGTTGTAGGTGCATGTGGTTGCTTCGCAGTGATATCAATTGCTGGAAATGGTATAGAAATATGGGTAATATGGTATAGTGGGAAATGGCAAATAAATGGTGGAAATGGTATGAAGTGGTAATGTGGTATAAAGGGATCTAAAGAAGGTGAAAGTGTTAAAATATGGTGATGTATTTTTTGGTAAGTAGTCTAAAGAACCTGGAAGTGATACAAAGAAGTAATGAATTGTGATGAAAACACAAAAAGATAATGTCAAATCATCTGGGATAGTACTGTTAGGCCATAACAGTGTTGTAGAGGAAGGCATTGTGATGTCATAAGCAGTGTAATATGTTACAGCATCCACATTCTGGTTTTGAAAATCTGCCCATTGACTCCCATTAATTCTTTTGGCGATAAAAGGTCAATTATCTGAAAAAGTGTATATGGTATAAAGGTAAAAAGTAATAGCAACCTGGAGGGTGTATAAAGATATAATATGAGGTATGAATGGTGTCGATGGGGTGAATGGTGTAGGAGGAGATCTCAAAAAGTGGCGGAATAATAATAAGTATGGTGAATAATAAAAGGTGTGGTTTCACAACCACACCTAATAACATGCAGATAACTTATTCTTCAATGACAATTAGTTATTAAATTATAAAAATAAGTTTATATACAAAATAAGTTTATAAGTTTATTATTTTGCAAAGTAGCATTTTTGCTTTACAGCAGTAGCATTACAGCAAATCAGCTTCAGCTTGCATTCTTACCTTTCTGAACAAAAACATTGCGACTATGATGCATTTTGTTTACTAATGGCCTTTTCCACAGTTTGGAATTTGCACACACACACATGTATGTATATACAGTCACCTTCCCCACATTTTATTACGTTACAGACATATTCTACAATAGATTGAGTTCATTTTTTGTCTCAGAATTCTACACAAAATAGCCAAATAATGACAAAGTGAAAACAGGTTTTTAGACATTTGTGCTAATTTATTAAAAATCTAAATGTAAAATATCATACGTACACAAGTGTGCACACCCTTTGATATGACACCCAAAAGTGAGCTGAGGTGCATTTTGTTTCCACTGATACTGCTTGAGATGTTTCTACAACTTAATTGGAGTCCACCTGTGATAAATTCAATTGATTGTACATGATTGGGGATTGCCAACACCTGCCTATATAAGGTCCCACAGTTGACAGTGCATGTCAGAGCAAACTCCAAGCCATGGGGTCAAAGGAATTATCTGCAGACCTCAGAAACAAGATTGTGTCAAGGCATAGATCTGGAGAAGGGTATGGAAAAATCTCTGCAGCTTTACATGTCCCAAAAGAGCACAGTGGCCACCATCATTCCTAAATGGAAGAAGTTTGGAACCACCAAGAATCTTCCTAGACCTGGCCGCCCGGCCAAACTGAGCAATCGGGGAAGACGGGCCTTGGCCAGGGAGGTGAGCAGGAACCTGAGGGTCACTCTGACAGAGCTCCAGCGTATCCTTGTGGAGATGGGAGAACCTTTCAGAAGATCAACCATCCAGGCAGCACTCCACCAATCAGGCCTTTATGGTAGAGTGGCCAGACGGAAGCCCCTCCTTAGTAAAAGGCACATCACAGCCCGCTTGGAGTTTGCCAAAAGGCACCTAGAGGACTCTCAAACCATGAGAATCAAGATTCTCTGGTCAGATGAAACCAAAATGGAACTTTTTGGCCTGAATACCAAGCGTCACGTCTGGAGGAAACCAGGCACCGCTCATCACCTGGCTAATACCATCCCTACAGTGAAGCATGGCGGTGGCAGCATCATGATGTGGGGATGTTTTTCAGCAGCAGGAGCGGGGCGACTAGTCCTGATAGAGGGAAAGATGAATGCAGCTAAGTACACCGAGATCCTTGAAGAAAACCTGCTCCAGAGCGCTCTGGACCTCAGACTCGGGCGAAGGTTTACCTTCCAACATGACAACGACCCGAAGCACACAGCCAAGAGAACAAAGGAGTGGCTTCGGAGAAAGTCTGTGCATGTCCTTGAGTGGCCCAGCCAGAGCCCAGACCTGAATCCAATTGAACATCTGTGGAAAGAGCTGAAAATGGCTGTGTACCGACGCTCCCCATCCAACCTGATGGAGCTTGCAAGGATATGCCAAGAGGAATGGGCAAAAATGTCCAGAAACAAGTTTTCCAAGCTCGTAGCTTCTTTCCCAAGACACCTTGAAGCTGTAATCGCTGCCAAAGGTGCAGCAACCAAGTATTAGGCTAAGGGTGTGTACAGATATGTAACCCCTAAATAACCTATTTTTGTCAGTAAAATAAAATTGCATATCTTCTAAAAACCTGTTTTCACTTCATCATTATTGGCTATTGTGTGTAGTTGTTTGAGGCAAAAAATGAACTCAATCTATTGTAGTATAAGTCTGTAAAGTAATAAAACTTGGAGAAGGTGAAAGGGGTGTGCAGACTTTTCGGTTTGACTGTATATACAGTTTAACCTCATAGTCACTGTCCCATTTCAAATCCAATGTGCTGGAGTACAGAGCCAAAACAACAAAAAAATCTGTCACTGTCCAAATACTTATGGAGTGCACTGTATGTATTATTTAGATTGTAGTAAAGATCAGTGCAATACAAATTGATTGAGTGAGTGATCATCACAGATTGGTATGTGTCAACGTTTAGCCAGGACATTAACCCATTTCAAATTTTGTAATGGTCCCACATAATCGGTAGTGATTCTGTTGAGTGGAGATCATTTTGTTTGTTTAGATGCCTACTATTGAAAAATGAATAGTCTTATGGCTAAATTTGACCAGAACACAACCGGAGGGTTAAATCCTCTGCTTTTGCGAGTTATGTCAGAGGTCTATGGTTTTGTGATCAAAACACCATAGCTGTTATGTTAAACTCGATACTAACACCCCACTCTTGGCCTGTACCTTGACGTGGTGAGTGGGCTTTTCACTAAACCAGGCCAGTCTGCATTTGTTCCAATCAAATTAACATAACATTGTAACATATTGTAACATATTATTCCGGAATTTTAATGGAGCACAGCATATCTTCCGTACACCTGTGGTCCACACTAATGACAGGTCACCCTCTTCAACCAAGGTAAAATATGATATGGGTAGAGTGAAATGTTGAACTAACAGTCAGCTGTTAGTTTTTCATCCCAGACTTGTGTTTACTCATACCACATATTATATCTCACCCAAAATGATTTTACTCATCAGCCATCCACCTACATATGTCTGTGTGTGTTCTAGTAACAGCATTGCATTCTGTGAGCTGTATGGAATCACTGTGGTCATCTCAGTTATGTTTGAGGATCTCAGGCCTAAACAACTTACCAAGCTGTATTATGAACTCGAACTTGCTCCCTATCTCTTGCTGCTACAAGGGGTTATGTATTTCATGCTACAATCAACTCTGTGTGTGTAGGCTGGATGTACAATAACAGGTAATATAAAATAACAGGTAATTCATAGGAAATTACGAATTCCCGTATTTGAGGAGCCGCATTCACCTGTAATACTTAATCATGTAGATGTAACATCAGCAGCAAGTGTGAGATATCAATCAACATATCACTCTGTGCTGATGTGGTTATATATATACAGTATATATTATATGTGGTTGAACCAGAAAATGCAATACTCACATGTTGAATATAGTTGCCCAGTTTTGGAAAGTGTTCTAGATATTAATCAACTTCCATAAATCAAACACTTGCCTCTTACATACACTGATTCCAAACAAACTGGACCCCTTCTCCTATTTCCTACATAGAATACTTGAATTGAAATGTAGCCTATACTTCAATCAAATAAAATGTAATTAGTATAGCGTTTCTTATAAAGGGCATTGTAACAAAGCAGCTTTACAAAGATCCAGGCCTGAACCACCCAAGAGCACACCAAGGGCGACAATGAAAAGGAAAAACTCAGTCTGGTAAGGAAGAAACCTTGAGCAGAACCTGACTCAGAGGGGGGAGCCCATCTGCCGCTGGCTGGCGGTGGTTAGCTTTAAAAAGGCTGATTACATGACAAATATAATAGACAGGAAAATTACAGTAGGCTACATTGTCAATGACAATATGTAGCCTGACAAAGATGACTATTCATGAGTATACACTTATTATTGTACTATACTACTGTACCCTTTTGAGTTGCCTGTCACTGGTCTCGTTGGTTTATAGGGCTGTGCAATAACATTGGTGATTACTGATTATCACTGCCATCCAATTGCTATGATATTGTCATAGTGTGACATCATGACAATGAATTGCTACTAAATTTAAGAATGACAAATAACTCGTATATGGTAGGCCTACTCACTTATAAGAATGATAGCTATATTTCGTACTGTATCTTAACACGTGGGTTAATCCCCAAAAGCAAGGAAACATTGAATCAACATTGAATTAATATCAGATGAAGCATTGATTCAATGTTGATCTCTGATGTTGATTCTGCGTCCAGGTGCTCATCGAGTTTACGTTGAATCAACATCTTGAAATAACGTTGAAACGATGTAGATGTTAACAATGGAAATCAACGTAAGTGACGTTAAATCAATTAATTATCAATGTAATCTATCATAGCTCATGATAAATCATTTTATGACTACATTTTACAAAGTCTTGCTCAAAGTAGTCAAAATCTACAAAAACAACTACTTCTGTTACTAAAATAGATAACACATTGACATTGATTTTAAAAATGTAAACATCTTTATTGATTTTAAACCTCTGCTGAATGGACACAATACATGCTAAAGCAGTAGAAAATACTGCATCATATACATATAAAAAAATGTGTTTAGGAAGCAAGTGGTGGAGTTCAGGTAGCTATGTTGAGGCACACAATTTGCAAGATCACCAAGAATGAGTTTCCGGACACACATCTTGAGTCTTCATCCCCATCTGGCTATGAAGCATGGATAGGGATATGTCATGTCTTGGTCTATTGAACTTTAGTTGGAAAATGTATGGTTGTCTTTATATCTGGAGGAAACAAGATAATAATGATCATGTTAAAATAAATACAACAAAAGGCTAAAAGGAAAGACATAAAATTTAAATCAACACCAAATAAAGGAGAGTGCCGCAGTATTTTTAAAACATTAACACAAAGCGCCAGTCGCTCTTGCAGCATTTAATGCAATGAGCTCACAATATAACTGGCTGTCCCATTGGCTAGCAAGACAGATGTCTTGTCTCAAAACAATGTCATTAATTTGATTTACGTTAATCCTCAAATGTGCACACAGAGAGAGGTAGAGAGATTGCATATGTATGTCCACTTTCTTTAGATCAACAAGAAAACATGACACTCACCTCCATGACCCAGGTAGTCAGCTCACTCACAGCATTTTCTCCTCCTCAGAAACAGAAATAAAGGGAGATGTGACAAGGTGCCTGCACACACATAGCAAAGACTTGAACAGAACCCCAGTGAATTCAGAAATTTCGACTTTGAGCAGCAACTGACACATACAGTACTTACCAACAGCTGGGTATACAGGTATAGGTGGATGAGTGGTAGCAATTGTTCTTGACAACTGACAGTGAGACAGAGAAAGGAATAGAAAATAGATAAGATGGTTAGAACCATTAGAGGACAGGAGAATAGCATGATCAGAATTGTGTTCACGCAGGATGATTCACACAATAGCGCAATGGTCTTAGCCTTTAGGTTAAGGTACACTTTGTTATGTTAACAGGTGAAAAATCAACCCGGTCTCACGCTTTTTCATGCTCATAGTCACGACAATTAATCTACTGAATCGTCACCCGGAGCACGATTGTCCTACTTTTATCGTGCTACACAGAACGAAATTTAAACCCATGCATTTTCAATGCTAGCATTTCTCAGACTGTTTTCGTGCTACATAGAACGAAATTTAGAGGTGTTACTGTGGGCTTGGCTACTATGCTACTTTTCGGTTGTTAGCTAGCTAGCCGGCTAATGAATTTTGTTTACCAGACGAGTGACTTTTGAGTAGCTAGGGCCTACTGGTTGATGGCGATAACCGCTAAATATGTTAATAGGGACACAAAAAACATGTGGAAAGGTTTATTCAGTCACAAAAAAAGCAAACAGTTTATGTCGGATATGGTCAAAATCCCACAATCTCAATTCATTTGAATACTGTCCCCTACATGAGGCGACCCAGATTAGCCGTATATATTTATTATCCGAACCCTAACCCTAAACGGACTACAGACGGCGCCATCTTTTCACAGGCCATCATTACGTAGAGCTCTCTGGTTTTTGGGGAATTGTAGTTCTAAACTATTAGTACCAATAACGAAAGAAATACTAATCCTATTGACCTGGGGCTTAAAATTTATGTTCAATATAGCATCAGTTAAGATCCCAATTGATCATCTAATTGAATCATCAAAGTATCAAATTATTAAGCATCAAACGTTTTATTCAGGCCTTTCTGTTAGAGCTTGAAGGCTGGCTCTGACATTATTTATGAAAGACTAGTTAGTTAATCATCCTGTTAAATATCTACCCGATATGTCCATTGGTTCCAGAATTAGAAGCATTTGAAGTTTGGCCAGTTTTGCCTTTCTAGGGGGCAGAAGTCCCCTGGGGTGTCAGGGCAAAATAATTGACAAACGTTATTATCCAGGTCAAGGCCTTTCCAAAAACGTCTTTAGTTTTGTCCTACGACAAAGTTTAATTTTCACCTCTGTCTGGCTAGAGCCTCTTTGAGGTGTAGTTTCTGAGACCCTTTGAGACTCCAGCCTGGATAAAATCAAGTCTTTTAATTTTTTTGCTTATTTGGTGGAAAAAATCCTTCAAGGTATTGATGTTTTTCCTAATCAGTCATATGTTTGGATTTGCACTAGTGTAGACCTTATTTTACCTACCAAATACATCTGGATTGTTGTCATATGAGGGTTAGGGTTAGATAACATGCTGTTTTTGAAGCGCTTTAGCCCCTCCCCCAAACCTCCTGAATAGTCCTACATGGTCAGGATTATATAATGTTGTAGCTTCAATATCCCTCTGTTTACAGATGAAGTTTCCTACATATATCTCTGAAGATGACACTGTTATGAACTTGTAGGTGGCAGTCTCCACAGCTGATTTGTGGCTTATCCTTACCATGGGTGATGAGTTGATAATCAGATGGACTAGTTCTGATACCCGTTGGAGCACACAATCACTAATTGTGATCACTTCAACTGATCCAGAATGCAGCTGCCCGGCTTGTGTTCAACCTCCCGAAATTTTCCCATGTAACCCCCCTGCTGAGGTCTCTCCACTGGCTGCCAGTTGCAGCCAGGATCAGGTTCAAAGTTCTGACCCTGGCCTACACTGCAGCCAATAGGACAGGCCCCGCCTACCTGCAGGACTTAATCCAGAACTATGTTCCTGCTTGACCACTTCGCTCTTCTACAGCAGACTGGCACTTCCTCCCCTGTGTGTCAAAGGCTCTCGCTTGTCCCGACTGCGGAGTTTTTCCACATTAGCTCCTCAGTGGTGGAATGAACTTCCCATTCCCCTGCGTTCTACTCCAACCCTGCCTGCATTCCGTCGAGGCCTGAAGACACACCTCTTCAGACTCCACCTTGACTGATATCCTCACCTAGGAATATCAGTTCCCTGTTTACTAGTTCCCTGTGTTTTCCTGTCTGTTTATTATAGTTTATAATAGTATTTGGAATGGAAGTGTGGTGTTGCTGATTTGCCCACAGCTTACTGTGAACTACAGTCAACGTTCATTGCTAGGGATAGCTGCTACATTATGCGAAGGATGTGCTTTGTCTTGTCTGTTCTGTAGTGATCTTGATGATGTCTCTGTACGCACTTACTGTACGTCGCTTTGGATAAAAGCGTCTGCTAAATGAATGTAATGTAATGTAATGCAATTGGCCATTTAGTCGGCCCTATACCTAATTAATGCGTGCGTGCGTGTGTGTGGGCACATTGCGTGCCATCTGCTGGCTGCTGTGCACCAGACATACAGAGAGATACAGAGGTTTTCTCTTTTATGTGTTAGGTATAATTTTTTACGTCAAAAATTATAATATATAATTCGTACACCTAGTAGTCCGTGAGCCAGTAGGGTTGGTCGGTACCATCTGAGGGGAATAATGATCTTGTGATTTTTGGCAAGGTATACATCTCTAGAGTTATAAAATATGTGATAGCATTGTTGTTACTGCATACCAGTTTTGCCAAACCTGAATCATAGCGCGGAGCTTTCAAAACCATAACAGCGCAGAAACCCTGGGGGAAAAAATTTAATATTTTCACGGTAAGAATAATTGTTTTGACAACGTTAGGTTAGCCTGCTTGTCTTCTTCGTCGTCCTGCTTGAGCTAAATTAGCATTAACCACAAATATGCTTTGCTGTTAGGTCTGTTTATTTTCCTGCATCACCCTTGTCATAGTAACTTGTTGAACTGAACCAACCAGGAACAAATGTATTCACTCACCACATAACGTAGGCTACACATACAGCGTAGCTATATATAGAATGTCTATGAACATAGACACAGGCTATATAACATACATTATATATATATATATATATATATATATATAGTTATCTTAACGCATAGCGGACACTTGTGCCTGTTTATGCGATCTAAAGTGCAGTAGTCTATAACGTTGATATTGGAAGGTTATCGTAATAACGTTATGTCCATTGCAGTTTCGAGGGGGTTACGTTAAGATTAGCCAAATGTGTTCTAAAAGTATAACTAACGTTATGCTACCTGGCTTATTTTCTTTTAAATGTGCATCGAGCTACTATTGGTGTATTATTGTGGGAATAAAAAAAGGCCCCTGGAACATTCAGGCAACAGACAGCAATAACAAGCTGAGAAGAATGCCATTAGAAACATTGTTGCAGGAGTAGAGAGAAAAGACTCAGGAATGCAAGGGAGTTTTAGAAAGTCTCCAGAGAAACCAAACGGACCAACATGTTATTGAATAATCAAAATGTATGCCATAAGCAGTTTATAAGCCATATGATCAAATATAATCAAGTTATATGTATACAAATGCACAATAAGTATATACCTAAGCAGTGGAAGTATGATCAATATAAAAGTGTGTGTAATAAGTAATTAGTAATGAACAACAAAGGGGGACTGTTATAACAAAGGAAGACTGTTAGGAGGACAGATGCAGGTGCAAATGTAACCAAGGACACATACTGAGAATTAGCGGATGCAGCCACATTTAATCTTTTGAGAAAGGAGGGTGCGAACCGGTCTGGAGCCATGGTAACAGAAATTGATAAGACACAAGCTCGAAAATCGTAAACAATAGTGACAAACTCGCTGACCTAGTCAATAAAATTAGGGGCAGGTTATGGGAGTGGAAAGCCCCTAAGCCCCACAAAGGGTGTACCTAGCAGAATGATATAAAGATGGTTGTAAAAAATCATATCACTTCTTCACTTCTTCACTCATCCTTTTTCTTCATACTTTTGCTTCAGCAACTGACCTGTGACACCTAGGTGGCTTACATACTGGAATACTCAGACTGGACTCTAACTCTCATGCACTCAGCGCTCAAGTGACAGAGAAAAGACTTAGACAAAATCTGACAGAGAAAAGTGCGGCCTACGGGCTGCAGCTATTAGGCTGCCTCTAATAGGCTCACTGGAAACAAGATGATTTTTGCTTACATGTTTTATCTGCGCAGATCAGCCTGGGTTATTGCATGTATTCACTTGTGAATTATATACAATAAATCCTGTTTGCATCAGACTCTGGAAGACCGTGTTATTTTGAGAAGTTTAAGAGAATAAGAGAATTGGACTTAAATGCAGGGTGAATGCCTGAAACGTTCATTATCTGGCCTGGACTGATGAAGTGAAGGTATTTTTATCCTACATTACTTGGCGAGCCAGCCAGGAGGTGTTGAGAGAACCAGACACACGGACGGAACAGACTGCCTCCCCGGTTTAAAAGTGGCCACAAACGAAGGTACGCAGAACCAGTTAAATCTGCACATATTTTAAACCGGTGATCAGTGTTCTTCCACCCGTGCTAAGGTGAACTGCAACCTCTCACTCCAAAAGAATCTAGAAAGTAAGATAAAATCACGGTGAGAAAAGAGCCTGATGTTTGTCATGTTTGTCATATGTGGCATGTTTTTGGCATAATTTGTTTGTCATGTTGGTCATGTTTATGATGTTTTTGGCATAATTTGTGTGTCATGTTGGTCATGTTTGCAATGTTCGTGATGTTTTTGGCATAATTCGTTTGTCATGTTTGGCATGGTTTTGGCATGATTTGTTGTAACATAACAAGAGTGTGTGAGTGAAAAGGTTAATGGGTATGAGTGAGAGTGTGAATTGTAAGAGAAGAGTTTAAGTAGTGTCGGAGAAATAAACTAACGGGTGATATGTCGCTATACACTGGGTGAGAGTGATAAACGGTATCTAAAACCGGCTGGAGGGCATTTTGTTGTAAGGTTCTGTGTTCAACGCCTCACCTTGGGGGGAGGTGCAGCAGAACAAAGCGAAAGAGGTTCCGTGCTAAGTAATCCTCCAGTGACGCTAGGTGCGAGCTGTATCGAGTTTTAACACGGAACAATTGACGAAGGGGCGTGCTATTAAGACGTTTACCTGAAGCACGACGGTGTACCAGGAAAACGTGCTGAACTAGCAAGAGAAAAGAGGGTAAGCTGCGGTAGACTCTTTGTCTGTGTCACAGAGGTGAGACGGCAAAGAGTTGAAAGGGCAGATTGGAGGGAAGGAGAGTGGAAAGGTAGTCAGTCTGTTTGAGAAATCCATGCCAAGACGGCGTGGGTTGGCAGACAAATTAGGAAAAAACTACCACTGGCCAGGGATGAATGAACGTGTCGACACATGAATGAAAAAAGTATGTGTGGAATGGATCCACGTGTGTGAAGTGAGCGAAGCGCGCGCGACAAAGCATATGAGTCATAAATGAAAATCACTGCGCAAGCGAAAAGTAAAAGAATGCACTGTTGTGGCTTAAGAAATAAGCACAGAGGATGTTTCATGTTTTAAAGCATTATCTAGATGGAAGAGTAATTGAGAAACATTCCCTTAATTTAGGTTATGGACGCCAACATGGTTTTTTCTTACAGTATGAAGAGCAATATAGAGTGACAGGTTTCTTGCAAGTATTTCCTCATGAATGGATAGAAGTGAGAGAGAAGGCCCGTGTTGCGGGAGTTTTATTTCAGACTAGTCCTAGGGCCAAGTAGCTCATGTTACTCCGCCTGTAATATAGAGTAGGAGGGGATAGTGACGTAGGGTGATTGAGTGACAACCTAGAAAATTGACAAGCTAGAAAGTGATTCAACAAGGCTGTTTGAAATGATGTAATGATGGAACAATGTGGTGTCATGTGTAAACGTTTATAGCTGGTAGCTTTGTTACAGAGCGATATTTTTGTGTGGAAATTTGGTTCCCCAGTACTCAGACACTAATGTATGGAGAATTACAACTTTTTATGCGTTTGAGATTGCGGAGGGTGGAGGTATTAAAATAGGAAAGCGAACAGAACGCAGTGGCATTGCGCAGAAATGTCGCGATTAATGAGGAAGTATTGTATTACATCCACAAAGTGAAACAGGTTATGTAAAAAGTCCAAATGTGTAGACCCGGTTGAATACATTGTGTGCAGGATAATCATAAAGAAAACGGAGAGTACACTTGTAAATGCATTTTATTGGGCGTATTATTGGTCGTCCTACTGTACAAGAACAGTCAATGCCCGGAGAGGAGGGATTAGAAGCAGACACAATTAGACGACACCTGTGTAACGGTGTTCAGATATTTTTAGCTCTCTGGATCATAGTGTTTATAGTGACATGGATAGCAGCTATTAAGTGGATAATAGCTTACGGTGGAATTTAAAGCAGTAGTGGTTTAGTGTATTATGTGTATTTAATTACGGGTTCCGGAACAGTGTTAATAAAATGTATGAAGCTTTTATGATCATATGTGTAATCATTTATTTGTGTTATAAAATTCGGGAAGCTTACGATCAAGCGAATCCTAGACAGAATTGCTTTGAAAGTGTATAAGTCGTAGTGCTATTGTGTAAAAAGTGTATAAGTTGTAGTGATATTGTGTACAAAGCGCGGGTATTTCTTACGTTTTATAAATTTGTATAGATGAACCATAACCTATTACTGTAAAATACGGAGAAAGAAATCGGAAAAATTATGCAGATACAGCGGTTTTCAAGTGGTTAACTGAGAAAGCGGACGGTAGTTTTGTTGAGTGTTGTAGGGGAGCTTTATGAAGAGGAATGGGTGTTTAAAACAGAGAGACTAACACCTCATTGTACGTTTAATACAAGTAGGGAACAATGGGAAGCTATACGTGATGCCAACCTACACAGGATTGTGGGAGCAGATGAGGCAGTATAAATAAGGTATTAAACGGGGAGGTGTGTGTGTCGTGCAGTGCAATGAGGGAATGAGAGATGTTTGAGATGAGGGTTTAAGTTTCGTTTTCTGTTTATTATATTTATATGTATATATGTATTCTATATGCACACGAGAGGTTGAGTGAGCAGCAGGACCGAAAAGAGCGGAAATCAGAGAGGTTCTACTGATTTTGTGAACAGGTCTAGTAACTGACTTAAGTTGCCGTGTTATTCATTTATTTTATGTTCACAAAGTGTTCATTTATATGCACACGAGAGGTTTTGAGTGACCATTATGACCGAAAAGAGCGGAAATCAGAGAGGTTCTACTGATTTTGTGAACAGGTCTAATAACTGACTTAAGGTCCCGTGTTATTCATTTTATTTTATGTTTACAATATGTTCACAATATGGCCTATGCAAAATACTAATTCGGTCTAACTCATATTTTCAGCGTTCCTCTATTATAGGTACCTGTGACGTATCAGGATAACAGACGCCTCAAGGTACGTGAGCCGCATCAACCAATTGATGGGGGAGACAGATGTAGAAACTGCAGGGATACGAAGTCCGAACACACTTCTGGAGAGAGAGCATACAAAAACGCCCAAGGAGAGGAGGAGCTACAAAACGCTGATTTGATTGACTTAAAACTTTGGCAACTTGCCAAGTGGATAAATCTAAGGCAGGTTGAAGCAGAATTCTCAGAGATACAGTGGTACTAATATTAAAATGCTTATGGCCATCAGAAGCAATTAAGGAAGTGTTAAGTGTATTGTGTACCGACCCTGAAAGATAATTTATCAAAAAGCCACACTAGACGGACTCTTAGGAATCCCAGAAGGGACTGTAGTGTACGGAGACGATAGGCCGCTAATAAAACCCCGACTGTGTATCACAATAGCTCCAAGGACCGTTAGGTGGGAAACGGGAAAGTGGGCTGACATTAAAAAGACCAAGAAAGCTGACGGTTCGGAAAGACTAATATTTGCACCAAACTCATGTGCTAAGTACAAAGCGGCAGTTACTGTAAAAAACATACTAGTACTGATAAGAACTAGAGAATCAGATGAAGAGGCAGAGATACCTAGGTCCCTAGCTAGCAGCGCTAGACAAGCATACATGGGAGGCGGGACAGGAAAGATGAGCGGGAGCAAGAGTGCTGCAGACTTGAGAACACCTATGGACCTAATAATTAAACGCCACCCAGAAAAGAAAAAGCAGATCCGCAAATACATTAGGCAGGGGATTAGGCCCCCCGAACCTAGTGTATAACAGGCGGCGGCGGAATTGCAAAGTTCCGAGGGCACGTTAAAAATGTGGTATAGTGCAGGGGAGAAGACTGAAGGCCCCCGTGTCTGATGAAGTATGAATTAACATACTGCCGTGGTACCGTCTAGTCGGCGTAGTTGTCGCATGTAAGTATGCAGGCACTGCGTGGTACGTGGATGACAGTCCACACCTAGCAGAGGGGCGTAAGAGACGACCTCTGTGAACAGGCAAGGCTGGTGAAAACGGTCAAAGTTTCTATACCCATAGCAAGGTGGGATAGGGATCAGACCGTCGGTTCCCAACCGGGTGGCTAATTACCACTACGGGGCTCGGTGTTTAGACGCTGAGCTGGGGATCGCTATCGACTGGGTCACCGGCCGGTCGGGTCGCAGAGAGCAGTAAGACTATGAGTGGCGTCCCTGTAGTGGAGCACATGGCCGCCGCGCTCGGCTCAATGTACAGTCAGGCCACTGTAAGCTGAAACCGAATGCGTTAGTAAGCGAGCAGTGCTTTCTGTGATCAGGGTTTCTGAAAAGGAAACGCCTGGGAAGCAGAGAGGCTGAGGGTTCTTCACTCCGAGGAGTCGGGTGGAAGGAACTCAGCGGAAAGGGATCTAGCCTGGAGCTGCGCCCGAGAGAGAGGGAGGCTCGAAGGATCAAAGTGGAAAAAATGGAATAAGAGAACCACAGGTAGCCAACAGTGGCCACTAGTGGGCACCTTTGACCCTACATGCTGTGATGAGATAGAGGCCGTTATAAAACACCACAAGCCAAACGATAAGAGTGACAAACGGGAAGGCAAAAGACTAAGAGAGAGCGAGGTGATTAATTGGTTCCAATTAGAAGGGAAGCAGTACAGAGACACCATGAGAGCGGTGAGAGAGGCGATAAAAGACACAGGAAAAGAACAGGAACACAGCAAACAGAAAGAGGCAGAACTGACAGCGCCACTTCCCAGTCCAAATCCACCACCTTACCCAGGGCATGCAGGCCCAACCAAAGCAGGACAGTATGTTCAAACAAACCTAGCGGCTGACACAGCAATGACAATAGAAGGGAAAGTGGAATTCCAACCCTTACAGGGAACGGTTAAAATGAGAGTGACATCAGAGGATTTGGGAATCCAGGCGGGAGGAGCAGCAGGTTCCACAGTGAGTACAGCAACAGTTTCCCCATATGCAGACCTACGTAACCTATTACATGAACAGATGGAAGACGACAGACGGCTGCTGGTGCAGATGGAAGACCAAAGAAGGGAGGTGGACCTCCTCAGGCTGCAGGATGGCCAGAGACGAGATGGGGAGGCCCGGAGAGCAGAGAACGACAGACGTTATGCCCAAGAGCTGCTGGAGGCGGAAGAAGGTAAGCAGCGTTCTGAAGAATGGTGTAACAAGAAAGATGGACCCCTGACACGAGAAGAATTGGAAACCCAACGCCAATACGCCCAGGTAGAAGACAAGGTGAGGAGAAAGCTAAAATCACACACAGCCACATCAAAAACAAAGCAGCATTTTGCCCCCACACCAGCAAAACGACGAGTCCACATGCTGCCAGAGGGGACGGACAGTCCGCCGAAGGGGGAAGAACAGGTGGGTGATGTGGTTGCAGAGGCAACAGCTAATGATAATGTAGTGCGCCAACTGCCTTTGATAGATAAAGGGGGACGAATTCAGTACGTCCCGTGGACATTTATGGATATGGTGGGACTGGCAGGCCGATTACCGGACCTGAAGGAGGGAGCTAGTAAATGGATTACTGCACTGGAAGAGAGCACAGGGGGGATAAAGATGGCTCTAGGAGATATGAAAGCGTTACTGATGCAGGTTGTTGGAAAGTATGACACAGAGGCAGTTTTCAGAAACTTACAGATACCCATGGTGGCAGATGGACATGATGCAGACCACATCAACTTCGATGGCTATAGAAATGCCATCTGGGCGGAGCTCCGACGCCAATACCCAGACAAACTGGACCCATCAAAGCTGGAAGAAGAGGAATTGAAAGACGGGGAAAGCGTGCAGAAATTCCTCCACACCTTCCAACGACGATGGAGGGAGGAGACAGGTAATACCTGGAATGCAAATGCCACTACACAAAATCTGTTCAAACTGATGGTAAAGAAAAGCATGCCAGTACCAGTACAAAAGAAACTGGACGGAGTAGTAGGCCTGATGACAATGGAGTGGGCCATGTTTTCAGCACATCTGATTCATCATGTGGATCAATATCGAAAGGAAAAGCAAGAGGTAGATGAGCAAACTAAACAGTTAGCTAACAAGCTTGCACAGTTACAGCTAGGGGAACTTAATAAGGATCAAAGCGACAAACTTGTTGCTTAAAGGAGGCGGAGCCAAGTCACTGTGCATCGGAAGTGCTAGAAACCTCTCCACAGTGATGGCCCTCTACGGTGTGTAAAGCACCTGGGCTGAAGTACATATACACTGATTACACATTAACATGAAGAATGAGTTACACATACAGGAGTAATACACTCCCTTACTGATGGCAGTTAGTTTAGAAAAAGACATACAGATTATAGCAGTTACATAGTCATCACACATAGAGTTAATGAACAAACACTGCCAAAAACTGGTGGCTGAGTGATGTACTGGTGACCTCTCCTCTGTCCACTGGTCCGACGAGTGCACACCAAAGGGACCAAGAAAGAAGAACTAGGTAATCACTCGTTAAAATGTTTATGTTAATCCGCTCAGAATATTGTAACTCACGCTGTAACATTTTTGATTATGCAGTGAAACCCATGGCTGATCTTAGAAGTCACAAGCTGAAAATTTGATAAGATATGTTTATGTGATATGTATAACTATGAGTGTACGAATCAGACCTCAGTGAAACTCATTATGAACAAATGGCCGTGCTTTGCCTGTTGCCATAACTGGAGAAAAAGTGGGTGACAAGAACATGTCAAGCCGTCATGACTAACGACGACTAAAGCGTGAGAGGGGACCACGCCAGTGAAGGGGGAAAGGCACAGTAAAGGCCACACATGTAAGTTACCCACAAGTACTGGGAAAGGGCAACAGAGCAAACCAATTGATGGGCGGCAAAATTAAAGCAGCAGAAAGGCCAAATTAGGAGTCTGCTGAATTGATAGAAGTTCTTGGTGAATCAAGGTGGTCTGAATCAATATTATGACAATGTATTCACAAAAGATTATATATCAGTAAAATCACTGTTAGTTACTGTGTTATGAATGATGATTGATAAAATGTTAAATTACACATGATTTAATGGTTAAAGGACCGTAAGGAGACTGATATAACAAGCTGAATACAGGTATGGCATTTCTGAGCTGACCATTAGGTAGAGATGAGGGAAAGTGACATTGTGAGGTTTTTACCTACTCTAGCCAAAAGGAGAGGATGTTTACCCCATGATGCCAAAACTCTGCTGGTAGGTTTCCCTCCAAGCGACAGTCATCGATTTTGATGATCGCTGGGGTCAGGGGGTGACATTTTGTCATCCGACCGGACGGAACTTAGCAACAGATAGAGGGATAGCTTGCCTGTGAGTGTGACTATGAAGTCACAAAGGGGGAAATGTGGGAATAAAAAAAGGCCCCTGGAACATTCAGGCAACAGACAGCAATAACAAGCTGAGAAGAATGCCATTAGAAACATTGTTGCAGGAGTAGAGAGAAAAGACTCAGGAATGCAAGGGAGTTTTAGAAAGTCTCCAGAGAAACCAAACGGACCAACATGTTATTGAATAATCAAAATGTATGCCATAAGCAGTTTATAAGCCATATGATCAAATATAATCAAGTTATATGTATACAAATGCACAATAAGTATATATCTAAGCAGTGGAAGTATGATCAATATAAAAGTGTGTGTAATAAGTAATTAGTAATGAACAACAAAGGGGGACTGTTATAACAAAGGAAGACTGTTAGGAGGACAGATGCAGGTGCAAATGTAACCAAGGACACATACTGAGAATTAGCGGATGCAGCCACATTTAATCTTTTGAGAAAGGAGGGTGCGAACCGGTCTGGAGCCATGGTAACAGAAATTGATAAGACACAAGCTCGAAAATCGTAAACAATAGTGACAAACTCGCTGACCTAGTCAATAAAATTAGGGGCAGGTTATGGGAGTGGAAAGCCCCTAAGCCCCACAAAGGGTGTACCTAGCAGAATGATATAAAGATGGTTGTAAAAAATCATATCACTTCTTCACTTCTTCACTCATCCTTTTTCTTCATACTTTTGCTTCAGCAACTGACCTGTGACACCTAGGTGGCTTACATACTGGAATACTCAGACTGGACTCTAACTCTCATGCACTCAGCGCTCAAGTGACAGAGAAAAGACTTAGACAAAATCTGACAGAGAAAAGTGCGGCCTACGGGCTGCAGCTATTAGGCTGCCTCTAATAGGCTCACTGGAAACAAGATGATTTTTGCTTACATGTTTTATCTGCGCAGATCAGCCTGGGTTATTGCATGTATTCACTTGTGAATTATATACAATAAATCCTGTTTGCATCAGACTCTGGAAGACCGTGTTATTTTGAGAAGTTTAAGAGAATAAGAGAATTGGACTTAAATGCAGGGTGAATGCCTGAAACGTTCATTATCTGGCCTGGACTGATGAAGTGAAGGTATTTTTATCCTACATTATCATCAGGCTTTTGTGATAGCATGTCCTTTCTAGGCCTCTGGCTGCTACTGCGAGCTAACTTAGCTAATGGTAGCTAACAAAGTTAGCTACCTTTCATTTAGCTTTTTTATTCGGTAGCATAACTTTGCAGTCGTCGCTATACATGTATATGGTCGCTAACTAGAGTTACAACGGCAGCCATTACTCCGTGAAAAGGGAGAAAATGATCACCTTCACGTGACAGGTCACGTTGGCCAATCAGAGAAAAAACTTTGGGCCGTGGAAACGGTGCCGTTTTGAGAAGGCTTCTTCCTTTCTAGGTAATATATAGTTCTATGAGCCAGACTCTATTGGCCTTTTTCTGGTCATAGTCGGAAATGCAGAAGTCCTGGGCTATTTATAGCCGGCAGGAAACGCAAAACAGGTGTAGGGAATAATTGTCGGGTAAGCTACAAACACTGGAACGGAGGCGGGGGGGGGGGGGGGGGGGGCAGTTTGAGAATCGCTGCTATAAGCTACGCTAAACCTGAATAAAGACACTAATTCATTATAATAGTGTTGTGAGTGCATCTAAAGACAGACAAGGCAGATCCTGAGGAACTCATTGCTTTTATTGCAAGCCAAAAGTGTCAGTAGCTATGCAGACGATTAGACTGGCCCAAATCACAGACTGCAGGTCCTTTTATTATGAATTTGGCGCCAATACTGTAAAACATCATAACAAAATATTACATAACTAGCCCTTCTGTGGCTAGCTAGCTACACTACAATCAATACAACACCATACAACACACAGGGCCCTATCTTACACACGGCGCTAAGCGGCGTTAACCCAAACGCAAGTGTCTGCTAGTTTCAGACGGCGCAGGTGTCATTTTAACGCCCAGCGCTCAAGTGGTTTTACTAGCAAATGATCTTGCTCCCATAACAAATGAACTGGGCGGGTTGGTCGTAAGTTGAGGTGTGACAGGATAATTTTTGGCATATTGCTATCTTGAGCGCTTGTGCTAAAACCACCACAAACCTGGAACATTAACAGCACCTGATTGGTTAGACGTATTGCGATTCTTGGTTTCGCCTTTGTTTACAAACCGGAACAACAACAAAACTTTCTTTTATTCCACCAAAACAGTCCACTAAAATATGTTTCTGAAAACATTTGAGGTGATAAATAGGCTATGCAATTGCTCAATCCTGATTCATATTTGATGTAAAATGTCTACTTTAGCCGTCTTTACACAGAGCATAAATATACTAGGCTACCGGGTAATTGGCGGTTAAAGAAGGTCTATGTAAGGCCGCGATCACACCGGATCCGCTTTAACAGCTGGGGGTGTGTTTTTTCGAATTGTTTTCATTGAGTTTGAAGCATTTTCCACGCTGCTTTTGTGCCCCAGGCGCCTTGCGTTTATCCGTTTCGGGCGCCCCACTGTTTTTAGAAAAACGCTTGGTGTGCAACTTAATTGAAATTATCTTATCTTGAAGCCCTCCGAGGAAAAAGCACCCTACGCCACTGTCACTCTTTTCTCCTCTGTCCAATCGCAGGAAAGTAGAGGCGGGGTCGGTTCTGTGTAAACAAAGACGATTGAGGAGAAACTGGTAACGTTAGTTGCCGTTTCAGCCCACCCGGAGTTATATGATTTCACTAATTGTGAATACCATGATAGAAATAAATGATCCAAGGCACTCTGCTTATTGACGGCTTTTTAAAGACAAATAACGAAGCAAACCTTCAGGTAAACTTAGTTTGCAAACACCGTTAAAGTGATACTGTAGTCAAAAACCGACTTTTCCTGTTGAAAACCAATGTTTTGGGTTAGATTATGATTATACACAACTGTTTATGTCCGAAAATCTCATGTTTAGTCAAAATGTTTTTTTCTGAGTTTTTGTGTAGGCTTACCAATACGCTGGTTTCCGGGGATTCGTGACGTCACGTGGTATAAAAGCAGAGACCAACGTTTTTTTTTTTCCTCTTTGAGACTGAGACCCTTGTACTGCTAACTAGCTAGTTCAAGTTCAAATGCGAATTGCTTTGTATTACTGCTAACGTTAATATTACGATCAAGCTACATAGAGAGTTATTCATCTACAACGTCTTACTATTTGGTATCTTTAGCTAACTTGCCTGCATTATGCCAAGGAGTCAGAGATGTATCGTTCCTCTGTTAGCTTTCATAATCTGCAGAGACCCAGCGCTACTTAGCCAGTGGCTTCAAGCTATCGGTGTAGAGCACGTGGACTTGCCGAAGAAATAAATAAATACTTGTGTATTTACATAATACCTACATTGTAATCTGTGGGTGGTATACTGTATTTACATGTGTATTTTGTAATCATTACATCAGCTAAGTAAAACAGCTTAGTACAATATACCTAATACCTAAACATGAGTTACATTGTACTTGTGATATTATTGTGTAATTGCACATGTATTGGCCACTATTATACAGTTGGGCCAAGCATGCCCGACTACAGCACAGCAGTATTAGACAAATGAAGAATAGCTTCATAACTACGCTGACAGAACGTTACCTCAGGAACCTCAAGTTTTCTGGAGGGGACAGGATAGAGCAGTGGCCACAAGCACACCTGTTGGGACATTCATTTTTTCTGTTTACATGCAAGTTATCTGTACAAGCTACAACAAAAATGCTTTTGCAAATGGTTGACATTACTGATAGGTAATAGCTAATGTGGGGTTGAAGGCAACCTATTGTGTGAGCTATCTTAGCTATCTTTTATGAATACATAACGTTAGCTAATAAACGATAGCAATAATACATTTGATGTAGCCCTAGCAAAACCGAGACACTATTACATAGAAACTAGGATATGATTACAGCAAAAGGTGAGAGACATAAGTAGACAAAATATCTAGACAAGGACAAAGGCATGGACAGAGTGAGAGTGGCAAGAGGCTAAGGGTGCATTGGGGCATGTGCAGCACAGTCTAGGAGAGTAGGCGAGGGATGGGGGACTTGGGAGTAACGTACGGCCAGGGTGAAAAGGTGGGTCTTGAGACGGACTGGAAGATGGTGAGTTAGTCAGTAACTCGGACGGAATGTATCGATAAGTTAGGTAATGCAAGGCAGTCTATTGTGTGTGAGTTTAGCCCCGTTTGGTAACTTTGGTAACTTAGCTCGCTAGCTAGTTATCTTAGCTATCATTCGTGAATAATGTTAGCTAATGAATGATAACAATTCTCTCCGGACCAAGTGGAGCTATGAGGGCGCTACAACCAGCCATGTTCAATATACTAACGTTACTGTGTGTCTGGGTTTTGCTGTGTATTTGAATGTATTCAATAGTAACGTTACTTTAGGCAGACAAACAAATAACTTAGCTAGGTAACGTTAGCTTTACCATTTGGTTACATCCCCAGTCCTCTCCTCGCGAAGATGTTGCTCAACCAATACAGCCAGGGCAGCAGCTGCTGCTGCCAGTGGCTCGAATTAATACGGCTGTATTGCCCAAGCAACATCTTCGCGAGGAGAGACTTCCACCACAAAGGAATCCTCTTCCTCCACTTCAAACTCCTCCACCTCAAAACTCACTGCAGTACTGCTGTCACTCTTGTCGCTCGCTATTTTGTTGTTTGTTTAGTAGTGAGGAGAGAGCAGGAAGGGGACTGAGTCAGTTCATCAAGACACACCCTTTCACTCCTTGACCGTATGAATATTCATAATATGACTATGTGTCATCATCGTCATATGACCACACCTACTCACGAGTTCCAGTTCAAATTTAAGCGGTAAAAAAGGCCTTAGAAAAGGCTCTGCAGTATCTCTTTAACAATGTCAGCTAAGTGATTGACAGGAGCGGAGTTCAGTAGCCTAGCAACAGCAAAAAAGATGCCTCCAACTCCTTTTTCAGAGTAGGCTTTCGTAAAATGAAGACAGATAGTGCTCCTCGCGTTTTGAAGCCTACAAAGTGCGTCCTGTGTGATCACGGCCTAAATTGTTCATTCTTTCATTTTTCCCGCCTCAGATCCGGCATTCTTTACCGGTAGGCTACAGCAGTGTAAAGATGGCTTTTGATCATTCGTGAGCCAGGCGAGCTGTGCTGGACACATTCATTTCCATAGAGTAGCTATTTGTGGAAACTATCCTATTCAAATAAAAAAACGGCAAACGTACCACACACTCGCCACGTCACATCCATCATGCATAGGGTTGCCACTTTTAGCTCAGAGAAATAAGGGACACCTACCCGGCCTCGTCCCTAGCGAACGCCTACACCGGCCCCATGCCCCGACGCCTCACCTAACAATTTCTCTGATTCATAGTTCATCTTGTGTCAGCCAGGCTTGAAAGGTTCATGTTTAAGGAAGATATACAGTGAGCACCATAATTCATTGGACAGTGTACATACACCCCCCACCCCCCATTTTCAGGCATCAAAACATATTGGACAGTTTAACATAATGTTGAATAAAGTAATCATTTTTAATATTCGGTCGCATATCCTTTGCATGTCATGACTTCCTGATGTCTGTGACCCAACAACATCAAAAGACTCTTGATGTCTTATTTTGAGGTACTCTTACAAGCGATACTATAACCTCTCTGCATTTGAATGGATCTCTATGGGAATTGGGGGGTGGGACTAGATTAAGCTGTAAATTACATTGGAACAGTATGGAACACATGGTTGGCTAAATGGCTCTAAGTCATCAAGGGTCTGACATATCAAACAAGCCTTAAACCATCACTCTGCTGCCAGAAATACAGTAGATATGGATGGATAACTTGAAGGGTTTCTTCTCCTGACTTATTTTTCCATAGAGTTCAATAGGAAAATTTGTCAGGAGAAACAACCCTTAAAGTGATCCATCCATATCTACTGCATATCTGGCAGCAGAGTGATGGTTTGAGGCTCGTTTGATACCTCAGACCCTTGATGACTTACAGCCATTTTACCAATCATGTATTCCATACTGTTCCAGCATAATTTACAGCTAAATCTAGTCCCACCCCCCAATTCCCATAGAGATCCATTCAAATGCAGAGACGTTATAGCAGGGGTGTCAAGATCCGGTCCTGGAGGGCCGCAGTGTCTGCTGGTTTTTGGTGCGTTTAAGCACAAGTGATTAATTTAAGTCACTAATTGGCTAAGAAGTCCACACACCTTGTTCTCAATGCTTTAACTGGGTGCTGATTGAAAGGAAACCACAAATACCTGTGACACTGCGGCCCTCCAGGACTGGAGTTTGACACCCCTGCGTTATAGTATCGCTTGTAAGAGTACCAGAAAATAAAATATCAAGAGTCTTTAGAGGTTGTTGGGTCACAGACATCAGTGTCACGAAGGATACAGCTTCTTCGTCAATTCAAACTTTAAACCATGGATGTGCAGGGAATATTTTTTGAGATATTGACATTTAAATAAAACTAGTAGAAACCAGGTGTAAATTGCCTCTGGAGGGCCAAAGTATATAGAATTAACTTCACCCTGTCTCCCGCGGCACAACCAAGGAAGAGATTCAAGATAAAATGCGTCTTCACCGCAGAAAATCTAGGGCTTGCTATACACACACATCCAGTAGCAGCCTTACAAGAGAAGTACAGGCACCTTCAAGGCCTTCCTCTCATCATCACTGTGGATGAAGACCATGGCTCAGCTGCGAGCCGCTAAGGAAGCAGTTCTTGCTCACCTCTGAGGGACGGAGAAACGTCTGTCTAAAGACCCTAAGCATGCCGATGTGTACAATGTGGAAATCCACAAGTTGGAAAAGGCTGGGTACGTTGTTAAGCTACCCCCTAAAGTTGTTATCCAGGCCACTGAATTGTGGTACATTCCACACCATATGGTGAGTCACAATGGTAAGAATCAAATAGTTTTTAACTGTTCATTTCAATATTAGGGTGGAAACCTGAATGAGTGGCTCTTGCCTGGACCTACCTTGGGCCCCACCCTGCTGGGAGTGCTGTTAAGATTTCGGGAACACACCTTGGCCTTTACCAGTGACATCAAAGGCATGTTCTACCAGGTACAGCTGCTTCCTGAGGACAGATCCCTCCTCAGATTCATTTGGCAGGACATGAAGCGAGATGCCCCAGTCAGCGTATATGAGTGGACTGTTCTACCCTTTGGCACAACATGCAGTCCATGTTGTGCTACATTTGCTCTACAAAGGCACGTTCTGATGAACAGCAAGCCTGAAGAGGATGTCCACACAGCAATAGAAAGGCACATCTACGTCGACAGCAGGCCCTCTTAGTAGCAGGAGGCTTTGCACTATGACAGTGGACTAGCAACATCCCCAGTGTGGTCAACCATCTCTCTGTTGAAGACAGATCAGAAAGTAATGAGCTCTGGCTGACACAGAATCGATTGGATATGGCTGAGTCAACTTTGGGTCTCCACTGGCACTGCCAGACAGACACACTGAGGTACAAGTATCGCCCAGTAGAAAAACAAGCACCTACCATGCGGATGATCTACAGGACTTTAGCCAGTCAATATGACCCGTTAGGCTACATTGTCCCATTTACTACAAGAGCCAAGATCCTCATCCAGCAACTTTGGGACAAACAAAGGGACTGGGATGACCCCCATCTGCCTGCTAACCTCCTGCAAGCATGGCACGCTTGGGAAGACGAGCTGCAGCACCTGGAGAAGATTAGGCTACCAAGGTGTTATGTCATCCAGCAGCTTTGGGACATCTCAGTCTGCGCGCGAGACATTCATGTGTTTTGTGACGCTTCAGAAAGGGCCTATGGCTCGGTAGGCTACCTTCGCACTGAAAACTCGCATGGACAGGTGCAGGTGGCATTCCTTGCAGCGCGCTCTAGGGTGGCACCCAAGAAACAGCTGTCCATTCCGAGACTCAAGCTGTGTGCAGTACTTACTCAGTTGGCCAGATTGCTTGGAAATTACCTTGGATATCTGGCAGGTTAGCTTTTGGACAGATTCATCCACTGTACTGACATGGATCACATCTGATTCATGCCGGTACAAAGTCTTTGTGGGGACCCGAATAGCGGAGATCCAGGAGCTGACCGATGTACAAGCCTGGCGCTATGTGCCTTCTGAAGACAACCCTGCAGATGATCTCACATGCGGGAGAACACTCCTACAGCTGTCAGAGCAAACCCACTGGAACCAAGGACCCTAATTCTTGTGGCAAAATCCTGATATGTGGCCAGCTCAACCAGAGATAGCGGGCCGTAACAATGATGAAGAAGAGCAAAGGCTCACTTTTTGCGGTCACGTAACTGATTCCGTCTCCGAAATATCAGATGTTAGTCTGAGTTACATGACATGGCTAAACAAACAGGTGACCCATCAGCAGAGGCCTACCAAGAAGCTGAACTTTGTCTGCTTAGACATGCTCAGCTCATCAGTTTCCCTGATGAGGTTAAAGCCTTAGAAACAGGAAAACAAGTGCCTTCCAGCAGCAGACTCCTTGTCCCCTCACTTGAGCTTGACTAATCTAGTGGGCTCATCAGAGTTGGTGGGCGTTTGCGCCGTAGTGACTAACTAGATCAGGAGACAGCACACCCCATAGTCTTGGATCCCAAGAACCCCCTCAGTCCTCTCTTAATCCAGCACTACGATGAGGAGTTACGCCACCCAGGCCCTGACAGGGTGTTCGCTGAAGTCAGACGAAGATACTGGATTTTGAGGGGACGGGAGGCCATACGCCGACACCAACACAGTTGCACAGAATGCAGGAAATGGCGTGGTAAGCCCGAAATACTAAAGATGGCTGATCGGCACCCTCCCATCTTCGACTGTTTAAACCTGCCTTCTTTTCAACTGGGGTTGACTGTTTTGGGCCCTTTACTATCAAGGTTAGCCGGCGCAGTGAGAAAAGATGGGGCATAATTTTTAAATGCATGACCACCAGAGGAGTCTATTTAGACATACTTTCATGCATCGACACAGACTCACTCTTGATGTCGCTCTGTCGTTTCATCTCTTGAAGAGGGAAGCCCCACAAACTGTTGTCAGATCAGGGGACGAATTTTAGAGGAGGAGAGAAGAACCTTCAGAAGAATTTGCTGCGCTGCAACCCACTTTGCAAACTCAGCTTGCTAAACACCAGATTAAGTTCACCTTCAATCCACCGGCAGCTCCCCATTTTGGAGGCATGAGGGAGAGAGAAATCAGATCCCTCAAAGCAGCCCTTCGTGTAACCCTTAGTGCGCAGACTGTCACCGAAGAGGTTCTGAGGATGGTTCTTGCAGAAATCGAGGGAATTTTGAATTCAAAGCCGCTCGCTTATGTGGCTGATGTTGATGCAGTCACCCCCAACACCCTTTTGATGGGGCAGCTCGACTCCACCCTCCCTCAGGTCGTGTATCCAGCTTCAGAGATCCTAAGTCGCAAACGTTGGAGGCACAGCCAGGTCCTAGCAGATCACTTTTGGGCACACCTGCCAAACCCGCAACAAGTGGACCACTGATGTTGGGGACCTCAAGATAGGAGCAGTGGTCATGATAATTGATCAACAGCTGCCAAGAGCGCTCTGGCCGGTGGGGATTGTGACCCACACTATGCAAGGTGCAGATGAGAGGACCTGATCGGTTGAGGTGCAAGTGAAGAATCGGATCTACACCCACCCAGTCTGCAAACTGGTTTGCCTGCCATCCCTACCTGAGGATGACAAGTGGCACCCCCTCTCTAGCCAGGTTCCTTCCTTCCGAGATTTCTTCCCGCTGGGGAGTTTTTTCTCGCCACTGTTGAGTGTTTTTTCTCCCCTGGTTAGGGGCTAAGGCCTGTTTTTTTGCTCAATTTTCCTTCTGTTTCCCTGTGCAGCGTCTTTGTGACAGTTCTCTGTAAAAAGCGCTATACAAATATAATTGAATTGAATTGAATTGAATTGAAATCACACATGCAGAGAATGGCATTAAAATTAATTCTGAATTAATTGTGTAATGTTCTGCAAATTTGTTGTCATTTCTAATTAGACTCTAATTAGTTCTCTTTAAAATCGTTTCAGCGGGGGTTTAATAAGATGAATATGGAAACCTGGTCACTGTAATTAAAAAAATATGAAGGACAAAGAATAAGGTTACAATTCAGTTAACATGGTGAAATTTAAATTAATCTCCGTTTTTTAATCGTAGGCTATCGAAAAAACCTTATGCACAGCGAATCCCGGGGGCTGTAGCCTAGGCCATTTGAAAAACAATACACTGGACAAGGTTTTGAACTTTTTTCAGTCAACACCATTCTATTTACAGGCTGTAGGCCTAGATGAAGTGAGCTGTATTGTAATGACATCTGAAGCGCACTTTCAGAACTTAAATGTCCGTCTATTGCAGTGCAAGAGTTTTCCATTGAATAACAATTCGCGCATTAGACTTGATATAGGTGTTATCAGCAAAGTTTTTAATGGATAGCCATTGTCCCATAACAGAAGATTGTCCCCCAAGAAGATTACAGGAATTATTGGCAAATATAGGCTAAATCATAGTTTGATCCATGCAGGATAATTGCGAATAGTCTATACCTTACACGACCATCGCACATCGCCTGGATGTTGATGGAGTGGGCTGAAAGCAATTTAATGCAGCATTTCCCTTTGCTGTTGGACAGGTATGTGGTCTTTGACCTATGGACTTATTATGCATTTTTTGATATAGCCTACACAATAATAATATCTCACATTGTAATCTTGATATTTTTCGTCATGCTTGTGCGCGCCCCACAGGGTGTACACGCGTTATGCACATGCCTATGTAGACGCACTTATATGCGCCGTTAAAATAACATGTAAACAACTGCGACATGACTTTAGACCAGGTTTGTGGTGGTTTTAGTGCAAGCGCTTTCTGCTGGTTCAAGATACAAATACGGCAAAAAATTATCCTGGTCACTCCCACCGAACTATATAGAAAACTAGAAACAACAAGCTGTATCTCTCCCATTCATTCTGTTGAAGCCAGCATTCTCCGCCCACTTTGCCCAAATCCCCACCCTTTCCGCCGTTCTTTTCCGTATCATGGAGTGTGTCCATCGTGGTCCAAAAATCACGGCGCCCACTGCCAGCAGTATTTGAATGTCAACGTAATAGATGGAGATGTATAGATAACCTTTTTTTTAGAACCTAGCAAGCTACATTCATAATGTAAGTGTAAATCTCGCGCAGCTAGACCAATGAGGGAATAGCTCGGAGCGAAGGTTTAAGCGTGATGTTTTCCGCTGTTGCTGTGGGAAAAGTAATATCACTGTTAATTTATCTGACTCCAATTAGAATTGACACTTGATTGCGAGTGGAATTCTGTTCTTTTGAAACTATCTATACCGGGGACGCTGATAGCCCCGGATACGGGGTGCAGACTGACACACTGAAGCGGACTGGCAAGCTCAGAGACCATAGCTACATAGAAACTCAGCGGGTTTCAAACATGTCACCATCATAGGTGTTCAGAGATTCTGACCATAGAATCTACTAGGTTAAAGAGAAACTCAGAGGGTTTAGAACGTGTCACCATCACAGGTGCTCAGAGGTTTTTGACCATAGAATCCACCATATACTAGGAAAAGAGAAACTCAGAGGTTTGGAACATGTCACCATCACAGGTGCTCAGAGGTATTGAACATAGGATCTGCCTAGTACTGGCTAAGCCCTAGCAGAGCCGTCACATTACCACAAACAAGATTAGCCAGTGTGAAACCCGGTAATAGAGACACAATTCACGGAGACCACGCAAATCAGGTCTATAAATAGAATTATTTATTAATGACAATAATCACTGGTTAAGACTGTGAGAGCAAATATGAACACATTTAGTACCTATAGCTAAACACAGGATAACATGCTGCTAAGACAAAGAAACATGAACAGGTTCACCAACAAAGTATAACCAAATGATTCCGTACAGTGTGACTATGGTACCAGGAGAACTGTTAAGCAGATTCTCTCATACTGGTATAACTATGGTACCAGGAGATCTGTTAAGCAAATACTCCATAATGGAAGAACTATGGTACCCCTACGGCACCAGGAGACCTGTTCGGCAGATACTCCTATCCTGCAATAACTGTAGTGCCACTACAGCACCAGGAGACCTGTTAGGCAGATACTCCCATAGTGAAAGAACTATGGTGCCACTACAGCACCAGGAGATCTGTTAAGCAGATACACCCAGAATGTGTAAATGCAATCCCAGGCAGGCTTTCCACATTCCACAATTCCCTTTGTTTGTCCAAATAAGGTCTGGCCAGGAAGAGGGCTGTAAAATCTAACCACCAAGAGACCCCCCTTCTCCTCCAGGCAGAGAAACTGCATAGTCTACTCCCCCCTGATCTAGTGATAGTAATAAGATACTTTGTACGACGGCGCGTGATCTTATGATTTTACCTATTATTTATCTAGATACCAGGTGAGGTCCAGGTGATGGCTATTCTGTGATCCAGATACTTACAGTATGTGGACAAGTGCATCCCTGATAACCTACAATCCTCCTTCCAAACACATTCTTTATTCCTTCCCATGTATTTTTCCCCCTCTTATACTTTCACATACCACACATTTCAATTGGTATTAATCCCAATCCACCACATTTATCATATTGTCCAGTTATTCACATGCACATACATAAGATGCTTTATACATACAGTTGTTTCAGTCCAGAATATTTTACAAGAACCTAGGCCTTTTACGGCCTGTGAACAGCCCTGGGTTCCCGGCGTCATTAGGAGTAAAAGGGTCGCAAGGCTGTCCAATGTGCTGAAGAGTGCCTTTTTCAACCTCTAATGTCCATTCATTCCAGCTGTCGTTTACGACTTTACGCTTTTTGTGGCTTATAGTTGTAGGGCAGTGGAGTTGGAAGTCCTGCGTGAAGAGGCAAAGATAAACGTGGTGGGTAGAACAGTAGATTCTTAGGCCACCTGGTGAATTGTTTTATTGCACCCTCAAGGAAGTCGCCACCAGCTCAGTAACCCAGGGTTTATGACTGACAATCCAGAGGATCAATAATTTTCAGTCTTACATAAGTAAATACATGATTAGCGATTATTTTGGTTAAATTCCTTTCCATTTTACACTGTAAACAGGCTACCAATGTTGTACTTGTAATCATATTGTCAACTAGGCCTACCTTAGCCCAAGCTAACAATTAGCAAGCCTGAGCTAATTCTTTGTATTAGCTATAATTACCTTTTGTTATTTTGTCTATCTCTGCAGCTATCAAAGACACTGTTCATTAAAAATAAAGTAAAACAGCTAAAGGCAAACGTGTAGGCCTAATAGCATGTCTTGGTGAATAAAAGCTATTTGAATAATCTGTCCTGATTTAGTAATTCCTCATTACAGCAAGATTTTAAACTATAGCCTACTGACAAAAATGTAAAAATTGAACAAGAATATCTTAATGGCCCACTCAGTAATTTCGGTTGTTACTTGATGAAAATTATGTGCATGGCAACTAAGTACCTCGGCAGATCATGGTTCTTGTACTTATTTATTTACAGTAACCAGCCAAAATACATTACGACAAAGCCATTTCCAAGATTTATTTGCATGGTTTATTTGGCGAAACTATTTTTCGATATACTATCTGACGAGTGAGCACGGTGAGCACCAAGTAAAAACGAGTGAATGATACGTATGTCCCCAGCCACGCCATGGTTGGTTCAGCTGGGCAATGAAAATGCAATCAATAAGCAAAGTTGTTTTTGTCCTAACATAAGGAGAAAGACAGCTGAATTTGTGTTTTATACGACAGCTACATACAGCAAACTAGCATTGAAAATGACAACTATACCCATATTACTTAGTCACGTAAGTGTACACGGTAACATTAAAGGCTCTATGCTTCCTCCAGTGCTAGCTAGCCAGAGCCATGACAATATAGTTCGGTGATGACAACCTGCTGGATTATGCAAGAGGCTTTTGTATTCGTGAAAAATGAAGCACCTGAAATCTACTCCCCAAAACTGTAGCTACTATAGGTTGTTCTTCAAATCCATTGATTATACATATAACCTCCTTGGATTATCACGTCCCTGACTGACGATCGATTACTTGCAGTTACCTAATGTTAGCTAGCCTATGCTACCAACTAGGATCCTCTAGCTAGCTTGTAGCTAACGTTACCCATCTAAACTAATTAAAAACATTAAAGACGCTTTCTGACACAGCAGGACTTAGGTATCTTATTGAATATCAAGTCTGAGTTGTACCACCAACTCACCTTCTAAAGCTGCAAATGTTTCTGAAAATAGTTTCTCTCCTCTGGCTGACCGGAGCCAAGACTGTTGTGTTTTGTGTGCTTCCCGGAATCCGTAGGCTTGGGGCGCAGAGCGGAAATTAATGTGTCAACCCCGGGAATTAAAAAAATGTATTTCCAGAGATCATGATATAATAAATGGTCCTCATATATCTCAAATTAAATCTACTATTATACTCAAATTTAGGAGACTCTAACATTGTTAAAAAGTATGCAAATTAAGACATGACAGTGCTTCGGATTTTGTTGGCAGTCTATGGGCGTAGACAGGGCAATGCACCATTACATATCGCCCCCTTCAGCTTTTTTGGTACTACTAAAAATCCCGGCTTCAGGACACGCCCACCTTGTTGTTTCTAGTTTTTTTATATAGTTCGGTGGCCACTCCTCATCTTAAGACCAACCGACCCAGTTCACTTGCAATGGACGCAAGATGACTTGGTATTTAAGCGACGTGAGTGCTAGGCGCTATAATGAACCCTCCGCCGGGTGTAAGATAGACACTTGCGTTTGGGTTAGTGCTGCTTATTAGTGCCGGATGTAAGATAGGGCCCCAAATGTTTTGGCCCGATTGTCAATTGTGCCCTGGGGTCATTTGTTCCCTGAGGTTTTCACCCAATAAAAAAGAAGCTGTAGTGCTGTCATTCATTTTTTAAACCTTTTGCAACGCCCCCTTCCATACCAAGACACGAGTGACTGTTGACACAAGAAGTAGGTTATCACCTCACCTTTTTTTTTTTTTTGCGATCGCTATTTTTAGATACCAGCCGTCTTTAGATCCAAATTAATCATACCATATCTATAAGCGTAACTTTCAGAATTTTATGCACAAGCTAAAATAAGTAAAAAGCTTAACTGGGAAGACGGGGTATAGCATAATTTGGCCTGGGTGATTTCGTAGTTTTTAATGGACTTCAATGGGGAAATTAGCTTTTTGGCAGCATGCTGCAATACCTCCAGTGACCACTCCGTGACATTTTGTTTACTTTAAGATAAGGGGAACAACTGACCTCGGTTAGGGATACAACTGACCCCCTCTTAAGGGCACAAACGACGCCGATGACGGGGTCATTTGTTCCTTTGAACTAATTTTATTTCAAATCAAAATGTGCCTTTCATGTTAGCGATTCAAGTAATGAACATGAGCAAATGTTAATAGAGAGTATGAAGTTATTCGTTTGAAAATGTTGTCATTCTTGAGTAAGCGGTCTCTTAGCAATTGGGGCACAATTGATTCTGGTCTCCCCTATATGTTCAATTGTTGCGGATGGCGCGCCCATGTCTGCAAAGGGGCTGGTGCACGGATGGACACATTTCATGTTGAGCAATCTAATGTTATCCCTTCCTCTAGCCTACTTTCACTCCTGGCCGGTGGTCCTAATTTGGCTGAAAATGTTTACAAATCTGATGTAATTCGATAACTTTGAGAAAAATACTTTTATTTTTATCATAGGCCATCAATATTTCAGAATAATGTGTTTCATCACTCAATCAGTGTAGTTGGGCGGGCGTGCCCTGTGAAGTTCTTCAGTCTGTTTATGCAATGGCATGCAACACATGAAATTACATGCGTTGCTTAGTGTCATCAGGTTGAATGTAGGCAAATTTTTGTAGCCTATTTATGTTACACTTATGTGTGTTGGATTTTTAAGCGGTGCAGCCGCTTCTATACGTGACATGTGTGTCCGTGTGTCCATCCGTCCGTTCGTAGCATGAGATTTAAGCCAATCAGGAGTTGCCTATGCGTCACATGCCCGGCAATACAATACTAGCTTGAGAAAAGCATGCCCAGCTTCAGACAGCTCTATCTCAAAAAATATACATGTCACAGCTTAGATATTCACACCGTAGGAATCCTGGGAACCAGATGCTTATCTGTATATAATATGTCTTGTGTAGCTTAAAAACTGTAGTCGTGGTCACAAGTTAGAAAATGGGTTTGAAATTGAAATTACCAGCTGCCACTAGAGTGGAGTTTTGAACATTCCACCTGTTAGCAAGGTGAGTCGCCGTAGCAACCCCCCGAAGTAAAATCAATACAAAATCTACCACCAGTGTTCTGCTGGACCCAGTCAGTTATGGAACGGCCCAACAATCCATGCACCCTCTTGTTGAGTTTGGAATTCCATTGTTATTGTTCAAGTAATAACTGTAATCTTTCCTGTTTGTTATCAGAGTACTAACTGTCATATTTTCAGTTTCTTCTGAAATACCAATGGCTGTCCTTTTATCTCTTTCTATCTCTCTTTTACATGTTTGTTAAACGCAATGTCTGTAAGTATACTAATTAATAAGCATAATGTAAAAATATCACCAAACCAGAGGCCATTGTTTTTGTACATGTAAACAACACACACATTTTCAATTGCATTTTTTAATATGATTGCTCAAAACCTGCCCCGCTTACTTCACCACCTGGGTGTGAGTTTTTGTTATATTTTATATATTTTTTAAATAATGCATGCAATGTGTAACCTATAGCTACCGGAATGCTGATGATGTCTCTGTCATTTCGTAAGCAATAATGACCGAGGAGCCGGGCATTTAACAGTTTAAATGCCCGACGCGGAGGTAGTAAATTAAAATTTCCCTCCGCGAAGGGCATTTCAACTGTTCAATGCCCGGCTCCGAGGTCATTATTGCGCTTATACCATGGTTACCAACAATTATTTTATATAGTCACGTTTATATTTATTGATTTTTATCGACTTTATCAGCTGAAAATTAAATATCCTTCCGAGGCCATTTTGGCATGTAGTTTGCCGTTGTCATGCAAAACTGCTCGTGTCGTCGTTGATAGTTCTATTTGAACAGAAAACATCTCGTTGCTGCTTCTATTTCTCGTTACTAGTTCTATTTTGTCCGTAGTTATGCAAAAACCTCTCGTTGGTAGTTCTGAAAACAATTGATTCTATATGGAAGCAAATAGTTCCTTCTCAACTTTATACCATAAAATTAGCACCAATTTTGGTTATTTTTGTCATTAGTTAGATAATTTGCAGAAAATTGCATGAAACCGCAACTCAATTTACCTCCCTCTCTCCGTCTTGCTTTTTAAAAATGCTTTGGTCACGCAGCCTATTTTAAACAGCCCAGGCTAAGGAAATTGCATTTCACGATCTGCATCATGAGATGGGAACATCTGAAAAAAATAGCCTACTGTAGATACAGAGTTTGTTACTGTCAGATGTAACTTGTCATATCTAAGACATTTCGCTGGATAAAATGTTTTTTTTTTAATATACAGATTAACGTGCTTTGTGAAGTAACTTGTTCGCATTCGCAACCAGCGTTGCTCACGTCAGCGTTACATGACATCATTAGCAGTAAAGCCCTACTATATGTTACGTTCATATTTCCAAACTGAATAAATACTGCACCTCGAACCACAAAACTTCTTTGCTAGATTAAAGTTGTTGTAACTAAGATATTTGGCGAAGACAAACATTTTAAATCGGCGAATTTAGCGTTATTTGCCGGCTTTATTAATCAGCTGTTGGTGTTGCTATGGATAGCTACCATTCATAAAAGGGTCGACTTTAATGGCGCTGGCAGCAGATAACGTAGACGGCGTATTCATTTAGAACGGTGATTAAAATGTTGCCAGCGCTACTTCATTGCCGGGCGGTTTAACGAAATAAATGCCCACCCTCCAGCCAATCAGAATCGAGTATTTAGCCAAGCCATGGTATAAATGACATAATTGAGTGCTATACTGAGTTGCATTATTGGAAATATCATATACCCTTATCCTTGAATTTAAAAAAAAGCTATGCATACTTTGAAGAAGTATAGGCAATTATTTTCAAGTTTACAAAGCAGTTTGTAGATGTTTGTTTCACTGAACTGGTGGTAAAACCTCTTCAGGCCAGCAACAATATTCAAGAGCTGCTGACTGAGCTAGATGGCTTGAGGGACATTGTGTTTGCATTTTCCAGCCATTCACACTCACTTTATTGGGGGTTGTAAATTGTATATTGTAAATGACTATTACTCCAATGTTCCCCCTCCATACATTGTAGGCTACATTGGCATCAGGATATTTTTTTCTCCAAACGTTTTCCTGTCATATGCCACTGGCTTGGAGTTGTGGTCTGTAAGATCCATGGTGTCCAATTTAACTTGGCCCACCCTGCCTCGTGCACTGGGCCAACAGTGTTCATTTTGGGCATTATTTTCTTGCAGCAAACTACACCTTTAGTAGTAAAATTATTAGCTGTGCTACTCTGACCACCAAGGTTTTTCCATCCCTCTAAATCATAGTTTACAGAGTGGAGCTGGTTAATGCAATAAAGATATTATAATGGATGGATGTATATGCTGTATCTAACCTATAGACTTTAAATTACACTTGGTCCAGCTGGACCAACTTATTTTTATTTAAAATATACACCACTTGCAGGAACTCCTTTGATAAAATCCCATGGAAGGAACTGCAGATTGTGTTGTGTACATGTACATGGTGCGGGCGGCAGTGTAGTGTAATGGGTAGGGAACTGGACTTGTAACCGAAAGGTTTCAGGTTCAATTCCCAGATAGGACACTGCCGTTGTATCCTTGAGCAAGGTACTTAACCTGCATTGCTTCAGTATATATCCAGCTGTGTAAATGGATAAATGTAATAAGAAGTTGTGTAAGTCGCTCTGGATAAGAGCGTCTGCTAAATGCCTGTAATGTAATGTAATGTGTTCTCGTCTGACCTGTTCCCCCACATATCATCAGTCACCTCCACGGAACATTATTTATCACCACGGCATTAAGGCGTTACCTTTTTCTCTTGATTTTCTACAAACCCCAATTCCAAAAAAGTTGGGACAATATGTACATAAAAGCAGAAAGCAGTGATTTGTAAATTATCTTTACTTGAAAACAGTACGAAGAAAAGATATTTAATTTAATAGATTTTTGTAAATATACGCTAATTCCTAATTTTATGCCTGGAACACGTTCCAAAAAAAGTTGGGACAGCGGCAAAAAAAAACTGGGAATTTAAAAAAACACCTGTTTGGAACATTCCACAGGCAAACAGTTGATGCTACAATGACTGGGTATAAAAGGATATCTTGATATGTTATTTTCAGGTAGGCTACTCTTACAAGCGATACCCTTTCTGTATTTGAATGGATCGCTATGGGAGTTGGGGGGTGGGACTAGATTAAGATGTAAATTACACGGGAATAGTATGGAACCCATGGTTGGTTAAATGTTTATAAGTCATCAAGGGTCTGCGGTATCAAACGAGCCTCAAACCATCACTCTGCTGCCAGATATGCAGTGGATGGATCATTTGCAGAGTTGTTTCTCTATAGAGTTTAATAGGAAAATGAGTCAGAAGAAACAACGTTAAAGCGATACATCCATATCTACTGTATATCTGGCAGAGTGATGGTTTGAGGCTCGTTTGATACCTCAGACCCTTGATAACAAATTAAGACGTAGCCTAATTATAATGATAGTTATAAATAAAGTAATATGAAATTATTAAAAGGCCTTTTAATAATTTCATATTACTTAAAGGCCTTTCTGTGCCTTTAAATTTATAATTATAATTAATATAATTATATAGCCTACAACATATGCGTCTAGTGGAAAAGCTATGTGTTGTGATTCCTTGAAAGTGGGGTGAAAACTGATTAAACTGATAGCTTAGACCTTCTTGCACAACGATAAAATGAGACTGATTTATATCGTACGGATTGTTGTTGGGTTTCTTCTGAGCTACCAGAAATCTGGTTTTGCGTTTCAGTCATGGATAATGTATTGTAGATACGCGATTTTACTATGGAGAAGGGAAAACTGGTTTGGTAAGCTTGAGTGTTTACATGTATTTTTATTCCATTCAATTTTTTGATTGCAAAAGTCAGTTTTTGCCACTGGCCACCTCAGTCTCAGACTTGATCCTGTTCAAAAAGTTATGGTTTGAATTTAAGGGCAGCAGACAAGTACAGTCCGAAGGACCTTGAAAGATTATGTGTGGAGTAATCGTAGTCATCCCTTATTAGGCTTACCCCATTCACCCCAAAATATATTCACCAATCGCATAACACGGGAGACGACTCAGTAACGTTAGGCTACATTATTTTTCAGGCACTGTTTAGTTGTGAATGATTCATAATGTAGGCATAATGTATCTCAATTTAATTTCTAATTCTACTTCAACAAAATGGCTAAAGGTGAAAAAAGCCAAGTGATTTTACTGATGCTTACAACGTGCATCGTTAACCTAGGCTACTTTCCTTATTTCTGAATTCCTCGATATGCAAATGGAGAAGCAAAGCCCATTTTTCTGGTAAGGAATGCATAAGGCGGAGAAACAAACGGGAACACAAGGGGGAGGAAAAAATCTATTTTTTGCATAAATATGAGGAAGTTCGTCGAAATAAAAGTCGTTTCCTCAAGTTTGTTTGTGTATATATTTTGCGGCAGGTTATTAAGATCTTCAAAAGGCAACATGCATGACACAAAGGAGATGCGGAAAAGGTAGGCTGTTATTGTAGCTTATAGATGTTTTAGATTAACATATAACAAAAATCAATCACTGGACGGCGCATAGCATAATAGTTTGTCTTGGTTATCACGTTGCTACGCAAATAGCCTATGTTGTAAAATAAAATGAGCTGAATTTTATGCTGCCATATCAAGATAAATACAAGGTGAAAATCGCAGTTTTAATGATTTATTTGTGAACGTTGGCTATATATATCCCATCACAATAATGCATAACCGCAATCGATTTTACTGGTGTAGTGATCAACGGATATCAGCGGAAAACGGAGTAAAGAAAAAAGTATGACCTTTTATTACTTCAGTACAGGTGATGCTAATAGATTTAATTATTTCTCAGTGGACACATACGCCAACAATCCTGAAATATTTAAATGTGGAATTAAATAATTAGATGGGCTGTGGAAATAAACGAGGCCTAGTATATATATATATATATATGTTTAAACCTTTTTTAATATTTATTTATATTATTTATTTAATAGGTGGACTGAGCATACACCGGCATTTAGCCTAACCTGCAAGTATTTTGGATTGGAAACAAATTTTACATTTAATTATTTACGTTGACATTTCACTTTTTATGTATGTAGGCCTACGCATAGGCATTTATTTAATTATTTATTTATTTATGTATTTAATGTAGGCACAAATTTTCCTTCATAACGATAATTTTCTTTGTTTTCTCGTGATCTCGAGTTATTTATGTCATTATCTCCAGGGCCCAGTTGTTCAGAAGTAATCTGATCCGATTTCGGCTATCGGATTGGATCAAATCTTGAAAATGGGTTGTTCAAAAGAAAAAAAGGATTTAAAGTGACCCCACGCTAGCTATCATACCTGTTGTTCTTTACATAGCTAGTAGCCTACATTGTGATATGTAGTCCCATTTAGAGCACTGGTAATCCGGATTTGGTAATCTTGAAAAGTTTGTATCTGGATCAGGGTGATCCAATCCAATGTTGCTTTGAAAAACCGGCACAAAAGTAATATGCATTACCTGATCCTGTCATGGTTTTGGACCCTGTTGTCCTATGCGGTCGTTTTCCTCGGTGGCCACGCGGGGGCGCTGCCATTTTGGTGGATGCTTGCTCCGCCCTGCTGAGTTTGGGGAGTTTCTGTTAAGCGTTTACACCTTTCGTAGTCACCTGAGAGATGTATATAAGCCTACCGTTTCCTTCATTCGGGGCTTCGACATTAATTGTTTATTGTTTTGTATTGTGGTGTATTGTTGGCTGTGAGTGCTCGTACCATTTTGGCTACTCGCCCATTTTTAGCGTCTCTTTGTAGAGGCAGGGCTTATTTCTTGCTGGCTTAGGTGGTTAATTATCTCGTAGAAGTTTTGGGACCGTAAATCTCTGCTCTATTTCGCCATAATGTGCTTTTTCTCCGTGTATGGAGATTTGGGCGATTCTGTTCAGAACTGTAGTTCTGTTCGCCCCTCGGTGCATGTCGTCTCATGGGAGATCGGGCGTTTTCGCTTCTGCTAGGTTGCTTAGCTTGTAGAAATGTAGAGTAGCTGTTCTTTGTTCCCCTTCGCCTGTTATTTGGTTTTCTTACTGAGAGACCTGGCGTTTTGCTTCTACTCAATTCCGTGTTACTGTGAGCCAGTAAGTAGCTTCGGTACGTTTATTCCCTGTTGTCTCCTTCTCGTGGACTACGTTCCCCTTTGTTGTGAGTCAGGGTTTTTATTTGTATTGAGAGGCTGTCGTGCTATTATGTTTGCGTAGGTCTTTTGTTGCAGCTGTCCTGTTCGCCCTTTTTGCCTGCGAGACGATTTTGTTGTGAACTGTTGTTCTGTTTCGTTCTCCGGGTGTGTTGTCTCCTTATGTGGAGCTTGGGCGATGTTGTGGACGTGTTTGTGTTTGACTGCGTGTTTCGTATAATAGCCTCGGAACGTTAGCTCTCTGTTCCATTCGCCTCGTTGCATACATTCTATTACTGAGAGGCTAGGGCGGTTGTTTTTATATTAAGCGTACGTTAGTCTATTTGGATAGGAAAGGTATGGGACGACGGTCTCCGTCGGCTCACCTGTAAAATGTTTCTCCCTCCTGGGAGATCGGGTGTTTGCCTCTTGTTTTCTGCTTTAGACTGCGCACTTATTAAACTAGCCGTGGAACGTTAAATCTCTGTTCCTGTTCGCCTCGTTAGATTTCCCCTTATTTTAGAGGCAGAGCTTATTTGTGCTTGTGTCAGTCAGATAGCCTATAGTTTCGGTGCAGCTGTCCTTTCGTCTTTTGTGCTTGTTCTCCGGGTATGGAGATTTGGGCTATTCTGTTCAGAACTTAGTTCTGTTTGCCCTTCGGTGCAATTCGTCTCTTAGCGAGACCGGGCGATGTCGTGGATATGTTTGCGTGTGACTGCGAGCCTTTAAGCCTTGGAACATTAATTCTGTTCCTTCGCCTCATTACATTCCTCCTGTCTGAGAGGTTAGGGCGTGGCTCTGTTTTAAGCTTGGTCATTTTTGCTGGTAAGGTTATGGGACTGCGGTTCTCCGTCGGCTCGCCTGTAAAATGTTTCTTCCCCCTGGGAGATCGGGCGTTTACCCTCCTTTAGGTTCCGCATATGACTGTTAGTTCTAGTTTATGGAATTAGCCACTTAACATATCTGTTCTTTCGCCTCCTCTTATTAAATTATTTAATTCTTCATTTGTTGACTGTTTATTTATTTGTGCCTTTTCGCTACTCGCCCGTTTATTGTGTCTCGTTACCGAGACAGGGCGTGTATTATGTCTGGCTGTTCAGATCCCTGTCCTTGCGCTCTACTTAGCGTTTGACAGTTAGCCGGTTAGTAGCGTCTGTAGGGTGTTTGTTGTTCCTTGTCTTGTCTCCTTCCCTTTTCTGCGGGGTTTCCCGCCTTAGTGGCCTAAGGGCTTTATGAATCCCCTTGCTGCGTTTGGCTCCTCCCACGTCACACGTCACGCCCCCCTTACAGATCCTGGATAGCAAAACATGGGATTTCCAAATCCGGATAATTCTGATCCAGATTAAACTTTTTGAACAACTGGGCCCTTCAGAAGTAATCTGATCGGATTTTGGCTATCAGATTGGATCAAATCTTGAGAAAAAAAAAGAAAAAAAGGATTCTGAAATCAGATTAGATCAGGCAATCCAGTCTTGGTTTTGATCTGGATCAAACCTTCAGTATGTGTTGTTCAAAACTTTTTAGTAGGATTGGGATACCTTTGATCAAAAAAATCTGGATTATCCTGATCCCAAGGGTGGATTCAGGGTGGATTTCAGGAACAAAATGTAATAAAATAAAATTGGTCAAATAATAGAACATTTCTATCATGTAGTAGTTAACTATTGGACATTTTGCCTTTTTATGATTTAAACATGTGTTTAAAATATCCGTGATAGCAAAACATGTACTGTACTAGCCAATACTAAACCACAGAAAGATACAAATTGTGAGATGTTCCCTCATGAAATCACTTTTATTCAACCAGTCACACTTCTGTTTATTACCCTTTCCAATATGGAACATTTTCACTGTGGAAATCGGAGGCAACAGGCTGTTTTTGGTGCTGATGCATAGGCAGCAGTTTGCACATCTACTGTACTACTAGGCCATACTAAAGATCAGAAAAGATTACAATTGTGAGATGTTCCCTCATGAAATCAATTTTATTCAATCACACATCTATCTATCACCCATACCAATATGGAACATTTTCACTGTGGAAATCACAAGCAAAAGGCTGTTTTTGGTGCTGGTGCGCAGACAGCAGGCATCTACTGTACTACTAGGCCATACTAAAAATCATAAAAAATAAAAACTGATATGTTCCCTCATGAAACCAATTTTATTCAATCAATCAGACATCTGTCTATCACTCATACCAATATGGAACATTTTCATTGTGGAAATCAGAAGCAACAGGCTGTTTTTGGTGCTGATGTATAGACATCAATCTGCACATCTCCTGTACTAGTAGGTCATACTAAAGATCAGAAAAAGAAAATTGTGAGATGTTCCCTCATGAAATCTATTTTATTCAATCAATCACACTTCTGTCTATTACCCATGCCAATATGGAACATTTTAACCGTGGGAAATCAGAGGCAACAGGCTGTAATTTATCTTAATTAGGTGCTTTTCTTGTTTAGAGGGATTATTTACCACATTGTCAGGAATAAGCTAGGCATGCAATGAAGAATAAAATGTCCCATGTTCACTTTGTGCTTATTGTGCTATATTGCAAACAATTACAAAAGAACAGTTAACAAATTTTTTTTAACTGATCAAATTAAAGACTGAGGTGAATCAATTGGCTCCTAATTAGGTTGTTGAACACATGTGGTTTAGGTTCCTTCATAATTGTTTCCTTAAACTTATTAACACAATGCAGGTTTGGCTCGTTATCATTTGCTTTCTCTTTGAATTCTTCATTATTTAACAAATGGTTCACACAATTTCACCAATGAGGATCCTATTGATTCACTTCACATCCTCATTTGATTAAAACATTGTTTACTTCTCTTGTTGTAATTGTTTGCAACATAGCACAATGTCAATATTGGACTTTTATTATTCATGGTATGCATAGCTATTGCTAACATAATGTGGGTTAAGGTGGTAAATAATCCCTCAAAACACAAAAAAGACCTAACAAAGAAAGATTAACATCTTGTTAAAATTCTGGGATTGCAGCTGTGGTTTGAAGAATAATCAGCATACACAAGGGCTCCCCAAGAGTTTGAGAAACACTGCATTAGGTGAGCAAGAGCTAAGGTACAGTGTGCTAGTACCTTAGCTCTTGCTCACCTAATCACCTAGGCTGTGTCCGAATCAGAGCCCTGTTCCCTGTCCACTGTCCCCTGTCCACTCAGGCCCCTGTCTACTATGTGCCCTGTCCCCTCACATTGCAAGCAGTGTGCGAAAGAAATCCCGCAAAACTCTTTCCAAACTAGTGAGGAAGTAGTTTGTCATAACATTTTTTAATTTTTAAATTTTTATTGAGAATATCAATCAGTTAACATATGACAATTGTTACAAAGTGTAGACTATGAATGAAGATAGAATTAACAAAAATCAAAAAGAGTATTTTGTAATATGACCCACTCTTGTAACATAGATATGCATATACGCTCTACGTCTTTTACATTTTTACTTCCGAGTTACTTACTGAAGTTGTCGGGTGAGTGCACAGTTCTTCTGATGAGTGTGCTCCTGAATTCCCTCAACAAAACCCCGGAAATAAGTGGTTCATCCTGGTATTTTAAGTGCCCCCATTTGTGAGAAAAAGTCGCCCACTCAAAAGCTTTTTGACGAAGTGGACTCAAATATGCGTACTCAAAAGGGTATAGGGCTCTGATTCGGACACAGCCCTACTGTGGCACTTATGCAGCCGCTGGCAATTTCTTTTTCCTGATTTTTAGTATGGCCTAGTAGTACAGTAGATGTGCAGACTACTGTCTATGCGTCAGCACCAAAAACAGCCTATTGCCTCTGATTTCCACAATGAAAATGTTCCATATTGGTAGGGGTGATTGACAGATGTGTGATTGCTTGAATAAAAATAATTTCATGAGGGAACATCTCACAATATTTTTTTCTCGCGTTTAGTATCGGCTAGTACAGTAGATGTCCAGATTGCTGTCTGTGCATCAGCACCAAACAGAACCTGTTGCTTCTGATTTCCACAGTGGAAATGTTCCATATTGCTAGAGGTGATAGTCAGAAGTGGGATTAGTTGAATTAAATAAATTTCATGAGGGAACATGTCACAATTAAATTTTTTTCTGATGTGTAGCATCAGCTGGTACTGCTTTCTGTGCAAAAAGAGCCTGTTGCTTCTGATTTCCACAGTGAAAATGTTCCATATTGCACTGGGTGATAGACAGATGTGTGCTTATTTTAATAAAAGCAATTTAATGAGGGAACATTTCGTATTTTTTACTTCTTGTGATGTTCAAAATAGGCTACTACTGTCTGTGCATATATTATTATTATTATTATTATTGGTATAGCACCTTTCCAGCAGTATAATAATAATAATAATCAAGATAATATCACCTTTATTTGTATAGCACCTTTCCAGCAGTTTCACAAAGCGTACTTCACAACAACAATTTACAATAAAAAACAATACAATGCACGGAAACAATACAAGACTAAGATAATAACAACATATTAAAATAAGCAGAGATCAATAAAAGTGTCTGTATTTTCACCGTCGATAACAGCATCTGTTAAAATGCCTGTAAGATTTCCTTGACTAGCACGTGATTTGTTTTATTATTGTACGTCTCATAAGGTACGCGCACACCCAAGCACAAGGCTGTTGGCGGCTCTGGCTGCTCACTTGACCGCGGTAAATCGAAATGGCAGAAAATACGAGAGATTCACATATGACAATGCAACCAGGCAGCGCAGCGCAGCAGATTAGCCTATCATATTAATGGTCACGCACACACAGTACACAACCAGTAAAATGTACTTTAGTATATCATAAATGGCTCTCATCATACGTTTCCTTTCCTCTTTTTTCTCATGGAGAAAGTGATAGCAGCTCTCCATGTATTTTTTTATTCGTAAAGGGTCAAAAGAAACATTTACTTTATAGACATCCATGTTTGCTGGTAATTCCGATTTCGGAGCATGTGAATGCGTCCTCGTAATTACGATTTGGCAACTGGGAAATAGGAGCTTCCGAAGAGCACTTGAAATCGCCTACAGAAATAGCCTAACTCATCTCTCTAAAATGCATTAATCACTTCAGGCATGTAGCCTAATACCCTAATACACTCAGTAGCAATATTAGCTATAGCTAATTAATGTCTGCAAATAAAGATTTACAAAAATATGTTTTTTAGGCTATTATTCAGACAAAAACAAATCAATTCGCTATGCGGTCCTATGCATTGAACTCATCGTCTTATTTTGCTTTTGAAAATACAAAGTGTAGGCTATAAGGCCAGGCTAATGTTTATAGTTAATAGTTAATTTTTACAAGGTATTTCTAGGCTATGTGAGAAATTGAATATTCAGTTCATTCATTCATTTATGTAGCTAGTAGCCTACATTTAAAATTTAAAATGTCATGGCATACGTCAAAAAATTATGTTTATTCATTACGGCAGCGTTTCCTTGTCTACGTGGTCGCGGGCATTCTTACAGGAAGATACTTCGTTCTTTTGCCCTGGCTGGCTGGCAAACTTGTTGATTGTCTCAATTTGGAGAACGTAAGCTAGTCTCTATTTGAGCCTATAATGGGGAGCCGGGATCGGAGGACCAGACGCGACAGAGAGGGAATTAGAAAGTTATTCCAGTGAAGGAATTAACCACTAACACGGATATTAATCCGCGAAAAGGGAAGAATGAAAGAAGGAAATTCATTACATCTCACACTAACTAAGAGTGACAAAACAGAGGTAACAGAAAAGGAGGAGAAATTATAGCAAATTATTATCAAATTATAAATGATATATTATTATTATTATTATTATTATTATGGGCGAATAACTTGTAGGCTTGGGTATAGGTATACAAAGGAAATATTAACTCTCACTCTCGATACCGGACAGTAGAAAAATAGAGATAAAAGAACTAGCGTCCTACGAATGTGGTCCTGAGACTGCACTGCTGCGGTATTGCAGGCACATACTATTGCCGCCCCCCCCCCCCTAAAAATGCTAGTGCAGCCATTATACTCCGTTGACAATGTAATGTAAATTGCGATCGTGGACTGTGGGGAGAGAAATTGCGATAGCGGACAGGGAAGAGGGAGATAAAGTTTTCTTTATCATTGGAGGTGAATAAAAAGTTAGGCTACCCTTCGTTGCCTTGTCGATGTCGATACGGTTGTTCATCTGTGATGACTGTGCCTCTCTAAACATGCATCTCCTGAAAGGTAGCCTACTTGATTTCTGACATCAATCTATCTTAACTTAGCTATTTCTTTACGTTAAATAATTTAGGAGACATTGGCTAGCTTTTCTTTGGAATAGTGCTTGTTTAATTTATGTGTTGTTAACATAGCCAATATTGTTTATTGTAACTTGGCCTCATTGATATCAATACTTTTGCAAGTTTTAATGAATGACTTGTGGACAGTGTAGGCTATGCGTGAGTAAATTGACGTTTTTGTACGTTGAAAACATGTTTTGTTTAGATGCAATACATACTGCCCTGAGATACATACAATCTGTCATATTTATGCAATAATCTATAAATGTGTGTTATGCAAAATAAAAATAAGTAATACAAGCCTTTCATCAGAACCAGCTCCATCCATAGAATGGAATGAGCCATCTATAGAACAGAATCCACTAGAATCCATTCAATTTATAACTAAGGGCATTTACTATTTATTGTACCTATTCTGAATTCGACATATTTGTGCTTTTAAGGACCAGGGAGTTCTGGGATAGGGCCAGAGAGGTACCTTTTATCCAGGATGAACTGAAACCAAGGAAGTTGATGACGTTCATCTATAACCTCACCTGCACATTTATTGGCCTAATGGTGTTTGCCCTGGCATTTTTTAGTAAGGTAAGTCACCTTTACAGGTATAGGGTCCTTTCAATTCAGTTATTTGTTCACCATGTGAACTAGCAGTGTCCATGTGTAAAACATGCAGTATGACAAAATCAGAATATTTCATTTTCCTGAACAAGACTAAATAGTATGTGGCTTAGTATGTGCTTTTCACTCAAATAAATTTAGTTTTACATTAATCTTTCCTTACAGTCTTCCCTTCTACTCTTGATAATGGTATCAAACACAGCCTCAAAAACCGTGTCTGCAAAGACCTATGCACTTATGTTTCTTTCCTGTTGCACAATTGCTCCAAGTGTTCTTACACTGATTAAAAGCATTTGGAAAATGACATTTAAAGACTCAAAGACACCCTTGAGAATAACAATTTTATGGGTAAGTATATTGCATTCGGAACATGTAAGTAACATTTTGAAAATGTTAAAGATAAGAATACAACAGAAAAAACACTTACAAATACAAACAATATTGTGATATAAAAATGAATTTGCAGTGATTCCTGTATATCTTGTATCTAACTCACAGGTGTTCTGCACTGAAACTCTTGTTGCTTTTGGGACCATGTTCCTCATCATTGTAGCCATGCCCCATTTCAACGTTATCACCAACGTGATGATCCTGAACAGCGTGGGAATCCTGTCTGCTGTGCTTCAGCTCGCTGTTAATTTGGTTACAAGAGTGAGGAAGAAGATCCTTTTCATTACCTCCATTGCTGCGTTCCTCCTGATAACAGCTGGATATGTGCTGTTTGTCTTGTTTTACATCCTAGAGGCAACAAATTCAAAGGAAAAAAGCACAGAAATTACAATATTTCTCGGCCTTGCCATAGCAGGGGGTATCTTAGTCTCTGTGAACTGGTGGGAGAACTACAGCAGCCTGTTGAAGATTCAATTCCTGGAAAACCTCACCAAGGACATGAAGAGGTGCAGAAATATCACCTGCATCATCTCTAGTGTTGTGAGAATTGGAGTCACAGCGATTGTGTTGGGGGCTTACGTCAAACTGCAGGGCCTAGAGTGGTCCTCTGTTCTGTCAGTCTCACAGAACTCAAAGACCGTTGTCCTGAGCCTGTTTGCCATCCAAGTGCTCTCTAGTGCCCTCTGCCACTGGTTTGTGATAGTGGCCTGCAAAATGCATGCAGTGCGGCGGAGCTTTGTCATCCCCATGTGGCTGGCTTCTCCTGCTGTTCTGCTGGCTTTTGTGCTCAGTTTAGGGATTCCTTTCCGCAGGCTGGCCCAGAGTGACACCACAGGAAGTTACACTTTTGCCTTTTACTGCCAAAACTTTACCAGCGTCAACAGCTCTGATGTCATTGCATTTACGCAGCTAGCTTCTGATGTTACCCACTCGCTATGTGCCCAGAATGCCTTCCTAAACGGAGACACACAAGGCTGGGCTCTGCTGGGAAGCTCTTTGCTCAGCTGGTGGTTTGGGCTGTTGTTCTGTACCATCTATGTCTGGTTCCACCAATTCCAGCGCATTGAGAGAACCAAGGATCTGTTTGTGCGCCGCATGTATGAAGGGGCTTTCATTGACCAGTCCATGCTACTCAATGCTCGTTTTGACATCCCCCTGCAGAAGAAGCAAACCAGGTGAGTACTGATCAGCCTGATGATTTTAACAATATGCCACCAATATCCCCAGTCACTGCAGGACAAAAGCGATCCATGTCTGAATCCTCTATCTTCTGTAGGGAAAAGGAAACTGTGACGGTCTACCTGTGTGCCACAATGTGGCATGAGACCTACAGCGAAATGATGACAATAATGATCTCTATGTTCAGGTAAGTCATACGGTAAAGACCAAGACTTGAGGCAAGACTGACATTTCTGATCTAATCACAGCTGGGACTGTTGAGCAATGAAAAAAAAACATTTGTTTTGAATTTTAAGATAGGAAATGACTCAGGTATAAAGTTTATACATGATTAAAGATATGAGTAAAATAATATATTGTGCTATATTTTATAAACCTCAACCATATTTAGAAAGTGATGTGGAGAATGGGGATAATGTTTAATCTTGTTGGTGATTCATCCTGTTCTTAGACCAGAACCAAGCTTAGAAGTTGATAATGTGTTGTTTTGCATGTCTTCACAATCTGTACCGTGTCTACCACCTTTTGAAAGGCTGGACAAATTCAGACCCAGGAGAAACTCGTATAAAGATGTGAGATTTGACTACCACATTTACTTTGATGACGCTTTTGAAGATGCGGAGGACAGAAAACATCGCCGTGTGAATGAATATGCAGAGATGCTGGTGGAGGTCATCAAAGAAGTCTACATGTAAGACTCCCCTTCACCCCGTGCACCCACCCCTCACTAACAATCATCACAATTTTATCTTTGCTTAGCTGTGACACTGAGATAATTGCACATTTTTAGGGCTTTATTGCATGGTTGTCTGACATTGTTTCTGAATACTGTGCATTTCCATTAAGCGAGAAGGTATAGAATTTATTGTTTTTTCAGTGCTGAGACTGGCACTTTTCAGGATTTCCTTCATAAATAATTATAATGACCAATCTGTTGTTTTGGCATGGGTATGCACCATCAGGCTATAATTAGTTTTAATATTAGTGTGTGCCATCCAAATTATGTGATTATAAGACTCATATATAATACTAAATAATTAACTGTGTGTAAAACATAATGTAATTATAGGTTTGACTGTTGGGAGATTATTAGGTTTTAAAATAACGGTCAGCTCGTACAAATTACTTTTGAATATTTTAATTTGTAGGATTTTCAGTAACGAGGACCCAAGCATCTTCAAGGAACACAAATTACTTTCTGGGCAGAAAATCATCCCAACTCCTTACGGCGGCCGTCTCAGATACACGCTGCCCTACGGCAACATACTGAGCGTTCATTACAAGGACAAGCAGCTGATCCGCCACAAAAAGCGATGGTCTCAGGTGAGCATAGAAACCATTGATTGCCACACCCTAATTCTTCCGAACAGGCCGACAATGAGGAGGAGGATGATGTCAGCCAGCTGGGAATAGGTGTGAATATTTTTGAGTGCACATTGCCCTGCCCTAGCAACAGCAAAGCAATGGTGCACTGGGGTCTAAAGACATTGTGTAGAATAATGGGTCAACAATATAAGGCTGACCTCTTGTTGTAGTATAAGAAACTAAAAGAGTAACTACTAAGTACAAAGGACATAGTTTGAGGTGATGCGGTTTTGAAAATCTCTATGTTCTGTATGCTGTTATGAGCCAAATACAGCACCAGGCATGTATGTATTTCAATTCATTGGAATTTCATTAAATCCATTTCTTACATTTTAGTGAATTATAAATTGAAATTTCATTCTGCATGGTATTTTGTTTAAAAACACTGAAACTCAAAATGAATTATTTGAAGGTGACATTGAATTTATGTTAGATAATATTTTTTTTAAAAGAAAAAAACTTATATGCTGTTCGCATTAGTATTCAATCACTATATTCTGTAAGCTCCACATTTACACAGATGAAAAATGTCCCTAATAAAGCCACACTTGCCTGACCATTGGCCTCTACCTGTGAACCATTAAACTACGGTTGGATTTTCTGGATAAAAACCCCACTCTGTTTAATTTCACAGTCATTGGTCAGGCTGTGAATCTGAAGGAAATGTGTGAAAATGAAGACTAAATAGTATTCTACTGAAGTTAGAGATAAATGCAAATGCATAAATTAGGAAAAGGTTATAATCTCCAAGTGTTTGGATAGCCCAGTGAGCACTGTTGGATCAATACTCAGGAAGTGGAAGCTGCATCACACCACCCAGGCACTGCCTTGAAAAGGCCAGCCCTCAAAACTGAATGTCCAAGCACAAAGTAAGGGAAGCCACGGCCAACAATCACTTTGAAGGAGCTAAAGAGTACAGTGGCTGGAAGTGGAGTAAAGTGGTGCACCAGTTAGCAATATCAGGAGCTCTATATATTCATATTTATATGGGGTGTTAATGTGTATGTACAGAGAATTACTGTATTTAATGATGATGTTGATGATGAGGAGATGATGATCAGTATTATTATCAATACTATTATTACCAATTGAATGACTCATGCTAAAAAGAAGATCTGGTGTGAGGGAGGAAGGACATCTCCACTGGGTGGGTCAGAGGAAGGGAAGTTGGAGTATTGTGTATCTTATATCCTTGTTTAATCGAAATATCAATAAAAGATTCATCACAAAAAATAAACACAATCCCTAAAGTGAATTATGGTGGTGGCAGCACCATGCCGTGGGGATGCTTGTAATCAGCAGGGACTTGGCATCTTGTTAAAATTGGATGGAGCAAAATACAAGGAAATACTGCTTGTGGCTGCAGTGTGAAAAGAAGCAGCTGGCTGACCCCGTGTGTTTCGGAGCAGAACCGTGAGTTGTCTTCACTCTCCTGAGCCGTCAGCAGCGGGTATATATGATCATGCTTGTACATAGTTACAATTTTGGGTGGGATTGGAGATGCCAAATTTTAAAAAAGAAAGAAAATTCTGTAAAATTGCTGTCCACAAGGGTCAGTCAATCTGAACAACATGGAAGAATGGGCAGAAGCTGGTACGTGCTTACCCTAAAAAAATTTAATCTGAAAAAGGTGGCTCTATCAAATATAAACGTGAAGGGTTTTTACTAATGCAAGCAGCATATTTCAGTTTTTCATATTCATTAAAATATCTTCTGACAAGTAACTAATTTTGGCTTTGAAAATGTACTGTCGGAGCCATATGAAATTACAATAAAAATACTGATTGGAAAAATATTCAAGGTTGTGAAGACAGTGGGCTTCATTCAAGAAAAATTATGATTTGATCGTAAACTGTTCTTAAGAACGTTTGCACATATTTTGGCATTCAACATTTTTTCTCTTACCTGAATTTGTTCTTTGGTACAATCAAAATGTGCATGTGTTGGGAAACAAGCATATAAGCATATACCCAGAAGACGTTTAGAATGCTTTATTATGCCAATATATGCCATACGCTAATACATTTTAATTCATCCCAGTGTACAGTTTAGTGACTACCTTCTACAACCTACAGTAATTTTATCTCAGGAAGAACAGAACAGAAGCTATAGGGTTCCAGCAAGCTTTCTGCTTGGACCTCCAAAGAGAAATTAACTCATGTGACCTGTTTAAGAATGGCAAGTTACTCTTTTATACTACTTTTTTGCATAGCTCATTCAAAGGGTCCTGTTTGTTTTATTAGATTATGTACCTGTATTACCTTTTGGGCTGGAATCTGAACAGGAAGTATATCCTAATGCTTGAGAATGGAGAAGAGAAAAACATTCTGGAGGAAAAATTGAAGGTAAAAACATTAACCATGATACTGCTGCTTGTGCAAGTTGGAAAACTTTGTCTAGTTTTGGGTTTTATAATTAGTGGGTCAAGCACTATAGGTTGGGGTGTGCAGCGATGCCACTATCTGTATCTGTATCTGTATCTGTATCTGTTGGACCATCAAAATTATCTGTATCTGTATCCGGATAGAAGCCGGAAGTGAGCGTGGCTTCGTCCGGAAGTGATGTTACATATATAAAATGTCATATTTTCTAGTCTAAAATTAATTGCTATTGCAATTTATGAGTATTCACCCCCCTCCCTGTCTTTTTTTCTTTTCAAAACCTTTTATAAGAACTATATTCTGGACTTATTTATCTAACCGCCCACCCCCTAACTGGGGGACACTGAACAATAATTTTGGATAAGAACTGGAAAAAATCTGAGGTACAATATATAGGCTAATCAACTCAATATATAGGCTAATCAACTCAAGATATAGGCTAATCAACTCAGAATGAAAAGGCAGTTTTATAAAAACATGAAACCATTCCATTATACATTTGAATGGAAACTATTTCCACAATAACAAACCTTTCTGCCTGTTGTGATATTGTACTTTTTTGTACTATATGAAGATGGAAACCCCCCACCCCTATACCTCAATGGTTTGCCCCTGTATTGCTCCTAGCTCACACAGCCTGTCCTCTCATTTTGTTTTTGCAATATGTGAAATGCGATGCCAGATTCACGATGGTTAAGCATATTACAGATTGTAGGTTGCATGAAGTGGGAGGTGAGGGTGTGCATGTGTCATTTGCGTAACCGCAGTGACAGTGCAGTGCTTGTTGCAGACTGAGCCCACTGGCATTAACGTTAGCCTTTGCGTTGAGCACTGAGGTTTGGCATTAATGGCTTAACATTTGCACTTGCAGCAGCGCGAGCTACAATCAGTGTAGCTAGCCTGCCACTCGCTTTCACCCTCCATACAAGAAAATGAATGACAGACTGCCTGGTGGTGGAGTTGAGAGAAATGTCCATTTCCAACCCACTATCCATTTCATTCATTAAACTTTCAGCTTAGCTACTGTACATGTTAGCTTGCTCCAGCTTGAGCCAGCTCTCGGGCTGCTGTGCTGATTACTGGGTGGAGAGAAAACGACATCAAAAGTGGATTCGCATGTAGGTACATATTTGCCACAATCGCACTGTGGTAACTTAATTAAAATGTATATATTTAGCCTATATCACGGATTCTGTGAATGCTTGTTTCTACCCAGATTGTTTAACATTCAACTCGCAAGGAATCCACACTGTGGACTTGTAACGTTCATGTAACATACGCTTGTCTATCAATAGCATACAGGAGACCTTCCTGATCCAGAGTAATACATTAGCAAAATATCTTTATAAACATTAACTCCTTCGCGACTAGAACGGCCCTATTAAAAATGGTTCGAATTCGAACCATAGCGTCATTTTGTGGTTCATTTACGCTGCACTGTTGATGCGCAATACGTCTTTACAAGCCTTTCCGAAATGGCTTCGGCCAGTGGTAAACGCCGGTTTACTGCAGACGAAGTTGCTGAAATATGCACTATGCGCAACGATGATAATGACAGTGACTTTGATTCTGAACATGGAGGAATGGAAAGTGGAGAAGAAAGTGAAAGTGAAACGTATTGCGCGTCAACAGTGCAGCGTAAATGAACCACGTCACACAGCCAAGAATATCTGTGCAATCATTGGCTGACTATCCAAAACATTTTCAAATGAAAACAACCGCGAATCCACGGTTAACTAATAGCAGAGAGACAAATGACGCTATGGTTCGAATTCGAACCATTTTTAATAGGGCCGTCGCGAAGGAGTTAAGTCACAGTTTGGTTTTATAATGCTGATTTTGATAGGGCATTTGTGTTAATCACTCCTGTTAGTGGCTAGCTGTGCCGAATTAGTCTCCTTCTCTTCTCTCGCTCTCTCTCTCGTTTTTTTTTTTCCGAATCGAAATATTAACGAGCATCTTTGGGTAGAAAAAGAAAATCTGTTACAACGCATTATTTGTGCTTTCCTGAATACGGTATTCGGCTCCGGGTACACCCCTAGCTGGAACCCTATTATTTTTGGTAGGATTCTTTTTTCTGCCCATTGACCTTAACTAACTTTAGCTGGTATGTCCGAAGCTTACCAAACCTGGTAGACTTGTTTTGATTTTGAACCGGTTCCTCTCCTCGTAAGGTACAAATTTGCCTCAAGGACCCCACAAATGTGTCTGAGTAGATTTTTGGGAAGAGCTGCTTGCATGTATGTGTTGTTCTGTCTTTCTCAGAAGGAAAAGGCGAACACCTATATTCTGGCTCTGGATGGAGACATTGATTTCCAGCCTTCAGCTGTGATGCTTCTGGTGGATCGCCTCAGGCAGTATCCTGAGGTCGGAGCAGCCTGTGGTAGGATTCATCCCACAGGCACTGGTAAGACCCTGCTGAAATGTTTCCAGAATAACACTAGTACCATTAGATTAATTTATTAATTTTCTAAGCTACCATTAACCCCTGTAGAATTCTATAATATTGCTGATTGTCTATACCATACTGTATCACAATGTAAGTGTTCACAAATCTACAGTACCTTGTCTGTAGTGAGCTGGTTCCTCTCATCACCCTGAGATGTATCAGGTAATTTAGTAGGGTAATTAAGATTGAGATCGTGAGATTTCATTAAATTCAGGTGTAACTCTGAAAGACTGTGTGACCCTGTTTAATCTGTTTAATTTACATAGGCATAGGCAAATCAGAAATTTGAAGTGTCTAATTTAAGTTGATGGGCCCTGTGCACTAATACTGGCATATAATATTGTCGGGGAAGTGAGGATTAAGTAAAAATGCATTAATATTCTGAATCCAGTAGTTCCACCACTCAATGCCCTCGTTAAAAATGCCCAGCACTGTGAATACTGAACACAAGCGGTATCACGTGCTGAAACCCCTCACTCATCCGTACATTTAATTATATTTAATGGATTTAATCTAATAATTATTAAAAATGACAATTAAATCGCCAAATTCATTGATAGGTAGGTCAAACAGTAACCTGGTGGATCAACCAACAAGTAAATACAAAGTCTAAATCAGGTCTTAAGATTGAGTAGGTTTATTACAGGAAACAGTCAATTGGAATAATGTAATCATACATTCATTGATGAACGTAGGCTCACTGCTTATAATTTACAGAAAGACATTTAAACATTAAATTGAAATTACCAGAAGAGAGACAGATAAGCAAGAAATTGCCAGTAATTACCCTCTTCCTGCGCAAAAAGAACAAAGTTGTAAGAATTCCAAGGACCAAGGAAAAACTTGTCTCTGTAGACTCCTCTCCACAGCGTGACACTCACAGAACTTTCACGGCTCCAAAAACTTAGCGCCAATACCAACTGATCTAACTCCAACTCTACTACAAACTGACTGAACAAACTCACTGCAACCCTAAAACTGACCAAAAACTTTCCTTCAGCCTCCCCCCTAAGTACCTTACTCAACAGGGAGAGGATAAGGTGTGAGGCATATTTTATGGCAAGACTAGCTCATCTGAAAGCGGAAACTTTATTTAAGACAGACTGTCTCGTGTTGTTCATATCCCCATTATATTATTATAGGATCCAGGGTTTTAACACCTTTGTAGCAAGACCAAACAACCCTGGGTTCCGACAACTCAGATAAATAACTGAGAACCTCTACGAAAGAGACATTTTGTTCCTGCCTTTAACCATAGAAGGTGAATGATTGTTGTACAATTATTAGATTTGGGCAAACATATTACCGTCCAGATTTAATCTGGCGACAAAAAGGTAAATGTTAAATGGGCAGGCCCCTCACATGTTACACGAACAGATCGGACCCAATCGCAGTCAACAGAATAAATAGGAATAGGCTTTATTTGTGGTCAGCAAACACGTCAATATTCAGCAAACAGTGCAATAGAGGGAAGGCAGAAACATAGTCAAATCCAGGCAGGGGTTTATGTCCAGTGAACGGGGCAATGCAGGATGAGCAAAAGCAAAGTCCAGGAACAGGCAGCGGTCAGAACCGGGGAAACCGTCAGAGCAGGGGATCAGGACAGCGAAGGGTAGGTGGACAGGAGGGCTGGAGCAGGGCTAGAACAGGCAGGACAGGAGCAGGCTGGACAGGCAGGAGAACAGGAACTGGACGGGTACCCAGGACTGGACACAGGAACGAGGAGCAGGTATATACCGCTGAAAAGTAATGAGACACAGGGCACAAGACGATCTGGCAGAGAACACAGAAACAGAGGAAACTAAATACAAAACTAACGAATAAACAATGAGGAACAGGTGAGACGAAACGAAGTGAGAAAACACAATTCAGGTGCGAGGAAGTGGAGGCACAAAAGGGAGGGAGAGAAGGAAAACACGAAACGGATTGCCAGATAGAAAATGCATATAAACGGAAAAACGAGACGTGACACTCACATCCATTATCTGCCTAGACCAGAGGTGGACAACGAGGGCCGTATCCGTTTCTGGTTTTCATGTCAACTTCTGGCCTTAATGACCTAATTAGCTCTAATATTTACGCCATCTGACATTTTAGCTACAATTCTTAATAAGCGCATGAATGACAGCCGAAGACCTCTTGTGTCCCTATATGAAACATTTTAATGTGATCTAATCTACCAGTGTTGGTGTAAACAGCCAATTAGCTCATTTAGCTGGGGTAATTGATGGGAATTAGACACACCGGCCCTCCGGGACTGGAATTGCCCACCCCTGGCCTAGATATTTAAATTTCAATTGATTATTTCAATTAAATGTCAGAGATGGGCATTCAAACAAAATCAAAAAGGGAAAGCTATTCTGAGCCACGCTGGGCCCTAAATACCTTCCTGTTCTGCGATGTAATAGGGAACTTCAGTTGTAGCCCCAGCAACAACAAAAAAGACATAGACAGTAGGGCAGACCCACAACACACAAACAAACATATCAAATAAAGACATTCAATAGAATCATTGCATTAATCAACTGAATTAAGTGAATTAAAGTGGAATACAGCCATGATTAAAAATAGCCCCCGCTGTCTCGAGATGTCCAGTGTCATTAAGCAGTCCAACACACAAACTCCGCCTCCACGACTTTCCTCCATACACACAGTGTTGCGGTCTCTGTACACTGTCGAAACGGAGCACCGAACTGCGTCAACCTTCTCAGTCGGCGCCTCACCCCCGCATTATCTTCTCCTTCCCTTCCCTGGTTGCCTTTTGAAGATTGCCTGCACTCCCGGATCAGTCCCGGCATCTTCAACTCTGGCGAAGAGCGATGGTAAACTTTGTTGCTGCAGATCCAAAGGACATTCCCGAGCATATGTTGCGAATGCGTCTCCATGGTGATGACCACAAACAAAATTATATCGACTAGACAATTCGTCAATATCATCAAAACGAGCAGCAGGAGTGCCCTGAAAAATCTCCAGCCCGCTTCCCCGTCCCACTACAGACACACAGTGCATGAAAAAAAAAAAAAAGACAAAAGCCAGACACAACAAAACACATTCAAATTAACAAACATGAACATGAGAGACAGCTGGACTACATGTCGCCATTACGGTGGCGCCAGTATGGTGGCTTCTTGCCTGGACAGATAATGAGCTCAGGACATTCCCTTTGGTGTGTGTGTGAGTGTGGAGGGGTGGGAGGGAGAGACAGAGACAGAGAGAGACAGAAAGGGAGAGAGAAAAACAGGGAGAGAGAGAGAGAGCGAGAGAGAGCAACAGACATTAAAGACAACATCCCGACAATATTGTGCAGGAAAATGAAGCAATATTTTTTTAATAAAGACACACACATTTGAGATGTATTTAGCACACTGACTTTACGTTCTCTTGATGAATACAATCAATACAGTTGGAAAGCAGTGTCTCACTTTGGCTCATGGCATTGCCTCAGCAGCTTGAGTAAGCAGAGTATGGATATTTGATTATGTCCTTTCTCAGGGCCCATGGTGTGGTATCAGCAGTTTGAGTATGCAATAAAGTGGATATTTGATTATGTCCTTTCTCAGGGCCCATGGTGTGGTATCAGAAGTTTGAGTATGCTGTGGGGCACTGGATGCAGAAGTCAGCAGAGCATGTGTTTGGCTGTGTGCTCTGCAGTCCTGGCTGTTTCAGCCTCTTCAGGGCAGCTGCACTCATGGACGATAACGTGATGAAGAAATACACCACCACTGCCACAGAAGCCAGCCAATATGTGCAGTATGACCAAGGTACAGTAATGCAATAATGCAATAATGGTTTTTGCAAATATGCAATCCCTTTACAATGGAATGAATGGGAAATGGTTCAGGATTTAGCCATTCTATGCAAATACATGACTTATGTGATAATCTATTATGTGATTTAGTGGATTCTAGGGGTGTATCCGGAACCGAATACCCTATTCGGGAAAGCACAAATAATACCTTGGAACAGATTTTTTTTTGTAGATTGATAACGCAGGTCTGCTTGCACTCTGAACTAGGAATGCAAAACACGCTATTTATTCACTCAGGTGAATCTATTTGCGATTAGCAACACAAAACACTAGCAATTTACTAGACCTAGAAACACAAAGCAAGTAAACAAGTGGTCGGTAATGCTGCAATTTACATTAACTAAACCGTGACTACACTACAAACAGTTCAATCAGCTAACCAAATGAACCAAATGAACCAAATGAACCAAATGAAAAAAAAACGATACTTAAGCCTATCCGACGGTAGATTGATAACGCAGGTCTGCTTGCACTACACACAAAGTGAAATATTTCTAGCCTTTATTTGTTTCATTTTTCATAATTTTGGCTTACAGCTCCACAAAACCCCCAAAACAGTATTTCAAGAAATTAGAATAGTGTGTCGAAAATCAGCATTTACTTCAGTTATTTCAGAGAATGAGTGGAGTGGCTTGATTCGAGGAATCCGACAGTTGTAGCCCATGTCCCGGATACGTCTGTACGTGGTGGTTTTTGAAGCACTGACTCCAGCCTCAGTCCACTCCCTCTGCATCTCCGCCAAATTTTGGAATCGTCTTTGCTTGACAATCTGCTGAAGCCTACGGTCATCTCTTTTGCTTGTGCACCTTCTCCTGCCACATTTTTCCCTTCCACTAAACTTTCTATTGATATGCTTGGACACTGCACTTTGTGAACAGCCAGCCTCCTTAGCGATGACCTTTTGTGGCTTACCCATCTTCTGGAGGGTGTCAATGATGGTCTTCTGGCCAATTGTCAAGTCTGCAGTCTTCCCCATACTGAACCAAACTGAGATAAACTTTGCAGGTGTTTTGAGTAAATTAGATGATAGTGTGACACTCAGTCTAAAACATTCATTCTCTGAAATAACTGAAGTAAATGCTGATTTTCAACACACTATTCTAATTTCTTGAAATACTGTTTTGGGGGTTTTCTGGAGCTGTAAGCCAAAATTATGAAAAATGAAACAAATAAAGGCTAGAAATATTTCACTTTGTGTGTAATGAATCTATAATCTATGAAAGTTTCACTTTTTGAATGGAATTATGGAAAAAAAACAACTTTTCCATGATATTCTAATTTTTTGGAAAGGATCTGTATATTGTAGGCTACCTCAGATTTTTTCCAGTTCTTATCCAAAATTATTGTTCAGTGTTCCCCAGGTAGGGGGTGGGGGGTTAGATAAATAAGTATAAAGTCCAGAATATATTTCTTATAAAAGGTTTTGAAAAGAAAACAGGGAGGGGGGTGAATACTCATAAATTGCAATACCAATTAATTTTATTATGACATTTCTTATCTGTAACACCACTTCCGGCCGAAGCCCCACCCAATTCCATTTTTTGTATCTGAATACAGATACAGATAATGTTGATGGTCCAACAGATACAGATACAGATAGTGGCATCGCTGCACACCCCTAGTGGATTCTACTGCATTTTCTTTTTAATCAAATAAAGTATCGAATGATGGGTCATCTGCTTTACAGACTGTAAACTACTCAGAAGAGCTTTATTTCCTGGATGCTGAAATGCTACCTGGAAAAACTGACTGAACAGACGCAGAAAAGCTATTGAAAATGGCACACATTGACCAATAAATGATTCGTTTATGATTGCTTTTGAAAACGTGATGTCAATGTGAGGTGGGCACTCATTCAGTGTGACCTCAAAACGAAAGTGTTCCTCAAAGAGGGGGGTATGACTGGCCGTATTCCCACAAAGAGGAAATTTGACTCAGAGATTGATTATTAGGCATTTCTCAGTATGGCGTGAGATGTGTCCCCTAACAGAGGTTCTCTGTTAGGCCTATGACAAAAATTTATGAGTTGATTCAATTGATCCATTTCATCTTTAACTCTGGAATCAATATTTGACATGTTAAATCTCACGGATGACTGTAGCTGTCAGCAGGCATTCTAAAACATGGTTATTTACTCTGTATAAAATATATTTTGAAGACATTCCTAGAACCGACTTTTCAATTGTTGTTTCTTTAAAAATAATTGTGAACATGGTAACTACTTGATTTCTTATAGATTGATTAAAAGGAGATGTTTACTGTCCGTGAACCTGTTAACTAATTGGTATTTTTGTGGTCTTGGTTATAAAGGAGAGGACCGCTGGCTGTGCACCCTCATGCTGCAGCAGGGATGGAGGGTCGAGTACAATGCAGCCTCAGACTCCTACACTAACGCCCCTCAGGAATTCAAGGAGTTCTACAACCAGAGACGGCGCTGGGGGCCCTCAACTCTGGCCAACACACTGGACCTTCTGGCAACAGGAACCCTGACGTCACAAAGAAACAAATCCATATCCAAACCGTACATCCTCTACCAGATCCTAAATGTGATGTCTGCCATCCTCGGTCCAGCCACTGTTTGCTTTATGATCGCAGGTCAGAATAAATCAAAAAAATATATATCACATACTTTTGCACTTACATGCATCATTTTCCATGTCAATTTTACTGACTGGTGAACTCACCACACTGTGTTTACGAAGGAAAAAGTAGCACCTTTCTTTAGTGACAATAAAGACATAAGTTGACTGAATCCAAGCCAGAGTTAAGGATACATGATCACTAATTCCAGGCCATTATCATTGAATCGAGGCTTGAGTAGAATTATCATTCAGGGTTATGGTAGAAATATCATATTGTGTTTCTTCCACAAGGGCCTTCAGAATGTTTATTTCGGCTTGAAGACTAATTTCATCAGCCATGCTTTCTGTTCCATTTCTTCTTTTATACAGTTTGTGTCCAAATGGCAGATGTGGAGAAAATGGTTGCAAGTAATGTCTTTTTTTGTTTTTATACAGGGAGCTTCACATCTGTATTCTCCATTTCTTCCAATGCTAGTCTGTGTCTGGCAATCATCCCACCTACAATATACCTGTTCCTGTGTTTCAAGCTAAAATCTGACACACAAATCACCATCGCCGCTGTTATGAGTGTGTTTTACGCTTTCCTCATGTTAGCGACAATGCTATCTATTGTTGGTAAGTGGCATATCATAAGACTTTTCACTCAGTATTTAATGTATTCCAGGCAGAACCGTGGTTGTGTTTTAAAAAATTATTTCAGTTTTATTGTGTTTTCAATTGCCCCACAATTGAATGGTTCCAGGGGGTCTGAGGTAAGCTTTGATCAGTCAGATATGACTGCCTATATACCAGTATATGAGTTATTATATGAAAATTCGTTATTTTTGTACATTTAAAAAAATAAAACAATTATAATCAAAAGGGTTGTATAATGGTTAAGATATTGGTTTTGTAATATAGAGGCTGTTGATTCAATTCCCGGGTAAGGCAGCACTGTACAAAGTACTTTTATAGAATTCCGTCAGTGTATAATGTGATTCGCTATAAAAGTGTTAGTGTGCTAAATGCCTTAGGTTATAGTATCGCTTCTAAGAGTACCTGGAAATAAGATATCAGGAGTCTTTTGATATCCTTTTATATAGAGTCATGATGGCATCACCTGTTTACCTGTGGAATACCTGTTTACCACAGAAGTTGGCAAGAATGTGCAAGGCTGTTATCAAAGCAAAGGGTGGCTACTTTGAAGAATCTAAAATATATGACTTTTTAAAATTTATTTAACACTTTTTTGGTCTTTGCATAATTTAATTTGTGTTATCTCATAGTTTTGATGTCTTTACTATTCCAAAATGTGGAAAACAGTAAAAACTACAGAAAAAAAACCTTCTATGAGTAGGTGTGTCCAAACTTTTGACTGGTACTGTACGTTTATAAGACATGTGGCATCAGACATTTGACAAATGAGTAGCTTTGAGATGTAACCTAGCTACATTTACTGGTTAACCAGATAAACAAGGTACTGTAACTTTATCTAGCAAATTAAATGGTTATTCTGGCTATTCCTAGCAGAACATTACAAATGCTAGCTAATGCAGCTAACATTGACTAGCAGACTGTTAAAAATGCAATGCAAAAAAGCAAATCTGGCTTAAGTTAGGGACATGATAAATTTTAGGCCATTTGACCCACTCACTGCTGAGAACATCAAAATCACTTTGAACACAGAAACATCTGTAACTCATTCTATTACGGATCTTGCAGCAACCTTTCAGAATGTAGGCTATGTTTCTATCATAGTGTTTTCTAAATATTATGTTCTGTGCACCTTATTGTTCCTGTAAAGGGGATTTGGTGAAGCAGGGGACCATCCTGACCCCTAGCGGGCTTTTCTTTGTTGGGATCCTGGTGCTGTACCTCATCACGGCCCTGCTACACCCTCAGGAATGCCACCTGTTGGTCTACGGCACTGTTTACGTCCTCAGTATTCCGAGTGGGTACCTGTTGCTAGCCATCTACTCCATGGTCAACATGAACAATGTGTCATGGGGCACCCGCGAGACCACCAGCCAGGCCAAGGACGGGCCCATCCAGACTGTCCGGAAGAATGTGAAGTTTGAAAAGAAGTGCAGGTGCTGCTGCTGGAATGTTGAATTTCAGGTAAATGAAGATGAGAAAGTGATGGTCGCCCCGGGGCCCACAGAGGCCCCCATTACAACAAAACCAACAAGTGAGAAACATCCTGATCAGGAGGAACGGTAGGTTGGTTACACATAAAAACATATTGTGTATGTGTGTGGGAGTGGGAGTATGTATGTTTAGAAGAGCCCTTTCGAGTGTTCTAGCTCCATCACCAGCCATTTCCTGTGGTGTGGGGTGTATAGGTGCATCAGGAGTACAAATGTTTCTGCTGCAGTGCTTCCTACACAGGTGGAATTGCATAGCTATCAACCCCATTGGGACAGCTGCCCATATTTAAATCCTTCAAATCCATATAAATTTACCTTTATGAACTTCAGACAGCATGCTAATGCATGCAACATTAGCTTGCATGTATTAGCTTGTGTGCTCACAGATTAGGTCACTGTGTATGAAAAATAACTTATTATAAATAGATCATTGGCTGGAATCAACAAACATCTGTCCTTAACTTTGATTCACCAATATATGCAATGGCTATGTTTTCCCCCCCTTCAAAACGCAGTTTGGCCAGTTCACTCTGGTGATTGCTGAACTTGCCAAACTGTGTTCAAGAAAGAAAAACGAACTCTTGCTTTTAATTGTAGGTCAAACTGAAAGAATATTGTTCATTGAATCCAGACCAATGCTTACTACCTACTGTTTACTTTTGTGGCAGATTTTTTTGTTGTTGCAATTTTACTAAATGATATGAAGATAGATTTGAAAGGTGTATTAATTAATTTTCTCACCAAAATAAGGTATATGCATTTTATATATATAGAAGACTTATTTTTTAAACATGTTGTACCCTTAGGAAAGAAGAATCCTCTGTACCATGTAAGTAAAATCTGCGCCATAACGAACACCACTGTACAAATACTATACCGAAAGCCAGTGCTGAACTGTACATACACAAACCTCTGCTCTTTCATGTAAAATATTTTTTTAAATGAACTCATAATGGGATAACACATACATTTCTTGTACATTGTCATTCCTTTTTTTCCATCAATTAAATTGTCATTTTGACAGGCTGGATAACACAGCTGAGACAGAGGTCCAGTGAGCTGATCCTGGTAGTGGACGAACTTGATAATGTGAGTCTGGCTTTCTTTTTTGTGTCATAAAATACACTCGCTTGCTGTGTAAAACATTTTGACAAGTGAATTATATCATTGATTTTATAATGTAATCAGTTCTGTTTGTTTCTTTTCCAGGAAGAAGAGCAGTTCTGGAGAAAACTCCAAGTGCAATATTTAAAGCCCCTAGATGAAGATAAGAAAAAGCAGAAACAAATTGCAGAAGATCTCAAAGATCTCAGGAATAAGGTATATAAGTGAGCTGCATTACTAACTAAATTATGCATAGATTATTATTAGGATATACCTTTAGCAAAGTAGGATTTTGGGGTTGAAATTTCAGATTGAACAAAGTAAACAAATCAGCTTTTGACTGCTGTTGCATTTCCTACCTTTCTGAACAAAAACATTGTAATGTTGTGTTATGTTCAAGAATGGCCTTTGCCATAGTTTGGAATTTGCACAACTATATATACATATATATATATATGTTTTTTTTTTGTTGTTCCCAGGCGACTTTCGTCTTCTTCATGTGCAACGCTTTGTGGATTGCAGCTACATTTTTTCTTCAGCAGATTGGTGAATCAGTCTCCATTGAAATTCCCAAGCAGCTACTCAATGGGACAATAACTGGGGAGAAACTTTTCATCGACCCAATTGGATTAATGTTTCTCCTGGGCTTTGCAACCCTTCTTGTCCTACAGTTTATTGGGATGATTTGGCACAGGTAGTTAAATCCTTACACAAACAGAGCGCCATTACATTATAACTTAACTTACCCATTGTATTTTAAACAGGACAGGTATTTAGATTAATTTTGAAATACCATAAAATAAGGTGTGAATAATTATTTTGATTATCTTTGGGAATCATTAAATATATTCTTATGTTTCCTATTTTCTGGAATCAATAAAACAATATGCTTTAAAAGAACATACATTTGAATAATTCATGTATTTGGAAAGAATTTGGTATTCACAAGTAAAAAAAATATATATATTTTGTAATCCCAAAAGGACAAAGAAAGGCAGTAAGAAACCATTATGCATACATTTTCAGTCTCTATTGTGTTTTTTTTTTCCTTTAAAAGATAAGCCACACACATGCATTTTTGGCCAAAAGGCATTCCTCAGAGCAAGGGCTGTATTGAACAATAGATCATCTTATCTGTGTCACAACGATAAGATTGCACACAGGTCTGCGTCAGACCACACCCGATAGAAGGTACAAAACGAACGGTTACGGCTGTAACCATGTTCTATGAGTTCCAGATGACCATTAGGGTCGTCGATATGGATAGCCTTCTGGGGGCAGATGCATCGAGACTCTTATAACAGTATTTGTCACGGTGCATGACCCCTGCGTAGTGATGTAATTCCTCCCATAAAGGGGGGAGCATCACTTTTCGCCCTTAAAAGGTCCCGAGTGACCATGATCCCTAATGGTCATCCAGAACTCATAGAACATGGTTACAGCCATAACTGTTCGTTCTATTTTGTTCCTTAGACCATTAGGGTCATCAATATGGATGACTTATACCCAAACTGTCAGGAGGGACCATCATCCTTAATCCTTACGTGGATGCTAAAGCCGCAGGTTAGACGGTTGCAGCGACCACTGAGCCTGGCGCCACATTGATGTGATAAAACCTCGTAAATGTACAGGGGGACGCCCATGTTGTCGCTTCACTAATTTATTTAAGAGGTATGCCTTCCAGGGCTGCCCATGTGTCATGGTGTTTAACCCTGTTTTACCTATGCGGTCGTTTTCCTTAGTGGCCACGCGAGGGCGCTGCCCTTTTAGTAGATGCTTGTTCCGCCCTGCTGAGCTTCTGTTAGCGTCTACACCTGTGCGTGGTCACTGAGAGCTATTTAAGCCTTCCGTTTCCTTCGGGGCTTCGACATTAATTGTTCATTGTGATTGTTTGTTCTGTGGTGTATTTTCTGGTATTAGTTGTGCTGTTTTGTGTACGGTTTATTTTGCCCTTTTAAAGTTTTAATCTTATGATTAGATCTAGGTTTTTAAGGAGACCATTTTGCTCCGTTGTGCTTTTATTGGAGTTTTGCAGTACTGGCCTTTGTGCTTTGAGCTTCAGGTTGAATTCCTGTTTGGTGTGCTCATTTCAGTCTCCGCTTTCTGGTCTGTCCTTTGTTTGTCGTTTTTACCTAGATCTATTGCCTTTTACTAAGAGACTAAGTTTGTATCATACTGACTTTAGGGTTTTATTTATTCTTAGAGGCAGGTTGGTTATTTTCGATTAAGTTTGCATTGGTCTTTTGTTACAGCTGTTCCTGGTTGTCCTTTTCACCTACGGGACGATTTTGTTTGGAACTGTAGTTCTGTTCGTTCTCCGGGTGTGTCCCTCCTTATATGGAGCTTGGACGATGCTATGGACATGTTTGTGTTTGATTGCGCATTTATGAAAGTAACTATGGAACGTTAAATCTCTGTTCCTGTTCGCCTCGTTACTTTTCCCCTTACTGAGAGGCAGGGCTTGTATTTGTGTTTGTGCTTGTGTTAGTCAGTTAGCCGATAGTTTCGGTGCAGCTGTCCTTTCGTCTTTTGTGCTCTTTCTCCGTGTATGGAGATTTGGGCGATTCTGTTCGGAACTGTAGTTCTGTTCGCCCTTCGGTGCAATTCGTCTCTTAGGGAGACCGGGCGATGTTTTGGACATGTTTGCGTTTGACTGCAAGCCTTAAACTAGCCATGGAACGTTAAATCTCTGTTCCTGTTCGCCTTGTTACATTTCTCCTTACTGGGAGGCTGGGGCGTGGTTTTCTGTTGGGCTTGTCATTGTGCTGGTAAAGCTATGGGACTGCGGTGCTCCGTCGGCTCACCTGTAAAATGTTTCTTCCCCCCTGGGGAGATCGGGCGTTCACCCCTTTATGTTCTGCATGTGACGGTTAGCTTATGGAAATAGCCACGGAACGTTATCTCTGTTCCTTCGCCTCCTCCTATTCCAATAAGTATTTGTTTTTCAGTGTTGGTTTGCTGTGTGTTTTGTTTGTGCCATTGTGCTACTCGCCTGTTCTTATGGGTCTCGTTACCGAGACAGGGCGTTCTATTTCCGGCTCGTTTTTAGTTACTTAGCTTGTAGAAGTATGGGGTAGCAGTTCTTTGTTCCTTTTCGCCTTGTTGGGTTTTCTTGTTGTGAAACCAGGCGTTAGTTCTTCTACTCTATGGTATGTAACAGTGAGCCGGTCTGTAGCTGTGGTGTGTGTGTGTTCGTTGTATTGTCTCCTTCCCGCCTTAGTGGCCCTAGGGCTTTAAGAATCCCCTTGCTGCGTTTGGCTCCTCCTTCCTCACACGTCACGCCCCATTACACCATGAGGTAGCCATACTTCTGGTGGATCGGCCCTGGATATAGGTGAAGGTTTAGCGCTAGCTATATATCTATATAGCACCTCGCTAGCCGATTGGGAAGCCTTACTGGTGTGCTCGCACTTGCAGCAGTCAGTACAGACTTAGAATCAATCACCAGAGCTGTAGCTCAACGATTGTGTCGTAACAGATCTCACTGGGGTACACCCTTCACGCCCAGGTTCGATCAACGGAATCTCATGCATTAGCAAAATAAAGAGCAGCCGCAGACAATAGAACGTGGCGGTGGTCTTTAGTACGGGAAGTTGAGACAGATAGTGTAGTGAAGCACGCATACTCTGCCTTGTAAACCAATCGATGTAGCACCGCGCTAACCAATTGGGAAGCCTTACTGGTGTGCACAATCACTGGAGCCGCAGCTCACCGATTGTTGGTAGTAGATCTCACTGGGGTACACTCTCCACACCCAGGTTCGATCAATGAAATCGCAGAAAGATACAAACCTGTACTTTACTGCATACCAACCTGTTCACCACGTGATTTGTTTCGCTAGAGTGAACGATGTAAACGTGGCAGCACCGTGTGCCTACCGCCACAGTATCCAAGAAACGATATCCATCTAGGCTAGAAAAGCTACCCGCGGATGTCGTTTACAAGTGCATATCGCCGCCTTAGGGAATACTAGCCCCGACTGAAGTCTCAAGGCTATGTGGGATTCACACAGGATACAAACAGTCTCAAGTCTCAATATGCATTGGTGAGAAAATTGAAGAGGACTTCCGCAGTGATGCTCCCCCCTTTATGGGAGGAATTACGTCACTACGCGGGGGTTATGTACCATGACAAATTCTGGTATGAAAGTCTCGATGCATCTGGCCCCAGAAGGCGATCCATATTGATGACCCTAATGGTCGAAGGAACGAAATAGAACCCCAAATTGCCACAATGTGCAGCTAAAGAGACACATTTTTTAATCAATATTACACAGAATATCACAATACACAAAACAACAGAAAGGACAACATTCCATCAGTAGCATCATAAAATACAATTTATAAACATAATTAAACCGATAACTAAAGGTTTGAAGCTGAAACTATCATTAAGACTTAGGGGGGCCATAGAAACCCAGACCTATTTTTAGATCAGTTAGGTGCATATGCCATGTCCACAAATGTCTGATTCTTGGATTCTTTTCATTCTTTTTCAGAATTCAGACACTAATTCACTTCATAGCCTATAGTGGGACCCAAGCTAAACCTATTAACATGGAACTCAAAAGGTCAATGGAGGAAATCAATGAGGAAAAGGTAGATAAGTTGTATGGGTTTATTTTATTTAGGCTGAATCATAAAACTTTTTTTTTTTTAAATAGGCCTAATATGACCTAACTGATTTATGTGGCCCGTCTTTACACAGTCATTAATACACATTTCCTATAAAGTTTAAATTAGAGTTAACGCAATTTTGTTTTCAACAGAATTTCCTCTGAGAAAGTATGATTTCTACAATGAAGCTGACGAAATCCAAAAAAAAAGGCTCACCTGCAATAGTTTTTCCTCTGGAATGAAGATGGTGATGGAAACTGGGTTTTTAAATTGCAGCATTTGAATTTTGAATGTGTTTTTATTGACTGTTACGTGGACTTGTAATGGATATGTCGGCAGAATATGTTCATTTATGAACAGATGCAATAAGTGTGTTATTGATTTATTATTATTATTATGCTGACCAGGTTATCCCATCAATGGGCATATGCCAGGATGACAATGCCAAGATTCATCGGGCTCAAATTGTGAAAGAGTGGTTCAGGGAGCATGAGGAATCATTTTCACACATGAATTAGCCACCAGATTCCTGACCTTAACCCCATTGAAAGTCTTTGGGATGTGCTGGAGAGGACTTTACGGAGTGGTTCGACTCTCCCGTCGTCAATACAAGATCTCAGCCAAAAACTTATGCTACCCTGGATGTAAATAAATGTTGTGACATTGCATAAGGTTGTCGATACAATGCCACAACAAATGCGCGCCGTAATCAAAGCTAAAGGTGGTCCAACGAAATATTAGAGTGCAACTTTTCTTTTGGCCGGGCAGTGTATGTCAAAGAGAATTTACAAATCACTGCTTTCTGCTTTTATGTGCATTTTACATACTGTCCCAACTTTTTTGGAAATGTTAAGATATATTTGAGTTTATATGCATTATAACTGGATAAAGGTGTTTAATAAAGTCTTAACAACTAATAAAAATCTATTGTTACGTATATATTTTAGGTATGTTTATAAAAACGCAAAACTAATTATCAGTCTGGAATACTCAAAGAAAACTATTTCATTATGCTGAAGTCAGAGTAACTGACCAACTATTTGTATTATACAGTTTGCTGCATGTGTTCTGTAATAGTCTGTGTCTTATCTGTATTGTGGAGGGAAAGCGGCTTTATTTTCAAACACATGTAAATGGACAGTAAAGTATTACTAAATCTAAATAACTAATTAGCTAAATAGTTTGCCAGAAAATGTTGCCAGAGGTTTACCAGACTTTGCCAGTAGTGGTGAACTTCTGGCAACAATGGCAGTTGTTGCCACTAGTGGCAAATAGACCAGATGTTTGCCACTTTTGCGAACTTCTGGCAAACAATCTCAGGAATTTCAGCATATTTGCGGCAAACAATAGTGTTCACCACAAGTTGACAGGAATTATTTGCCAGAAGTTCACCGGTAGTTTGCCACCAAGCTAATTTGCATGTGAAAATATGAGGTTGCCACAAACCAGAAGGCTTACATTTTTGTAAGGGCATAGCTACTTCACTAGCTATGTACCGAACGCTAAATCTGTCCAATTGCCCGATACTTTCAGTTATTTGATGTGCTAGCCAGCTAGCTCTTCCAAACATTAACTCATAACACTCAACAATACATCTTCACCGGTGAATGCACTAATAGTTCGTGAAAGATGCAGATATGATAATTCACCACTCTGCCCCGCACTGAATTGCTAATGATACACTATATGGTCAAAAGTATCTGGACACCCCTTGGTTTGGGTCTGTTTTTCATGGTTCAGGATAGACTCCTTAGTTTCAGTGAAGGAAAATCTTGACACTACATCATACAATGACATTCTAGACAATTCTGGGTTTCCAACTTTTGGCAACATTTTTGGGAAGGCCCTTTCCTGTTCGGAATGACAATGCCCCCGTGCACAAATAAAAGTCTGTATAGAAATGGTTTGTCTAGATCGGTATGGAAGAACTTGACTGGCCTGCACAGAGCCCTGACCTCAACCCCATCAAACACCATTGGGATCAATTGGAAAGACAACTGCAAGCCAGGCCTAATAGCCCCACATCAGTGCCCGACCTCACTAATGCTCTTCTGTATGTAAACAAATCCACAGAGCAATTTTCCAACATCTATGGAAAGCCTTCCCCGGAGAGTGCAGGCTGCTATAGCAGTAACTGGAGACTAAGTCCATATTAATGCCGCTGAGTTTGGAACAAAATGTTGGATGAGCAGGTGTCCATATACTTTTGGCCATGTAGTATAGTTAGCCAGCTAGCTGTATCACTATGCCCTGGCCAAGAATGCCATACGTCATTCGCAGGCACGTGACCCCCGAGCAGATATGGCGCCCGAGCAGATCTAGTACCGACACCGGAGACAGATCAAAAATATAATTGGTCTGGGGGTGCCTTCAGGATATCACTTCTGGTGCACAACACATTTTGCATTACTCGTGCCATTTTGTGTAAATTTTGGTTCTGCTGTTGTAAAATAAATAGCTAGTTATCAGTCGCTGAAGTGTACAGCTAGCTGGCTAGGCTAGCTATGAACATAATATATGCACTTTGTCACCTCTTCATTCAAGTACAGCAGCAATGAGTGTAATGTGAATCTGACTAGTATTATTCATGGCAGTATAGCTATTTCTGACATAATATGGCTTAAAGGGGTAAATAATCCTTCAAAACATGAAAAGCGTAATTAAGAAAAATGAATAGCTTTTGTATTGCAATAGTGGTTGGAACGAAAACATACGCAGCATATGGTTTACAGTCGGTTTACAGACGCTCTGATTTGTCCTGGATCACTCCCTCAAGAACTCGGGTTGATTACCCCCACAGGGACATAAGAACACACGTTGAGAATGTACAAACGGGCCATGCGTTTGTAGTGCGTAGGCCCGGCATTGTGATTTGTGTTCTCGTACTTACATAAGGTCTTTCGGGCCTATTATTGAACGCAAACCCATAGCTTTCTTATTCCATGACATTACATGCTGTTGAAATATATCCCAGCTATAATTACAAAATGAGCTGGAATTCTTAGAGTGCAATGTTTGAAAACCAGTTAACCTTAGTTTTTCATCTTCACACTATATGACTTATTATTTCACACTAAATGAGTATTATTTAGCCAACGGAATTGTTCTTATCAGTCTGCCTACTATTATGAAGCTTGGTTCAAGCAGCTGCTTAAGACAATCGAACCCAGATATAATTTAACAAGTCAGTGTCATGGTTTTGCAGCACGCCGGTCCTGTTCTGTGGACGTTTCCTTTCGGGTCCGCGGGACGGTGCCCTTGCCGTGTTTTTCTTTTTACCTGCACTCATTTGTTCCACCTGTTCCAGCGTCAGCTGGTTATTTAAGCAATTTCCGGGTTCGTTGCTTCTGTGTCAGTTTTGCCACGCTAAGCCTGGTAACACAGGTATAGGAACTAAGGCGACCACTTGTCAGTTTGGCTATATTGCTAAATTGACACGCGGGACTTGCCTTTTAGTGTGTTACGGATCTCTTTATTTTGACTTTCTTTTTCCTTTCACATTTAGTCTCTTCCTTGGTTTCCGTTTTCCTATCTCTGTGAGATAGTACCTCTGTTTACCTTTTCCTGTTTTGTTGTTTGCTCATTTCATGTACCTGTTGAGCAAGAGGCATTTTTCCTTTCTCTCACCTCCTTATTTTGGCCGTTTATAGTCTTAACGTGCCAGAGGTTATTTTTTTTAATCTTCATTTCTGTTTGCCCCTTCATTTTAGCTCGTTTATTGAGCTTGGGGTTCATCCTGTCTACAGCTTGAGTCTGCAAGCTTTTCGCCCACTTTTCCTGAGTCGTTTTTTGTTTGGCAGTTATTTGCCGGGAAATTCTTTCTTCCTTTTTTTAGTTCTCCCTTACCCTATTTTTGGTTTTTCACTTCTGTGGAGAACTATTAGAATCCTCTCATGGTCGAATTTGGTCCTCCACACCCACAGTCGGAAATTATTTTTCGAGGAAGCGCTCCCAAAGCTATACCTTCAGGTTCGAGAACAGCTTTAAGCAAGATTCTCCAAAGTCACACACACAGGCATTTTTTTTTTGCCTACTTTAAGTAGCTTTACGTTTCTGTCTATTGTCTATTATTCTGCCTTGTGATCATTTAGTGAGCACTAGTTTTGTTTGTGTATCCCACTGGAAAACGGACACGAATCAATATTCTCAATTTATTGAAAAAATCATTTTTGTTGCCTTTTTATGCCGTTGAGAAAGACTAAGAGTGAAACAATTTATTTTCATTCAAATGTTAACAAGTTGTACTTTTTTTGTACATCACCAATACTTTTTTATTTCATTTGGTTACTTTTTTACACACACACACACACACACACACACACACACACACACACACACACACACACACACACACACACACACACACACACACACACACACACACACACACACACACACACACACACACACACACACACGGTGTTGAAACAATGTAGCCATTTGGAACATTGTTCAGTGCAAGCATGAGTTTATCCAGACGCTGTTATTCTGTGTTATTGAGGCAACTCCTAAAAGAAGTTGTGAACAAGCTATGTACATATAATTGCACAAAATAAAGGCTGCTTACATTAATTATATGACTCCGATTGAAAATCACTCTGTTAAGCTATTTCATAGGAAAGCTTTAATATTGAGATATGTATCGTATATCGCTAAAATGCTTAAAAATATTGAGATATTATTTTTAGCCATGTCGCCCAGCCCTAGTTGGTACCATAGTAGTAGTAGGCAGGACCCCAATGTTCACATCAAGTCACATTTTTTATATTGTCTTGCTGCTTAAGAAAATGAATAAATAAAAAAATGCATCCCTGTTTGTTTCTGTAAAAAAAACTTTTATTTTTATGTATTTTTTTATTTGCATTGCGATAGTGAAGTTTTACTGAACATAATTTGCTGATTAGATTAATACAATTACAAAATGAATATGCATTATTCCAATTGTAGCATGCTACTACTTCACTTGTTTTTTGGGGGTTCATGCTCAGCCAACCTTCCCATTCCCCATTTCCTTTAAAACATGTTAGTGTCTGTATAAAGCAGTCTACAAATAAAATTGAATTGAGTACTATTTGATTAATGTAAGCATAACTTGCATTAGCGTCTTTGACACCTTCACTGTGTGCTATGCAGAGGTGGAAATTCCAGAGGTCAGAAGGTAAAAGTCCTGTCATGTGTTTATTCCACCCATGAACTCTCAGCTCGCTGATTTCACTAATTAGTTCTACCTCCTGGCTGAAGAATTGTGCTGTGAAGAATTTAGCAAATCCAAGTGATTAGAACAAAAATACTGGGGAGACATTTACTTTCTGAACCTGGATTTCCCACCTCTGGAATTACCATGGAACGTGTCTCTCTAAATGCAAGGGCTCTGCTGTTTCTGCGTTCGGGTTTCCATTTGGCGTCGTTTTTCCGCCTCCATTCCGGTATTCGTATTTTGCCCGACAATTAGTTTTTGATACAGGCTTGCATTTCTGTTCTTTCCTTCTCCCGTTTTCTCAGGTCTTTATTTTCGTTTCATTACCTCTTGTCTATGCCTACTATTCAGTGTGTGAGGTTTTTTGTTTGTTTATTATTCTTGCTGTTTTATCGAGATTCGCCTCTGTTTGAGGTTGTTTTGTTTTTTGGCTTGTTGCCATGGAAGTTTTGCTCCCGTTCTTTTGTTCACCTTTTCCCCTGGTGCGGATAATTCCGCGTTTTGTGGCGTATCTTTCTAAATACGCTTTTAGAAATCCTTATCGGTCGCGTTTGGTTCTCCGAACCTTACACTCCCTATTACAGAATATCGATGTCAGTATGGAAGAACCAGCAACTTCTAGGGAAACTTACAAAATGCTGCCTAGCCAGGGCGCTACAAAGGTTACCTCTGAGGAGGCTATTTTCATGCTGCAACTTCAACAAAGTCAGCCTGCAAAGGTTAACAGAGAGCCTCCATAGACTTTCTGTGGCAGTAAATGCTCCCCCAGTTGCACAAACAGAAACTCCTCCCATACCCACGCCACGTACTATTAGGGAGCCCAAACTCCAATTACCGCCGCGTTATGGTGGAGAACCCGGGAAATGCCGCCCCTTTCTGACACAATGCCTTATTTCTTTTCAAGCACAACCCTCCCATTTTACCACTTCAGAATCCCGCGTAGCTTTTATTTTATCCCTCCTGAGTGATCAAGCTCTCACTTGGGCTGATCCTTTAATTCGGGCCAATGCCCCCTGTATTTGTGATTCCATCCTGCTCATGAAGGAAATGCACCTGGTCTTTGATCATGAGGTTTCAGGCGAGGAGGCAGCCAGGAGATTGACCAGCTTGCGTCAGGGCACTGACACTGTAGCGGCTTTTTCAATTTCATTCCGAGCATTAGCCGGGGAGACAGGTTGTTCTGATGGTCCATTAAAATCTTTATTTTTAAAAGGATTGTCCAACCCCATTAAGGGCGCGATAGCTGAGCTCGAGCCTCCTGCTATGTTCAGTGCTGTGGTTACCGCGGCGATTCGCCTGGACAACCGCGTCAGAGAGCAAGAGAGAGACAGGGGAGGGGAGAGACCGTTCAGTTCCCCATCTCTCTTCCTCTCCGGTAATGTTGCCGTTATTGCAGGTGCAGGGGCCATTTGAAGAATTTCTGCCCTAAATTGGGGGGAAATGGGGGGTCTCGCTAGGGGAACCGAGTACCCTAGCGAGACATAATGGTACTGCCCCTCGGACATTATTACCGCTTCAACTGTTCTGGAATAAGCGCTTGGCTAATGTCAACGCTTTAATTGATTCCAGAGCAGTCGAGTGTCTTATGGATGTCAAATGGGCCTGGAAACATAAAGTTCCCATACACCCCCTCATTCGTCCTCGTCTGGTCACTGCCCTCGCGGCCGTCCATTGGGCACCGGGTCCATTAAAGAGACCACAGGTTCCCTGACCATGCGCACTTTCCATGAGGGACATCTCAAACTTATTCAGTTCTCTTTAGTCGATTCCCAAGATTATACGTTAGTTTTGGGGCATTCGTGGCTGGTCTGGCACAGCCCGAACATTGATTGGGGTAGTGATAAGGTTGTCGTCCTTCAATGGGGCCCCCAATGTGCGGCTCACTGTCGCCTGATGGCTCCCTTTGCGTCTCGCGGGCATAGCCATCGCTCGGAGCTTAGTCAGGTTAGTGACTTTAAGGAGGCTAATTCCCAGCCTGATCAAGGCAGTTTCGCTCCTCTCTCCGAGGAGGGGAGGGAGAGCATTGCGGTGATAGGGGCGTCCGATTTTCCCCTGCCAGTTAAGGTATCGGTCTGCTCCTGCAAAGGGGGTTCACGACTCCCACACTCAGGTCTTTTGCGCCCTTCACCCATCCCCAGTCATTCTGGGAGGCGCGTTTGTGCGGCACTTCTGCGCGCGCCACGGTCAAACAAGAGGTTGCGGCCGGCAGGTGTCATCGTCCCACGTTCCATGTCTCTCAGTTGAAACCCGGCTGACAGGTTGCCACCTCCCTCCCGGCCCTTGGAGGGAGGTCTGGCTTACACTGCTTGGCGCATTTTGGCCGAGAGAAGCGTGGGCAGAGATGCCCAGTTTTTAGTGGACTGGGAGGGTTATGGTCCTGAGGAGCGCTACTGGGTTCCCTCCAAGAACATCTTGGACCCAACGCTTATTAGGGACTTCCACAGAAACAAGGCTGAAGGATCGCCTGGGGTCGTCCCTTAGTAGGTGGGTCCTGTCATGTTTTCTAGCTGCCTCTGCTGTTTCTGCGTTCGGGTTTCCTTTTGGCGTTGTTTGGAAGCTCTATCTGATTTTTTCCGCCTCCAATTCGGTATTCGTATTTTGCCCGACAATTATTCCCTACACCTGTTTTGCGTTTCCTGCTGGCTATAAATACCTCAGGACTTCCGCATTTCCGCACTTTGATATTGTCTCATGTTATGTTGACTACGAAGTCGGTAAGGTATAAGAAATTTGGTCGCTGCATTTTTGGTTTGTATAAATAGAGAACGCAGCAAGTCCGGTTAGAAATTAGAGAGATTAGGTTTAGATAGGTTCCTTCTTTTCCACCTGTCTTTTTCTCATCCTTTATTTCTGTTGCCTGTTATCTTTTGTTTAAAACTCTTGTCACTACACCTACTATTCAGTGGGTGAGGTTTTTTGTTTGTTTATTATTCTCACTGTTTTATCGAGATTCGCCTGCGTTTGAGGTTGTTTTGTTTTTTGGCTTTTTGCCAGGGAAGTTTTGCTCCCGTTCTTTTGTTCACATTTTTCCCCTGGTGCGGATAATTCCGCGTTTTGTGGCATATCTTTCTAAATACGCTTTTAGAAATCCTTATCAGTCGCGTTTGGTTCTCCGAACCTTACACTTCCTATTACATGTGGGGTGTGGACAAAAAACCCTGTCTTTTTTATTATGCACCCTTCCAGGAAACATACAGAAACATTCCAGAGTGATTAGTATGATAGTGTGCGTGTTCTATTTGTCCTTGATCTTCCTCTTATCATCTGAGTGAAACAGGTCCTATCTGTTTTGATAACATATTTGGATGAATGCCCTGGAGTTGGTATTGTCTCCTCACCTCCAGGCTGCACATGTGAGGGAAACGTATTCCCAGCCACATTGATTTGTCAGTTAAAGAAATGAGACATCTGTTGGCCAACCGCTTCTTTATTGTCCGGACTTCAGGGAGGTTGTTAAAAAAATGAATATCGCCAAATTTTTTATAATCCTCTCACAATCTGTTACTGATTTAAATTGTATTGTCTATTGTAATTCCCTTTTAAGAACATCAGAAAACATGACAAGAACAAGCCACTCAGGACTTACCTACTAGAGAGTGGCCTAATCCCAAACAGTGCCCTCTGGACCCGCAAACTATGGACTCTGAGACTTCTATGGCGTATATCCGGGGACAGGTGAGTCCACGAGTGGGCAATGGCTTGAAGAGTATACAAAGGGTAAAATGGGACAAGGCACCTGATATCACTGAACACTTGACACATTGTTGAGAGACGGAGATGCAACCTTACTCAAATGTATATGACGAGAGGAAGAGGCAAATCATCTACCATCTGAACCAAACATGCATAGGAACTAAATAGCCAGGGGTGTGGTGACAACGAGTATCTGAGGAATTTTTGGTATTTCAATTATGGTTGGAATCTGGTACTTTTAATGTGGGTTCGTTCAGTGTGTCATAACATTACAGCAGCTATACATAAGGCTGGGTGTTTGTCATGGAAAATATTGGCTAAAGTCACCGAGTAGTCAAGGCAAAATAGTCAGAAAATCACAGGCAAAAATCACGGATCAAGTTTTAAAAAAAACGTGAATGTATTAAATTAACCAACAGATCTCATGCGTAGCAATGGGAAATGATTGAAATAACATGCACATCTGTATTAACAGTAGCCTAACACATGCTTGAAGTTTCAAATAAATCAGTGGGCAATTGATGCTAGTAGCCTAACAAATACAAGTAAAATGCATTAGAAGATGGTACATTTAATCACTGGTCCATCAAGGAAAGAAAGAGCATGTTTTTGTAGTTTTCCCAAGTGCACTATGCAAATGATACCCTTTGCTTACCTGCTAAAATAATATTGCCATCTACGTCATTGACATGACCTGAAGTTTGGGTAATTCCCTAAATCTGCAGAATTGCGAACTTGAAGAAAGGGCTTGTAGGACTTGAAAAGTCACACAAGGAACTAAAGTTCACATCACTATACTTCCCAGGCTTACTGGCATCAGATTAACTGGGCTGTAACACCCCTTTCTTCTTTCAGCCCCCACCTACCTACACAGTTTGATTAGCAGTTTGGACAGATTTAATTTTGAGTTTGAATTCAGTCATGAGTTTTTGCGTGACCACTCAAATATGATAATGTGAATGGAAGCAACGCTATTGGATTTGATTTATTTCACCCTTGTGCCACAAAAACTTGAAAATGAAATGTTAAATTGCAACTTTAATTATCATTTCCTTTTTGTCATGGATCATGTGATTACAATAAGAATTTGATATTTCAAATGTGGTTTTTCATTAAAATTATGGCAGGGCTGTATCGTAGAGGACAAGAAAAGTTAAATGTGAAATAGATTTGGATTTAAATTGACAAATTGTCAGAAAGTGTGTACATTAACCTGAAAATTTAAATGCAAAGTGGCCTTTTACATTTTCATTTGAATGTTGTCATGGTTTTTGTGCACATCGAATGAAAAGATAGATATGCCACAAATGTGCCAAAATAACAATTCCTGATAATATAGGTGTGAAAATGTACTCTTATAGTTATAGGCTAATCATCTTTGTTTTAAAATATAATTTTCAATAAAATGTTGACCCTCATCCCAGATTTTTGTCAACAAAAAATAATAAAAATGCAATTTATTCAGTTATAAAAAAGGTTAGCCATATCCTGTCTCACTCCATAGTTTCACAGAAGACAGCAAGATTACTTGTCCTCTGGTAAGTTTTCTATTTTTTGAAACATTAAAGAAATAATATTGTGATCAGCAGTGTCTCAAACATTCAACTCCATCTCCCTTCTAAATCGAAACAAAATAAGAATTATGGTTTAAAAATGTGTATTTTCACTTTCATTAAGAGACCTCTTAGCAAATGAGAAAAATGGAATGGCTACTCACTACGACTATGCTGTGAAATGAGAAAATATAACATTTTGTCAAATCTATTATTTTATCTCATGGAGTTGACTAAATTGCTTTTTGTAATGGGAGTACTGTGTGAATGTTAGGAATAGCAAATAGTACTATTTAAGAAAAAAATATATCAACTGGGAGATGGCCCCTTTACAGGTTTTAATAGCCAAGACGGATCTTTCAAAATATATTAGCCCAGCATAATTGAAGAGTAAAAACCAAAAAAGGTTTTGTCCCAATTCTCAAGAATGCACTTTCTGCATGCTGTTAAGATGTTAATTTTCTGTAACACACACACACACACACACACACACACACACACACACACACACACACACACACACACACACACACACACACACACACACACACACACACACACACACACACACACACACACGTTTGACCTTTTCTTCTTTCCCACACACCAATATCTCCACCCTCAGGCAATTAGGGTACATACAGTATCTGTGTGCACACCCAGCTGTTTTCTTTGCCGTTTCCTTGCTAACAATTACCTTGTTGTTAGTAATTGTTGCCACTAATGTTAGTTTACATTCTACTAACAGCATAAAAGGTTTTTCCAACAAGGCTTGATACTAGCTCACACAACCGCACAGTACAATATGCAAATGTAAAAGCACGTAACAAAGTTGATTTTGGTAGAGCAGTTATGGTCCATAGGTAAAAGGTATTTCATAACCTGTGATAATTCTGAGGGGGTGTCAGGGTGAATTATACCCGTTGGCAATAACATGCACAAGTCACGTTGTTAAAGAGCAATAGCTCCAAGGTGATCCTTGTATTACTGTAACAATAACAATAAAAAAGGAGGGCCTAAGCTGCAGTGATAACTGTTTTACTGATAAGTGTTTCAAGTAAACTTAGTGAATTGTTTTACTTTTCTTGTGTGTTATCCCTGACAGTGGTCACAACCAACACATCCAGGAATCGGCCAGACATGGAGGAACTGAAATACCGGGGGAAGAAAAGAGAGGGTCGTCATAGGTGAGCTTGTTTATGTGGCTGTGTCTGTCTCACATGGCTGTGTCTCACCTGGTAGTGTTTGTCTCACCTAGTTGTGTCTGTCTCACCTGGCTGTTTGTCTCACCTCGCTGTGTCTGTCTCACCTCGCTGTGTCTGTCTCACCTGGCTGTCTGTCTCACCTGGTAGTGTTTGTCTCAGCTGGTAATTAAATTTGTTTTAACTTTTGGTCAAATTATACTGAATATTACTGATGGTGATTTGCTAGAGATTCTAAGAGAGAATTGTTTCAGAAGTTTTGTGTTAGTAAAAATGTACAATGTTCCTGAACTAGCCTGTTAGTTATGGAAGTTCTAAGATGCCAAACATGTGCTATAGGCTTTGTTTCCAGTCCATACCAAATTATTATTAGTAAATAAATTAAAATGAGTAAACTATACTGCTTCAATAAAATTTTTTACCCTTAATGGTATGCATCCTCTGATGAATAAACTAACTCAAATTGTACCCATACTTAATTTATGCCTTCAGTGTTGTAAATAATACGTCTGAAGAAATAAAACATATAATAAATTAACTTAAAGTCTACTGTCCAAGTTCATAAAAGGTACACCTGGGTATGTACTTTTGTTTGTTGGCAACTTCAGTAAATTTATGGTATGAATTTATAATAATTGTTATATTTGTCATATTATGAAAAGAATATAACAAGTGACTGTTCTGAGGGTAAAATTCTGAGGGTAAACCTGAATCATTTGAGGGTAGACTTTTTAAATAAAGGTACAGATTAGGAAATAGCTCAAGTAGGTCCTATGTACAATAGGTAATATACATGTCATCTTATCATTTCATTCACTGTTATTTTTCTGGGCACAAATATGAATGAAACTACAATCATTTCAATTACCTTGATCACAATCTGTAGTATGTAGAAGGAAAAAGAATAGTGATGTTTGTTTTGTGCCTGCAGTTAGTAGTATTTTAATGCATTAGTAGTAGTTTGATGCATTATGAATCTATTTTAATTAATGTTGAAAATGCCAAATTTAAGTGACAAATTTACTGTTTATGTTGCATTGTTTAATTTGATTCCACTTAAGGGGTCGATTTACTAAGATCCCAAATTAGGGGTGTTATTTCATATGTGCAGCCAAAGTATTTGCATGTGTTATCATTTCACACTTTGCGGGTGATCAACTAAGAGTCATTGGGCTCTATCTTGGTGATCTTGGCGCTTGGTCGAAGCCAGGGGTGGGCAATTCCAGTCCTGGAGGGCCGGTGTGTATGCAGGTTTTTGTTCCCACCAATTAGAATAGAATAACTTTTATTTATTTATTACCCCAGCTAAATTAGCTAATTGCCTGTTTACACCAACACTGGTAGATTAGATCACATTAAAATATTTCATATAGGGACAGAAGAAGTCTTCGGCTGTCATTCATGCGCTTATTAAGAAGAAAGAAAATGTCAGATGGCGTAAATATTAGGGCTAATTAGGTAATTAAGGCCAGAAGTTGGCATGAACACCAGAAACGGATACGGCCCTCGTTGCCCACCTCTGGTCTAAGCGCATGGCGTAAAGTCCATTTAGGGCGTGTCCAAGTCCACTTTTGCTATTTTAACGGCGTGTTTTTTGGGCGCTAAGCAACGTGCAAATGGGCTGAACCTAGTCTCTTCATTAATTATAGGTGTGTATTGGGCGTGATATGCAATAAACCAATCAAAATGTGATATCCCATTCCCTTTAAAAGCCTGCTTTTCCACCTTGGCGGATTGCTTGTATGATGGCGAAACAGACATGCTCGTGCGTGTTTAGTGCGATCAAGGAATAGGCTATATGGATCAATAGTAGCCTATGATCAATATTATTCGGAATAACCATTATGAATTCCCGGTAATTCCTGACAGTGCTGTTATTTTACAAAATATATGGGGTTAAATTTCATTAAATGGACCTGCAACAGCTGAGAATAAGCTATCAATGGCTTCAGTCTCACCTTAGAAAACGCCAAATTAGCCTGCTTGTTCAACGAATTTCGTTTGATTATGCAATGAAAGTGTCAAACATCAAGTCCATGAGGCTGTTCTCATAGAGTTCTCGAAGTTCAAGCTTCATCTGAAGTTCATTAGGCTATCTGCATAGTAATATTGATTAATAACATAAATACCGTTATTTTGCCTTAATGATGACACTAAATACAATAAAGCTGTCAGGTTGGCAACCCATATGTTCACGCATATTTCCCCTTGTTTTATAATGTCCTGTTTATGGAAATGTGACCAACCTGGTTTACTAGTAAAGTTCAAATTCAGTTAACATGCTGACATTTATCTCCGTTGTTTAACCGTAGGCTATGGAAAAAACATTATGCACAGCGAATCCGCTGTAGCTTAGGCTATTTGAAAAACAATAAATGCAATATTCACTGGACAAGGTTTTGAACTTTTTTCAGTCAAAACCATTCTATTTACCTATAATATGATATAATATAATATAATAAGATAGCAAAGACACTTGCGTTTGAGTTAGCGCCGCTTAGCGCTGGGTGTAAGATAGGGCCCATTGTGTAAATTACTCCAGCCTCAAACAGCCACATTTACATGACAGATTTTGTTGTTTGGAATGGTTACATCTTGTGAAACAGTGAAAAGTCTGGTACCAATATTGCCAGTGAAAAAAACATTTAATGAATGGGGAAAAAATTATAAATCCTGTTATTTTAGGTGATGACCATTAAATTAGTTATTGCTCTATTTTTACTAGCACTACTTGAGCCGTGTCACATAAAATCACATTTCCATCTGATCTGTTTATTTTGATTTTTGTTTTTATTTGCTTTGTTATTCACTGTTTCTTATAATAGACGTTGTATTGCTTGTTTGATTCAAATACTACTTACTTTGTATTCTGTCACACAATTTGCTCCTTGGTTAAAATGTATTTAACAGTTAGAATAAATACATTTTAACCAAGGAGCAAATTGTTTGATTCAAATACTACTTACTTTGTATTCTGTCACACAATTTGCTCCTTGGTTAAAATGTATTTATTCTAACTGTTAAATAAATGCCTGCTCTCTACGTTTGATTGTTACGACTTGCAACGTATCCTTCTTGCTACAATTACAGCCGTCATCTTATTGATTGCATGTCTTTTAATACCTGCTTTCCATTATTACTAAATTGCACATGGAATTACCATTCCAAAAATTGCTTTCGGGTTTAGTAAATCACATTACACGGTACTAAAGTAATAAACTTGCATGACCTCCTCCCACTATTTCACCAAATAATGTAGGGACACACCAATTTTGCATATTCATTCAGGCTAACCCGCAAAAATAAAAGATTCATGTATCTTTGAATTTTAACACAAGCAGTTACACCTCGTTAGTTGATCACCTTGAATTAATTTTTGCGGCTGGTAACAGTTTTACACGTGATTTTGTACATGCAAACCCCTCAAGGGCTCAATTTTATTTTTTAGTTTGTGAATAAAAGTTTATTATATTTTCTTAAAAAGTACTTATCTTGGTATTTGGCACATTTGTAAAATGCTAATAATCATGATTTTCCAAGAGCTCAATGAATTGTAATTTTACAAAGTGTGTTTGAATTGTGGAACTATATAGTTATATAAATATAGTGATTGTACATGTGTGTGGTTTGGACATCCACAAGTCTAAAAAGACTGTGAGGGAAAGGACTCTCACCTTGTTGAGGTTATTTTATAGGGGAGTGGCTTCATGTTTGCTGACTTGGGAAATATTATCATTTTGAACTTTCACCTAATCAACGTTATCTGTTCTTGGGCCTGAGTGATGTCTGTGTACACATACACGCCTCTGTGAAGTGTGTGTTTCTGTGTCTAGGCGAGTCACATATTGACTGATTTTTAAAGAAAAAGGTTGTTTAAAGATTACCTTTTCAGGTACTTTACCAGGGAAAGGCAGGTTTGAATGGATCTAAAATGTCAAAGTAGAACTATCTGAGCCTTTTTGAGTAAATGTTTTACATGAGCTGTTTTGAGATTTCCTCTGGATATCCTGTTTACCAGGGTCGGGTCAATTCTGAATGGAACTGGATATTTTGGTGAATTTCAATTGCATCTTGAACTGCAATTAACCACAGAAGGAGACACAATTCTTAAAATTAAACATGCTGTCCATAAATTGAATGAAATTAAATTGACCATGAATTATTCACTTTCTCTGGCAGGTTTCCTGTTCTTTCTGCATGCATTTATGACATTATTTCCCTAATTCCACCATTTTCTATATTTTTTAATATAAGCATAAGTATAATTTAATGCAAAATATTTTGTCATTCAGCATTTTTTACAAAAGCTCTACAAATGTGTTATAACTCCAATAAACATAGTTCAAAACCCCAAAAACAATATTATGTTGATAAATGAGAGGAAAATGTAACATTTTTAAAAATTATTTGCTGTGTCTGAGAATATATTTTTTTTCACAATTAAAGGTTTTGGTGATATGAAGTGACATTTCTCATTACCTCATGCAGAGACACGTGGGACCCCTTCCAGTTGAATCCTATAGGGGCTGAAAAAGAAGAGCAGAGGAGATGCTTCTCTCTGGCGCAGCATCTGGTGGCCCTGATCGTGGGGGTGTTTGTCCTAGTGACCGCTGTCATCAGCAAGGTAAATCTCTACAGTCCAATAGTTCTGTACCCTAAACCTAACTGTAAATCTCTACAGTCCGGCAGTTCTGTACCCTAAACCTAACTGTAAATCTCTACAGTCCGGCAGTTCTGTACCCTAAACCTAACTGTAAATCTCTACAGTCCGGCAGTTCTGTACCCTAAACCTAGCTGTAAATCTCTACAGTCCGGCAGTTCTGTACCCTAAACCTAGCTGTAAATCTCTACAGTCCGGCAGTTCTGTACCCTAAACCTAACTGTAAATCTCTACAGTCCGGCAGTTCTGTACCCTAAACCTAGCTGTAAATCTCTACAGTCCAATAGTTCTGTACCCTAAACCTAACTGTAAATCTCTACAGTCCGGCAGTTCTGTACCCTAAACCTAGCTGTAAATCTCTACAGTCCAATAGTTCTGTACCCTAAACCTAACTGTAAATCTCTACAGTCCGGCAGTTCTGTACCCTAAACCTAGCTGTAAATCTCTACAGTCCAATAGTTCTGTACCCTAAACCTAGCTGTAAATCTCTACAGTCCGGCAGTTCTGTACCCTAAACCTAGCTGTAAATCTCTACAGTCCAATAGTTCTGTACCCTAAACCTAACTGTAAATCTCTACAGTCCGGCAGTTCTGTACCCTAAACCTAGCTGTAAATCTCTACAGTCCAATAGTTCTGTACCCTAAACCTAACTGTAAATCTCTACAGTCCAATAGTTCTGTACCCTAAACCTAACTGTAAATCTCTACAGTCCGGCAGTTCTGTACCCTAAACCTAACTGTAAATCTCTACAGTCCGGCAGTTCTGTACCCTAAACCTAACTGTAAATCTCTACAGTCCGGCAGTTCTGTACCCTAAACCTAGCTGTAAATCTCTACAGTCCGGCAGTTCTGTACCCTAAACCTAGCTGTAAATCTCTACAGTCCGGCAGTTCTGTACCCTAAACCTAGCTGTAAATCTCTACAGTCCAATAGTTCTGTACCCTAAACCTAGCTGTAAATCTCTACAGTCCGGCAGTTCTGTACCCTAAACCTAGCTGTAAATCTCTACAGTCCGGCAGTTCTGTACCCTAAACCTAGCTGTAAATCTCTACAGTCCAATAGTTCTGTACCCTAAACCTAGCTGTAAATCTCTACAGTCCGGCAGTTCTGTACCCTAAACCTAGCTGTAAATCTCTACAGTCCAATAGTTCTGTACCCTAAACCTAACTGTAAATCTCTACAGTCCGGCAGTTCTGTACCCTAAACCTAGCTGTAAATCTCTACAGTCCAATAGTTCTGTACCCTAAACCTAGCTGTAAATCTCTACAGTCCGGCAGTTCTGTACCCTAAACCTAGCTGTAAATCTCTACAGTCCAATAGTTCTGTACCCTAAACCTAACTGTAAATCTCTACAGTCCGGCAGTTCTGTACCCTAAACCTAGCTGTAAATCTCTACAGTCCAATAGTTCTGTACCCTAAACCTAGCTGTAAATCTCTACAGTCCGGCAGTTCTGTACCCTAAACCTAGCTGTAAATCTCTACAGTCCAATAGTTCTGTACCCTAAACCTAACTGTAAATCTCTACAGTCCGGCAGTTCTGTACCCTAAACCTAGCTGTAAATCTCTACAGTCCAATAGTTCTGTACCCTAAACCTAGCTGTAAATCTCTACAGTCCAATAGTTCTGTACCCTAAACCTAACTGTAAATCTCTACAGTCCAATAGTTCTGTGCCCTAAACCTAACTGTAAATCTCTACAGTCCAACAGTTCTGTGCCCTAAACCTAACTGTAAATCTCTACAGTCCAACAGTTCTGTGCCCTAAACCTAACTGTAAATCTCTACAGTCCAACAGTTCTGTACCTTATCCCTTATCTCTACAGTACAATTCCTCTTTACCTCTTCCAAACCTTTGCAACAAATTGCAATTGAAAATCTCAAACTAAAATCTCAAAGCGTTGAAAAATAGTTAAAAACATGTTGAAAACATTGATTTAAACATTGTTAACACACAGAAGTTAAGCTGAAGCTGGTGTAAATAACAGATAACATATCAAGAAAAGATATGAGGATGACAGTTCTGACAGACAAGAGAGGTACTGAGAACATGTATTTTATACAGCGAGAGAGACATTTTAATGAAAACTTTGTGATCAGCTATCAAAATATTCTCATCTCTCATCGAAATCGAGAGCCCCATTATGGGAAAAGGAGGAGGGCGATAGATTGGGAGATCCTAACTCCAGAGATGCCCAATACATGGCCGGTTTCGAGGCACGTCAATATCTCATAGAAAGTTTCTTTGAAATAAAATCTTTTTCCCACTGATTTTCCTTGTCTCAATCTTATTTTTTGATAGGACTATTTAGGAATGCCTTATATGGGTAACTTCCAAATATATAAAAAATAAATATATTTTAATAAAAAAATAAATGCAAATACTGTTGCATCTAACATCACTTTAAAAAAAAAACAATCAGTGGTAATGGTAACCGTAAAATCAAATGAACACTAACACGAAAAATCTAATAAAGTATGTGATTTATGGGCTTCTAAAACGCACTTAACTGTCTACGACTGGTCAGGAGTAATCGTTAATCTATGAGCGTTTCTAAGAGTGTCGTAAGGTATGGTGCTTTTGAGAAACGCACCCCAGGTTGTGTTATATTGGAAAAGGTAATGTGGCTGGTAAAATGTTGAAAATGGCTGGCCAGCAGTGTTGTAAAGTAACAAAGTACTTTTTTGACAACTTTTTAGGCTACTTTACTGAAGTAAAGTTTCCTTTCACTTTTACTTCACTACATTTTCAAAATAAAATTAATACTTTTACTCCACTACAATTTCCAAGACTCGGTTCGTTACTAAACGGTTACTAAAGGCCGTGTCCGAATCAGCACTCTTCCACACTGTTGAGTAGCCTTGGTGAGTAGATAGGGCGAGAAAGTCGTAAAGTATGCAAATGTTTTTCAAATTGCAGTATACTTAAAACACCCGGATGACACACTTACTTCCGGGGTTTCGCCGAGTACATTCGGGAGCACACTTCAAGAAGTACACAAACATTTTGGTCACATGAATATGATGTGAAGCTTCATTAAAAAAAAAATACAAACAAATACAACAAAAACAACACCTGACATGGCAGCGCAAGAGTGGGGCGCAGGGTTGCCAGATCTTTTAAGACTTTCCAGCCAAATGGCAACTCAAAACTAGCCCAAATTATAGGCTATTTTTACCCGAAACCAACGTATTTTAAATAGAAATCATCATGTTTTTACTTTTTAAAATAAGTGTGTGCTTTGCGACTTTTCATTTTTACCCATGACCCATTTAGCTGTAAAACCGCGGACATGGCAACACTGGTGGGACATCTTATAACCTGCTTACAACACTTCCACAGTGCGGTTGGAAAATAGTATGGCGGATATTTTTTGCGGACTGCTAAACAGTGCACATTAAACAGCACACTTCTGCCAGTGCACTGTACGCAGAAGACGGGGCGCAGTAGATGGGGCTCTGATTCGGACACAGCCTAAATAAAAAATAGCGCCAAATGGAAGAGAACAGCGCACAAGCCAGTCACATGCCCAGCCTATCGGGTCCGTAGCCTACTTAATTTAAAGTAATACTACACCAAAAAGTGATCAAACAAAATATAGCACAGACCCAACATTATTTCTGTTTACATTTTTAAGTTTAAATTTTTTTTGTGTTAGTTTTAACTGGTGGGCATGTCAAAGATTTATTTTGTATTTTATTAATGTACTGAAGCTGGCTTCAAGTTAATCTGAACAAAATATGTGATATAAATATGTGAACCATAGGCGGCGATCATGTGGATACTCAGGCGCCTGATACTGATACTTGGCTGCCTGGGCACCCTTGGGAAAAAGTTATATTTTGATTAAATAAACGTGAAACAAGGAACCAATTTATTTTAACGCACTTTTACACTTGCGTAGCTACGTGCCTAATCATGTATGAGATTATTGCCAGTTAGTAGCCTGCCTGCGAGCTAAATAGGTTATTATAGCAAAATAAATCCAGCATTTTGGCAATATGAATTGAATAGAATTTAACGTGGCTTTTAATGGGGAGATTGTGCCTATGGCTGAATTTATTTAGGGCTGTGGTGTATGTGAATAAGCATTCGGTGTTCTATTAAGTTTGACTGTTTATGATGCTCTGAGAGGGATTGCTTGTGCCTGTATGGGGCTTGGATTCGTAACAGTAAAGAGGGCAAGACGTTCAACCTTCAGCCTCAACTCCGTATTATCATTAATACTAGTATTAAGTTATAAAGTATAGCCACCCTCCACTCGGGTATTATTATAACAACGAATAAAACATAACAAGGGCACCTCCTGGTAAAAAATAAACTCGGCGCTTATGATCTGAACAAATAGTCTGCTTTGTTTTTTTTTGTTTTTTTTGTTAGTGCATGTACTTTTACTACTTAAGTAATTATTTTATAATGAATGTACTTTTGATACTTAAGTACAATTAATACAATATACTTTAATACTTTTACTTAAGTAGTATTTTAATGAGTGACTTTCACTTTTACTTGAGTCATTTTCCAGCAAGATATATTTACTTTTACTTAAGTATGAATTTTGAGTACTTTTTACAACACTGCTGGGCAGTGGGTGAAAAAGTTAATTTCATACCCTGAGTAACTCAGCAGATTATGCCATGTCATGCACATCTGTACTGCAATGGATGAATCATTTGTGTTTCTTAAACCTAGGGTTCCCTGTTGGTGCTCTGTATGCTCTCCAGCCCTACTTCAATACAGAAGAAAGATCACCAATTTTACGTGTTAATGCTGGTGTTCTGCTTGGTTGTGCCAAACCTACTGATATTCCTGAAGTCACTATGGAAATGTGCTTTCAAAAACTTTGTAACTCCAAACATGAGGACGATGGGAATTGTGAGTTCCTTCACTTTTTTTGTCTCGTAGTGAGAACATGATTTTAGCATTGCTAATCACATTGTGTTGAGTGTTGTCGCTTATATTTAAGCTGCTAAAAGCCATGCTGGTGTGTTGCTAACAGTTAGACTGCTGTGCATTTCTGTCTATTAACTGTATATTCATTTGTTTCTGTTTGACAGATGTGTCTGATTGAAGCACTGGTGGCCCTGGGTACATCCATCCTGGTGCTGATTGTGATGCCACAGTTTGATGTCCTTACAAACCTCTTCAGCACTGGCGGAGTGTGCTTTCTGTCAGCCTTCTTACAGGTTGTGTTTCGCTTACAAAAAGAAAGCTGGAAAATCATCTTTCCAATTTGTTCCTTGTTTCTCGTCCTGATAGGCTATGTCCTTTTAGCAGTTGACTATTATGTACGTATCAGGACTTATGTTGACGGTCAGCTGGATACTTGTTACGTGTATGTAGGAATTGCAGTTTTTGCATCTCTGCTGGTGTCCCTGAATTGGTGGGAAAACCCTTTTCAGGCCAGCAACAAAATTCAAGAGCTGCTGACTGAGCTAGATGGCTTCAGGGACTTTGTGGTTTTGATTTCCAGCCTTCTGAAGATAGCAGTTATTGGAGCCGTATATGCTATTCATGCTCACTTTATAGAGCGTTGTGATTGGTCCTACTTCTCTAATGTCCCCTCGGAAGCATTGAAGATGGGCATCGAGATATTTTTTCTTCAAGCATTCTCCTCTGCTATATGCCACTGGTTTGGGGTTGTGGCTTGTAAGATCCATGCTGTCCGATTTAGCTTCGCCCTCCCTCTCTCCTGCACTGGACCAACAGTGCTCATTTTGGGCATGGTGCTTTTTCTGACACAGGCCAGCCAAGTCGGTGATTCTTCTGCAGGTACTTTCATAACCTTTTGCTCAAGTCTGAGAAACAGTCAGAACAAGAACACCACACAGTTCATAATAGCTGAAATCTCCAGGAGCATCTGCAGGACTACACTGAACAGCTACTATGAGTCCTGGCCCTTTTCCCTGCTGGCTCTAGAGGGGCTTTGTATGTGGCTGGGGCTACTGACCGCCACATGCTACGTATGGAAGATTAAGGTCCACAGGATCGAGCGGACATCCCAGCTGTTTGTTCGACGACTATACGAGTCTGCCTTCATTGATCAATCCATGTTGCTCAACACCAAAATGAAAGTTGCACGAGCGAGGAACCAGGAAAGGCAAGTTTCAGCTATCGCCTGCACAACACTGAACAATGATGTTCACACATTGAGACTGTAATAACTGAAATCTGACTTAAACATGACATTCTCTGGACACACACACACACACACACACACACAACTACAATTTAAGGGTACATACCACCAAGCCTTGTACACAGCAGAAGGTGAGTGGAGGCCTGTAGATAGAATCATTGTTGCAGGGGGGGTGTGATCGCAATATACACCCCGTAATGTGCTTTTGACTGCTCCTTTCTACAGCCCGGACTTCAATAAACACTCATCCTTAAGTTTGACTTTTTGTCTGACCAATAATTTATCATTATTTCATAATTTACTTATTTATAAATAATTTCAGCAAGTGGGGATTGCTATGCCTTCCAGTTTTTATTCATTAATTCCTTTTAACTAATGTCTAGTGTTTTTTTAAACTTGGCTTTTATTTTTACACATACGCTAGCTATATCTTTTAAGAAAGTCACAAATCTGGGAATATACATTCTGAACTCACAAACATTTGTGCTAATTGAAACGGGTACATATAGACAGTCTGTATGCATAATATGTGTGTATAGTCATTACTAAAATTAGCCTTTTTTCTTTTTTCCATGCTGTAGTAATGATGAAATTGAAAATTGTGTCATTTACCTTTGTGCAACAATGTGGCATGAAACTTATGACGAAATGCTTAAGATCCTCACGTCAATGTTTCGGTAAGTAGAAGCTTGCATACAGTGTAATTGGAACAAATTGAATGTTTGAGATTTTTGGAGTAAATCTCACTTTTTAGACCATGTTCATAAGGTCTTATGGAAATTTTGTTGATTCACCCTGTCCAGCACCCCCTCCCTCAAAGGACTACAGCTACATTTATTTTTTTCAGTAAAATTTTAAAAGATAAATTTGGCCTCTCCAATCCCACCTGAATTTGGAATGTCCAATTTGTGAACTATGTACAAGCATCTCATCTACGTCCCCCTGCTGCCGGGATCGGGAGAGTGAAGAAAACTCACGGTTCTACTTTTGAAACACGCAGTGTTAGCGAGCTGCTTCTTTGCACTCTGCAGCCATAAGCCGCACATGCACAGAGCGGGGGTGGAGTGACCCAATCATACGCGTGCAGAGAGCAAGCCATGGGTGCCCAGATGGCCAACAGTGGTTGCTCGAGCAATGAACACTGCTATCCCCACTGACTGAATCCCTTCCATATATCCCTTGGGTGACACAAAGCCAATATTGCGCCACCCCTGCGGGGCTCCCGGCCACAGTCAGCACTGGCCGCGGTGCTTACTCATGTGCCGCAAGCAATGCTTTTATCGAGTGAGCTACCCAGCAGATATATTTCTATCGTATAAACATGTCTGCATTATTTTTGCTAAACGTTTTTAAAATAAATTATCTTCAAAATTACTGAACATTAACAGAAACAGAAATATATCAGAAAATGTGTGCCTGTGGAATAAATACGGTTTAAGGGCTCCATGTTATATGTTATTATTGTAAATACTTTAAATGAGTAATTATCCCCAGTTTTTAAGTAAGATTTTGTTGGAGAGCAATTCCAAAGTGATGGAATGATAAGAATGTTTTGCATTCCAAAAATAATATAATCATGACCATTATCAATTTTTGTATATGTCAGGTTGGATCGATACAGAGGAGACCCAAAAGAAGAACATAAAGATAAATTTGAGTTTGAATGCCACATATTTGTGGATGATGCATTTCAGACAGAAAAAGAAACGGAAAAACGGCTTGTCAATGAATATGTGAATGACCTCATCCATGTGGTGATAGAAGTGTACAGGTGAGTTATTTGATATTTTCTGTCATGTCACAAGGATGTGTGAACCAGGGTTGGTCTCCAATGGTTTGAATAGCATATGCTCATATGCATGCAATGATGAAGTCCACTGTCACATAATATTGCCAAATAATATTACTGTTAAATACTGAGAAGCATATGACCACAACCAAAAGGTCCATGCTACTCTGAGAATGAAGCCACTCCTTTAATCATTCACATTCACACAGAGTAAATCTCTATTTACGTACCTAATATGGTTGCTTTTGCAGGGTATTTACCAACAAAGAGCCCGATGATGTGTCAATTATTGAAACACCTTTTGGTGGCAGATTAATGTTTGTGATGCCAGAGGGAAACATGCTATACGTTCATCTTAAAGATAAACAACTCATCCGCAACAAGAAGCGGTGGTCACAGGTATTGATCTTTTTAACCCTTTGCCTTTTGGTTCCTTTATGCTCCTTTAAAAAGCATTTAGCCTATATGCGGCAGCACTTTGTGCTTGCAGATATTAATTAGGAACAATGTCACTTTGCCGGTTTGTGCCATTTAAACTGATACCCTGGTTTCTGCTGTGCTCCCAACAAAATAGTGCTGAAGAAGAAATCATGCAACTCTTAAACTTAAACTTTATTTAAACTAAACTTAAACTTTTCTTTACTTTGGCCACAAAAAGAAATATGAAAATATTCAAGTCAAATTTATGACAATTTATAGGAAGACATTTATGAAACTTGATCGATTTGTTTTCATGATTTCTGTTGTAGATAATGTACTTGTACTACTTGCTTGGTTGGAAAGGCTACAATGTCAAAAATCCTCAAAAAATAACGGTATGTAATTTCAGTATTTCTTCAGGTGAAAAATATATGTTTCTTAAGTAAAAAAAAAAAATTCAGGTGAATTAATAACACTTTAAAAAAATATTTTCTTACATTGCAGAGGCAAAACAATCCATGCCGTGCAAGCCTCATATCACTGGATGGGGAAAGCTTCCTTCTACCCACTCATGACAATGACACTAAGAGGAGAAACATTTCAGATGACAACACATACATCATGGCATTGGATGGGGACACGGATTTCCATCCTGCTGCTGTAATCTTATTGGTTGATCGTCTCCGAATGTACGACAATGTAGGCGCGGCCTGTGGCAGGATTCACCCCACAGGAATGGGTGAGTTACTGTTATGACTCCGAGCAGGGACTGGACTCAAATGCACGACTCACACACAAGGGATTCCAATAATCCAATAATTTATTGCTTCGACCAGAACTCCTGAAGCATAGGGAGAGTTTTAGACAGACAAACAGAAACCAGGAATGGAGCAGCAGAGGGAGAGCGGGAGTGGGAGAGGCCAGGGACTGGATGGTGGCAGGAATCCGGGCAGGTGCAGCAGAGGAGGAGCGGGGAGCGGGAGACGGGGCAGCGTGGAGATTGGTAGACTTGGAGAACAGACAGGATGGGCACAAACAGCTGCAGACTGGTAGACTTGGAAAGCAGACAAGAGTTAACTGACAGCAAGGCAAGACTAGATAAGCGGCGAGTTAATGCAGCTTTTAGCATGAGTTAAATTAAGCAAGGCAAGACAGAGCTAGATACTAAGCACCCGATGAGACAAGACCAGAGTATTACTACAACGAGACTGAACGAACTGGCACAGGACAAAGAACACCAGGACACTAAATACAAGAGTTAATAGGTATCAATAATGTGCAGCGTGCGAATGTATGCGTGAGTGATTAGCGGAGCAGAGAGTGTGAAGAATGCATGCGGAGAGAAGGAAAGAGATAGGCAGACACAGAGCAAGGGAACAGAGTGACACGGAAGGGAAAAAACCACGCCCAGCCTGCAGCACGAGGGGAAACAGACAGGAATACAAAAACAACACGATACGAGAGGAAACAGGTAAAACACGGGACACAAAGGGGACGGGAAGGAGAGCATCACAGTTACTGTGCTGAGCTGTGGTGAACACCAAAAAATGGCCAAATATTCAGGCCACAATGAGCCCTGGCAAATGTACAGCCAAACAGATTGTGCAGCATGATGGGCCTGGTATTTAGACTACACTATGTCAAGTCCAACCATGCTGTGGCACCGCTTTACCCTCCTGTGAGAGTAAAGAAGTGCCGGAAATAAATCTTTACCTTTGTGTTGACCAGTCACAGGACTAAATATAGTCATGGTATTTAATATGGAGACAATCTAATGCATAATAATCCTGCGTTTGTTTATTATCTGATGCAGGGGTTGATTCCTCTATGGCAGGGATCTCACATTCAAATCTTGGAGGGCCACTGTTTCTGATGGTTTTTGATGTATTCCTGCACTTAAAGGGATAGTTCACCCATTTTGAAAAAATTGATATTGGTTTACTTACCCCCAAAATAGTATGTAAGGCTGTAGTGATGATGTCCTTGTCTCAGCGTTGTAGCTAAAATTAGCTAAACCTGATTTGGAACAATGCTAACAATTAGCATCTTGCCACTGGATTTAATTTTCTATAGAGTTAGCATACCTTTTTGCTGAAACTGCAAACAGCAACATGGGACTGCAGCCTTAAAGGGCTAGAGTTTGAGCCCCCTGCTCATGGGGGGCTCAAATGTTACCTGAGGGGATTTGTACGGTAGGGCTGTTAAAATATTTTCTCATAAGACCTGCACATACTGCAGTTTATTACAGTCTATTTATTTCTGCAGGACCGATGGTCTGGTATCAGAAATTTGAGTATGCTGTGGGTCATTGGCTCCAGAAGACGGCTGAGCATGTCTTTGGATCTGTCCTGTGTAGTCCTGGATGCTTCAGTTTATTTAGAGGTTCAGCTCTGATGGACGACAACGTCCTGAAAAGATACACAACCACTTCAACCAGAGCATCGGAGTACGTCCAGTATGATCAGGGTGGGTCTGACACAAAATCTTCCTCTTAGGTTCAATGCACAATCCTGCAGTCATTGTTGGTTATAACTTATATTTTTAATGGATCTGACACCATTAATTTAGCCAATTACTACTTATAACTTATAAAATTAATGGTGTCAGATCCATCCATTATGTAACCCGCTTATTCCTGGTCAGGGTCGCAGGGGAGCTGGAGCTAGGGCCGGCTTTACAGTATAGGCGACAAGGCGGCCACGTAGAGCGCAACGTTGACAGGGGCGTAATTTGGCGCCCGGCACGCCCCTTCTAAATTTTTCCGCACTTCTTTGGATTGTCTGCTACCAGGAGCGCAGCACCTGCTCCTGTTCATAAAACAAGCGCATACACACGCATCTCATCTTCACCGTAAAATGATCACACAATTAAGCCATATTTCTCATGTTCTGCTTTATCTGGTATTGTCTAACGTATCCTTACATCTTCGCTGCAACCAGGGGTTGCGATAACCGAGAATTTCCCGTGATTTACAGATTTTGAGAAACTTTGAGTAAAAATAGAAATGCCAAAAAATATTTCTGACTGCAATAGCATAAAAAGTACATGAGAACAGTTAATTGTACTTCTAGCCACGCCTCGCTGTGGTGCTGTCATTGTGATTGGGGCTCCTCCTCCTTTTCCATTAATTCTAGCGTAGATTCTTCTAGTTGTCGGAATTGCATCTCTCTCTCTCATGTCATAAATTTAGTCCTTTTTGTTTATTTAAATAAACACTTTGTTTTAAAGGCAATTGATCGCCCCCAATTTTATTTTCAAAACTGAGCAAGGACAGTGAATGAAAATGTTTGTTTTTTGAATAAACATGTTCCGCACTTTGTATTACATGCGTGTAACTATTGTGGCTGTAATGGTAACTCATGTCCAGGACTCTTCAAATGTCCTTGTTCCCTCACTTGTACATCTCTTTCCTTCGGTATGCGACTTTATAACGGACCGGGTATAACAGGAAATATAACAGAATGTAACAAGCTAATATTGTTACAGAAAGTAACAGAATATTTACCACCATAAAATACGCTGTGATCTTTACTGGCGCAGTCCGCAAAAGTTACTGACATGCCAGATTTGGACGGGACGAAAATAACGGTGTTAATGTGCCTTATGTTGTTAAGAAAGAAATTATGGCAAGTTAGCCACTGTTACATTTTAATAAATGGAAAACACTTTTATATTTCGTATTTATAAAAATGTACCGAACCGTTAAGTCATAAACATTGAAGTGAGTAAATTATTTTTTTTTTTCACTTGCACCCCCCCCTCCATACAGGCACAAAAATGTAATCTTGCCTAAAGCGCCATAATGGTTTAGGCCGGCGCTGGCTGGAGCCTATCCCAACATGCATTGGGCAAGAGGCAGGAATACACCCTGGACAGGTCGCCAATCCATCACAGGGCCCACACACCATTCACTCACACACTCATACCTATTGGCAATTTAGAGTCTCCAATTAGCCTAACCTGCATGTCTTTGGACTGTGGAAGGAAACCGGAGTACCCGGAGGAAGCCCACGCAGACACGGGGCGAACATGCAAACTCCACACAGAAAGGCCCTCGGCCAGGATTCAAACTCGGTACTCTTGCTGTGAGACAACAATGCTAACCACTGCACCACAGATAAATGATCTGCCGCCCCCCAGATAAATCATGAGTATCTTTATTATATAATGGGATGAATAACAGAAGAGGACTTCTGGTTGTTCACTTAAGCAATTTATTTTTCCTGGGTTGATTAAAAAAGAGGATGACTGAATTGAACTCGTTAACGAATTGATTGTTTATGGTCTTGGTTATAAAGGAGAGGACCGCTGGCTGTGCACCCTCCTGCTGCAGCAGGGATGGAGGGTCGAGTACAACGCAGCCTCAGACGCCTACACTAACGCCCCTCAGGAATTCAAGGAGTTCTACAACCAGAGACGGCGCTGGGGGCCCTCAACTCTGGCCAACACACTGGATCTTCTGCACAGCGGGAAGGAAACCTCCAAGAAGAACAGCTCAATCTCCATGCTTTACATCTTCTACCAGATTTTCACTGTGGGCTCCTCTATCCTGGGGCCAGCCTCTGTCAGCTTGATGGTTGCTGGTGAGAGCTTTATGATTCATCTCACACACCATTCCTATGGCAACACTGCCCTGTCCTGATGCTCAAACAAGCCTGTTTGCATTGCACGTTAAATGAAGCAAAAATATACAGTTATTTCAGCCGATTCAGTTAGTTCCACCAAGAGATGAACATGGCATAGTGTTAATAATGGAGTTGGTTCTTCATTTACACTAATGAGCCATGTTCTTCCAGGAAACATTTTAGGTAACTTCAGAAACCCCAAGTGGAGTAGTGGGTGAAGTGGGTTTGTTTGCATTTCAGGTGCCTTCCAGTTTGTGTTTAAGATGGAGGGGACCTTGGCTATCATCATTTCCGTCATTCCTCCCGTTGTTTATATGGTGATATGCTTCACATGCAAACCCAATCTCCAGATCACAATCGCAGGGATCTTGAGTGTGATGTATGCCTTCCTCATGACCGCCTCCCTGTTTTCCATCATCGGTAAGAGTCTCATCAGTTTGTGGACTGTATGCAGTCAACTTCTGTCCTTAAGTTTTAATTCCTATACAACTCCAAACTGTTTCTTTTTCTTGTTTTTGTAGTCTTCTTGTCTCCTGAGTAACTGACATTCCTATGAGATGTATGTGCATGTATACAGTTGAAGTCGAAAGTTTACATACACCTTAGCCAAATCCATTTAAACTCAGTTCCTGACATTTAATCCTAGTAAACATTCCCTGTCTTAGGTCAGTTGGGATCACGACTTGATTTTAAGAATGTGAAATGTCAAAATAATAGTAGAGAGAATTATTTATTTCAGCTTTTATTTCTTTCATCACATTCCCAGTGGGTCAGATGTTTACATACACTCTGTTAGTATTTGGTAGCATTGCCTTTAAATTGTTTAACTTGGGTCAAACGTTTCGGGTAGCCTTCCACAAGCTTCTCACAATAAGTTGCTTGAATTTTGGCCCATTCCTCCTGACAGAACTGGTGTAACTGAGTCAGGTTTGTAGGCCTCTTTGCTCGCACACGCCTTTTCAGTTCTGCCCACAAATTTTCGATTGGATTGAGGTCAGGACTTTGTGATGGCCACTCCAATACCTTGACTTTGTTGTCCTTGAGCCATTTTGCCACAACTTTGGAAGTATGCTTTGGATCATTGTTCATTTGTAAGAGCCATTTGCGAACCAAGCTTTAACTTCCTGGCTGATGTCTTAAGATGTTGCTTCAATATATCCACATAATTTTCCTTCCTCATGATGCCATCTATTTTATGAAGTGCACCAGTCCCTCCTGCAGCAAAGCACCCCCACAACATGATGCTGCGACCCCTGTGCTTCACGGTTGGGATGGTGTTCTTCGGCTTGCAAGCCTCACCCTTTTTCCTCCAAACATAACAATGGTCATTATGGCCAAACGGTTAAATTTTTGTTTCATCAGACCAGAGGACATTTCTCCAAAAAGTAAGACCTTTGTCCCCATGTGCAGTTGCAAACTGTAGTCTGGCGTTTTTTATGGCAGTTTTGGAGTAGTGGCTTCTTCCTTGCTGAGCAGCCTTTCAGGTTATGTCGATATAGGACTTGTTTTAATGTGGATATAGATACTTTTGTACCTGTTCCCTCCAGCATCTTCACAAGGTCCTTTGCTGTTGTTCTGGGATTGATTTGCACTTTTCGCACCAAAGCACGTTCATCTCTAGGAGACAGATTGCGTCTCCTTCCTGAGCAGTATGACGGCTGCGTGGTCCCAAGTTGTTTATACTTGCATACTATTGTTTGTACAGACAAACGTGGTACCTTCAGGCATTTGGAAATTGCTCCCAATGATGAACCAGACTTGTGGAGGTCCACAATTTTCTTTCTGAGGTCTTGGCTGATTTCTTTTGATTTTCCCATGATGTCGAGCAATGAGTTACTGAGTTTTAAGGTAGGCCTTAAAATACATCCACAGGTACACCTCCAATTGACTCAAATAATGTCAATTAGCCTATCAGAAGTTTCTAAAGCCATGACATAATTTTCTGGAATTTTCCAAGCTGTTTACAGGCACAGTCAACTTCGTGTATGTAAACTTCTGACCCACTGGAATTGTGATATAGTGAATTAAAAGTGAAATTATCTGTCTGTAAACAATTGTTGGAAAAATTACTTTTATCATGCACAAAGTAGATGTCCTAACTGACTTGCCAACACTATAGTTTGCTAACATGAAATCTGTAGAGTGGTTAAAAATGAGTTCTAATGACTTCAACCTAAGTGTATGTAAACTTCTGACTTCAACTGTATATGTGCACACAGATATACACACTGTATTTATATTAATGTATGAAATATGTTTCTATCTTGAAGATTTTGGTGTGGCTAAAATATACTGATATGCAAACATGCATACTTGCTAGTAAATTAAGCTTCATGAAGACAGTCAGTATTAATAAGGTTATTTGTTTCGGGAAAAAATACAGGCTCGTATTATTTCAGGTTGAATATAATGTTAAGTAATGGCACTTCGGGTGCCTTGCTGTTTGTGTTTAAGATGGAGGGGACTTTGGCCATCACCGTTTCCATCATTCTATATGGTGATATGTCTATATGGTAATATGCTTTACATGTGATCACAATGGCTGTATATTATAGGTGACATGGTTATTCAGGGGACCTTTATCACTCCGACTGGACTCTTCTTGGTGTCCATGACCATCCTGTACATGGTGACGGCTATACTCCATCCTCAGGAGTTCGGCATGATCATCTATGGCCTGATGTACTTCATCTGTATCCCGAGCGGCTATCTTCTACTCACCATCTACTCGCTGGTCAACATGCACAATGTGTCCTGGGGCACGCGAGAGTCCAGTCAGGAGAAGGAGGAGGGTAAGTCCATTGGGCTTCTGTGTGACCGCAACTGCAAGCTGTGCTGCTGGGACATCAAGTGTCAGGTCACCCAGGAGACGAAAAACGCAGCCCTGCTACAAATCCAGAACACCATCAACCCCAATGCAACAGCCCCTCGGGTGAATGTCATGCCACAGCAAATTCAGGACACGCAGGGGAATCTAAGCAGCATACACCCTGAGCAGCAGGCTGCAGAAAGCACCACACACAGTGTTCAACACCTAAGCAGCTTTAAATCCAAAGAGACCAAGGCCAAGGAGCTTCCCAGAGATAGTGACTTTGGATCAGAAGGAAGGTAAACATACAAAAGCTAACTGCAAACAGTACATCTAATTATAATCTTTTTCTTTTACATTAACTTATGTTACTGACCATTTGAAAATACCTTCAAGACAAATACGCACAGGTATTGTTAGCCCACGCCTGTGCTTATATCTGCTGATATATTGCCTTGAAATATTGTGTTTGAACTCAGCAAGAGTGAGAACCTCAGTGATGTAAAGGATGATGATGACTACGACAGCATAGATGAGGATGACAACTTTGAAGAATACAAATCAGAGGTTGTGTCTGAAAGTGGTGAGTCTTCATTCTGTACATTCCCCAACTACATAAGCAGTGAACAGCAGAGCAAGCTAGTACTGTACCTAGCTTTGCAGTCATATCAACTCTTATTTGATAACAAGTATGCATGGTTTAATTTGGTGTCATTTTATAAATTTATTAGGTCACATCCATACTGGAATAAGTTATTGAACATTTTTCTAATTTACGTACCATAAAATGCTGTAAGCTGGATGTTTCTGCCTTTTCATCCTAAGACTGGGTGAATCCTGTTAAAACTGAATTTCTGAAGAAACTGACCTACGCCAACATGAAGAGGAACCTACAGGAGCAGATCCGCTATTCTCTGAGGAACAAGAACCAGGAAGAAACATGCGAGGAGCTGGTGATGATGCTGACAGACACCATGAACATAGAGCTAAAGGACCAGGTGGGGCCGGAGGACGTGCTGACGGACAGCCAGCTGGAGGGACTACAGTACGCACTCAACGAGGTCGCCAGGAGGATCCTGAAGACCAACCGCATGGAGAGGCTTGAGAGGAGAGTGAAACGGGCGATAGAGAAAACTCTCATTGCTCCTCAGGTTGAGAAGCTGAATGAGGTAAAGACACTTAATCAATGCAAATTTATTCTTTCATTTTTTGTTAAGGCAATTAACATGAATGTGCATTTATACTCTACATATGTATAGATAGAATTGAATATATGAAAAGATTCAAACATTCAATTAAAATGAGATAAAAAATATTGTTGATGAGAATTTCAGCTGTAGACAGCAATTTAACAGTGGCAGAGAGACATAAAAAATGTTAAAATACAAACCCCCATATGTCTCAGGACTATCTAGTAAGAGACGAGTATATCGATTTAATAAACACATAGAGCACACCTTCATATGTGCATAAACACATGATACATTTTGATATAAAAGATGTTATCCATTGACAACTGTTCTTACACTCTTCACATACTAGTTGTGACAGCACAGAGAATCATCTTAAAAATACAATAAAAAGCTGGCTTTATTTTTAATAATCAAATAATTATTATTTGAGGTAAATATTTAATATTGTATATATTCTGACCACTGGGGTAAACTGAATTACTATTAGAATGGGTTTGTACAGTGGTGTTAAAAAAATAGCAGTACAACATCAGTAACCTGATGAACCACTGTTATTAGTAGTAGTGATATTTCTGCATGGCAAATAATTTACTTGTAGATGTAGTAGTGTAATAGAAAAACAACAGACCCAACTGACATGACATGCACGCTGCTTGTTCTGAGTAATTGACTCATTCATTGAAAGGGGCATGTTCAAAATAATATCAGTGTGGAGTTTAATTAGAGAATGCATTCATTCTGTGAAAAAAAAAAACAGGTCAAACAGGTATTCCACAGGTAAACAGGTGATGCCATCATGATTTTGTATAAAAGGATATCAAAAGACTCCTGATATCTTATTTCCAGGTACTCTTAGAAGCAATACTATAACCTCTCTGCATTTGAATGGATCGCTATGGGAATTGGGGGGTGGGACTAGATTAAGCTGTAAATTACACGGGAATAGTATGGAACACATGGTTGGCTAAATGGCTGTAAGTCAACAAGGGTCCGAGGTATCACTAGATTAAGCTGTAAATTACACGGGAATAGTATGGAACCCATGGTTGACTAAATGGCTGTAAGTCAACAAGGGTCTGAGGTATCAAACAAGCCTTAAACCATCACTCTGCTGCCAGAAATACAGTAGATAAGGATGGATAACTTGAAGGGTTTCTTCTCCTGACTTATTTTTCCATAGAGTTCAATAGGAAAATTTGTCAGGAGAAACAACCCTTCAAGTGATCCATCCATATCTACTGCATATCTGGCAGCAGAGTGATGATTTGAGGCTCGTTTGATACCTCAGACCCTTGTTGACTTACGGCCATTTAGTCAACCATGGGTTCCATACTATTCCCGTGTAATTTACAGCTTAATCTAGTCCCACCCCCCAATTCCCATAGAGATCCATTCAAATGCAGATAGGTTATAGTATTGCTTCTAAGAGTACCTGGAAATAAGATATCAGGAGTCTTTTGATATCCTTTTATACAGAATCATGATGGCATCACCTGTTTACCTGTGGAATACCTGTTTGACCAGTTTTTTTTCACAGAATGAATGAATTCTCTAATTGAACTCCACACTGCTATTATTTTGAACATGCCCCTTTCAATGAATGAGTCAATTACTCAGAACAAGCAGCGTGCATGTCATGACAGTTGGGTCTGTTGTTTTTCTATTACACTACTACATCTACAAGTAAATTATTTGCCATGCAGAAATATCACTACTACTAATAACAGTGGTTCATCAGGTTACTGATGTTGTACTGCTATTTTTTTGAACACCACTGTACATGTTTGATTCAGTCATGATTTTGTCTTGTAAAATTGAGCTTGCTGCAAGCATGATTATCTTTGGCCTTTTTACCAGGATGAAAATGACTTCTGGGTGAAACTGTTAGAAAGGTACCTGAAACCTATAGTCGACGAAAAAGCACACAAAGACGAGGTGACAAGGGAACTTAAGTCCCTCAGAAACAAGGTGTGTCTCATTTGAACCAATATATTTATTAAAAGTTAGATGTATCAGGGATCAACGAGTCAATTTCATGACGGCTTCATGGCTTTCTCTTGCAGGCAACCTTTCTGTACTTCATCCTAAACGTCCTGTGGGTTGTAGCTACCTTCTTCCTCCAAGCAATCGGCGACACAATCAGCATCACGTTTCCCAAATACTATCCAGATGGCAGGAAAACAAATGAAACCATGAAAGTAGAGCCTCTGAGTCTGATGTTTCTCCTGTCATTTGCTGTGCTTCTAATCATTCAGTTCCTGGCTATGCTATACCACAGGTAATACAGCATCTCCCCTTATTCTTATGATTACCTAGCAGGTACCCTAATCCAAAGTTACTTGATAAAAAGGCAATTATCATAATACTATCATTAGCTAAATCCAGATACATTACGTATCATATTTAATGTTAGCCAAGTCATGTTAGATAATATTGGTAATATTATCTTTTTTTAGTATGTTAACTTGAGACAATAGTCAACAACATTAATGATATACACAAGTGGTAGTACTGCCTCAACATTCCTGGTAGTATTTATTTTGTACATTTTACATACTAACATAAGTGGTGGAATAGCCTTATTATATTTTACATACCAACATTACTGACAGTATTAGTATATTTTCCATCCCAACATTAGTGATAGTGTTGCTTTAGTATATATTTTTTCTATTCTGCTTTCCTTTGTTTTGTTCTCTGTGACTTTTGCACAGACTGATTGTCTTTCCATCTTCTGTAGGATTTACACACTGATCCATGTGGTATCCTACAGAAGCACAGAAAAAGACTACAAGGTCAATGAGGAAGTGAGTTATTTACATTATATTTCCCATAACAGTTTTACATTGATACTCTTTAGACTGTAAATGATAAGGTGTGTCCACGCATGCTATTTCTCTTATGTTACTATGACATGTGCACTCCATCTGTATGAGTCTACTTCTGTTGCAAACTGGAATTTGTGTGTGGTGTGTTTAACATAAATGGAGTACAAATACAAATGTTTGGAATCAAGATATGATCAATTATTGGCAAAATAAAACATATTCACTCAATATAAATACATGTATTTGCACCCATGAATCTTCAGTTTAGTTTAGTTTAGTTTATTTGGTTTATTTGTCAGGGACAATGTGCAAAAATGAACATTGATCTCAGAGAGAAAAGATGCTTTGTACCAGATTATAGCAGTTTGCTAATTTCCATCCGTAGTCCCCGGACCGGGCAGGATGGTGGAGCTGCCTGTTATTTAATATTTTTGATATTTTTTTTGCAGGAGGATGAAGACGATGAAGGCTTAACGCTTGAAAACCACATTGCAAGTGGCCTTGTGATCACCAGTGATGACTTGTGAGACTGCATACAAATCTTCATCATTACAGGCTGCTGTACCTATAATTATTCTTTTTCCTCCATGTTGGGAAACCCTGGTGTTTTACTCAATAGTTTGTGTGCCATCTTAGAACTCGGACCACAGCGAAGTGCTACTACTCACTACTTAAAGTCAAATTGATTTCTTATTCATAAACTTTAATTTACAGTAATAAATACAATTTTTCTATGGCTATCATTTTAAACATTATACAAGATATCTACCTGTGGATTTAATACATTGGGTGTACAGTGCTGGTCTGGTTTGGGCCCCAGAGTAGGAGAAATATTTGGTAAATTTAGTTGTTTTTGTTGTGAGTGCCGTTACTGCCTGACAGGTGTGCTGCTTATACAGGCCTGAGAACCCTGTAGAGGGATGATCTGTGAGACGAGTGCTGTACACTGCTAAATGATTTATGCTTTATGGCTTTCAGCTGGACATCAGTTCCCAATCTTTAAATGCATTTCATTTCTATAACTGTATGTAGTTACATAGTGACAGTACTGGTGACTGTACTGGTGTGAATATTAAAGAAAAGTACGTCATATGCAATGATATTTTTTAATTTCTATCTCATAACCCACCAGCTGGTTCAAGTTTAGGACAGTATGACAGCACACTACCCATAGTGCATTAATTAGCACTCTGTTAACACAGGGGATTAAGCAGATTAAGTATCAATTAATCACTTGCTTTGTCAGCAGGCATTTCCCAATATCATACAGAAGCACATTGGTTAAAGCATTTTTAAGGCAGGAGATTATATTGGAGAAAAATTAAGACTATTGTATTTATAATTAACTTTTTAGAATGTGTTCAATTAACATTGCTTTGACATTCTAAGAACTTGTTGAGTGAAGATAAAAGCTGTGTCCGAATGGCTCCCCATTCCCTATATAGTGCACTATAATCACTTTCACCATTTTATTTGAGTGTCCAAATTCTAATTGTAAAATTTATGCACTATATAATGCCCTCAAAAATTTCCACAATGCAACGGAAAATGAAAAGTACCATAATGCAATGCTTCACCTCTGCTCGTGCACTCCCACAGGACGAGAGCATCTTGTGGTGAGTGTAGTGCCAGCATCTCTGCCAGCTGTGAAGATCTACATTTCCTAATTCTCACGTTTGAATTAATTGTCTCAGTATGATTATAGCCAACTTTTTGTAGAACATTTTCAATTAGTTTCTGTAGCTTTTTAAACTTTTTTTTGCTAATCAATAGGACAGTAACGTAGTTCAATTCACATGGTAACAATTCCAACACTTTTCCTCATGCAAAAGTTTGATCAGATACACATTCACGACTGTTTATTGAGATAAATTTGAGGACATGCTGTAGATTAATATATTTATGCGACACCACACCCGTAAATGTTGGCAAAAACTGAAATCACAATTTACTACTCCCTATAGTGTTCTACTGCGTGTCTGTCTGATGTGGGGAATAGTGAATGGGTGAACGAGGGAGTGATTTCGGACACAGCAAAAGTGAATACCATGTGTTTTAAGAGTATTTATGACTGTCTGACTGTTAATTGTATGTGTATTTAAGCCCTTTATATAAATAAAAATGTACAAAACCTTTTTATCAAAGATGAAGATATTACCTCTATTATCTTTTCTTTGTGTGGTTTTTAAATTAATGTTTATTGTTCATAAACTTAATTTGAAGATTTATTTACTGATTGGTTTTAGGTGTCAAAAATATCTATATGACAAAAGGGATTTTATATATACATCAATATATAGCTTACCACACAAATGTTCTCCACTTCAGTGCATCGCTCTGGATAACAACTAAGCAGGGATTAGGAACAAATTATTTTTCATTTAGTTTTGCTCTGAAGAAAAACAGTATGATAAGGTTTACGTTCCAGCGTTCAGTCCACAGGAATAACAGTAAGAACGAAATGTAAAAACTGCTTAACGTTTAAGATGACGTCACAATGGCATCTATACACGAAAAGTGCAACAAAAATTTAAATGTTGTCATAGCAACAGTAGACAAGCCCAAAATTTCAGAACAACTTATTACCGGTGCTTTTTGTGGACAGCAGGCCTAAAGCTGGCAATGACAAATCCTATCATAGTCTTGGGCTGTAGGGGTGGGCACCTCTAGCACGCTGAAATAGAGAAAATAGTTCGCAGTTGGCAATAAAGTGTGCAAAAGTCTACGTAAGTCATCGCTATTGGGGTAGGCTAACTATTATTTAATACTATATTATACCAATTACATTATCATTTGACAACACTGACAACGATAGTTTTGATTTTTATAATAAATTTTAAAAAAAGCATTTCATTTGAAAATAGGGACGTGTTTGCCAGATCACAAAAACACTTTACCCCTTCACGCAGACACCTTAGTGGCCATGAGTTTGTTCCACTCAGACATCCATTGCTCCTGCAACCAAACTATGAGTGGAAACAACAAACTCCATGTTCTATCTTTATTAGCTCACAATTCATGACAACTACACCAAATACGGAGTTTCTAAGTGCCGCAATTGTCATGTAGCTAGCCCATTTAACAAGCAACCCCCCATCCAGTCTCACCTGCAACTATACCTACGTACGTTATATATGTAAGTTAGTTTTTCTACTCCACCAGTCTTGTGCCATGTTTGATATTGTTTTGAGTGAGATTTGGAGACACTAAGGGAGAGCAGGGTACACTGCCTACATTTTGTATCATAGATCTTTAGTAGGTCTGCATATCACCCTCAGATTTTTCACTTGTGGATTTAATATAATAGTGATACTTGCATAGTTTAACTTGCATTTGTGGCACTTTATGTTGACCCAAATTAGGAAAATAAATTAATTTAGTATTGTAAATGCCTGTCTTGTTTCATGTAAGCCATTTTCCAAGTTTATGTGATGCTCACACCTGGAGTTATAAGGCTTTAAATAGAACACCCCCTAAATAGGTGAGAATTGACCAACTTTGGCATCCGTGCGAAGGGGTTAATCATTCCTGATATTATTTTGTTGGTCTTCTGTATAGGCACACTATTATATCAGTCTTGGCTTTACCTTAATCTGAAAGCAAATATTTGTGCCTTGTTCATTGTGTTATCTTCAGGGTGTAAGTTCACCCAACACTTAAGGGATATCAGGAAATGCATACACAGTGCAATGTCCAGTGTTAATTAACAGAGTACATGTAAACTCAGCCATATAGCTTTAGATTAAACTCAATGAATACTAGTAGAAATGATCACTAAACTGTAGAAAAATGCGTGTTAAAAATGGGAGGCAGATTTCACAAACAGTGTAGGCCCTAATAAATTAATAAAAATGGTAAGTGTGGTCTGAAATATGAGAAAAGACAGCCACCTCAAACATAATCCTGTTGGAATCCACCGGGCATTTTAAAGCCAAGAATTGAAGCAATATGCACCTGTTGTTTGCAAAGGAAATGCAGAAGAACAGGTTCGGGAGGATCTGAGGTGTGATGGCACAGTACATCCATTTGGAAATTCTGATCTAAACACCTGCACATGCTGGCCTGTCTCACACACCTGCACATTTGTATCTTCTCCTGACTTATTTTTCCATAGATTTCAATAGGAAATTTGTCAGCAGAAACAACCCATCAAGTTATCCATCCATATCTACTGCATATCTGGCAGCAGAGTGATGGTTTAAGGCTTGTTTGATGTCAGACCCTTGATGACTTAGAGCCATTTAGCCAACCATGTGTACCATACTGTTCCAGTGTAATTTACAGCTAAATCTAGTCCCACCCCCCAATTGGCATAGAGATCCATTCAAATGCAGAGATGTTATAGTATCGCATGTAAGAGTACATGAAATACTTAATAAATAAAATACGTAATTAATGTCAAGTGCAAATAAATAGCTGTTAAGTTACTCTGTAAATACAAAGCATCATCCTGTCACACCATGACTCCATTGTCAAACTAACTCACTTTTTTAGCCATCTATAATGTTAGGCTACCTGTAGGCTACACGAACATGACATAAAATATGTAATCAATGACAAGTGAAACTAAACGGCTGTTAGCTGAAGCAACTTATGCTATGGGAGACTTCACCAGTCCTCGTACGTATTTTTTTATTATAAAATGGCCCTTTCCTGGCTTTTTCGTATTTTATTTGGAACGTAGATCCGGTAGGTAATTCTTGCCTCAGAAGCAGCATTAATGTGCAGATGCATCAGAAAGCACTCATTGGTCCAAATTTCCACTAATATATTTCCTGGTAGTATACACTACTCACAAAAAGTTAGGGATATTCGGCTTTCGGGTGAAATTTCAGGATGAACCTAAAATGCACTATAACCTTTACAGGTGAAATGAATTTAACCTTCTCTAAACTTTTGAATGCACATGTCCAACTATTCAATGTTTCAGTACTTTTTGCACAACTTGCTGTTCTCTAACAAGGAGCTGAACGGCAAAATTCACAACAGGTGTTTGATCCATGAATCGACTAATAAATTTCCTGGTTCAATTAGAATTGGTATTTAAACAGTCCTCTTCATCATGCTGTTCACATTTTGACATCATGAGACCAAGACGACACCTAACAATTGATCAACAGTACCTCGCCATTGCGAGGCTTCAAACAGGATGTTCTCAGAGGGAAGTGGCCACTGAGCTTAGAGTGTCACAGAGTGTCATCAGCAGGTTGCAACAGAGATACAGAGAGACTGGAAGACTCACAGAAAGGCATAGAAGTGGACGTCCTTTGGCCACATCCCACACTGATGACCGCTTCATTGTGAACAGTGCCCTGCGGAACCGGATGATGAATGCCACTCAACTCCAGGCACATTTAAGGGAGGTGAGAGGCACCCAAGTGTCACGTCAGACCATTCAAAACCGTTTACATCAGCGTGGTCTGCGTGCTAGACGACCTGCAAGGGTACCTGACCACACCACCAGGCACAGGCGTCATCGTCTTGCATGGGCCAGGGAGCATTTACGCTGGACGAGGGACCAGTGGGCCTCAGTGCTGTTCTCTGATGAAAGTCGATTCACGTTGAGCAGAAATGATGGCCGCCAACGATGTTGGAGACGTCAAGGAGAGCGCTATGCATCAGCCACTGTTGTCACCAGACGACCCTTTGGTGGTGGCGGTGTTACAGTGTGGGCAGGTGTGTCTAGTCAATACAGAACTGCCCTACACTTTGTGAATGGTACAGTGACAAGCCCATACTACCTGAATAACATCATTAATCCAGTCATTGTGCCCCTGCATGAACAACACAGGCCTAATTTCATCTTCATGGACGACAATGCTCCAGCTCATCGAGGTCGCATCATTAGGGAAAGGCTGCTGGAGACTGGGGTACCTCAAATGGAGTGGCCTGCACTTTCTCCAGACCTGAATCCCATAGAAAACCTATGGGATCAGCTGACTCACCGTGTAGAGGCTCGTAACTCTGTACCTCAGAACCTCAATGACCTGAGGGCCGCCCTTCAAGAAGAGTGGGATGCCATGCCTCAGCAGACAATAAGTCGACTTGTGAACAGCATGAGACGTCGTTGTCAAGCTGTAATTGATGCTCAAGGGCACATGACAAGTTATTGAGACATTGACATTTTTGTTGTGGTATACCCACCACTGTTGTTGGCTTTTGTTTCAATAAATTGTTTGAGATGAGGAAATCACCATTGCATGCTTCTACTTAAATGCCATACTTTCATGATACGTATAATATCACTGTAGCGTGAACTTACATTTTCCATAAATTTCACCCGAAAGCCAAATATCCCTAACTTTTTGTGAGTAGTGTATATCCATGGTAAACAAACCGACCTGCTGACATTTTGCTAGTCTTTTCCCGTAGCTTGCTAACAACATTGAAGAAAATAGTACTTTTATAAATAATTTTAATTACACAAAAAAAATACGTGTGAGGACTGGTTATTGTTTGTATTGACAGAATCCGCTTCGTTCGCGTTTGTATATGTTCTACAGGTTTTAGCTGCCCTATAGAAGTGAATGGAGAGCGACAAGTACCCTATTCTCGATTATCACCCCAGGGGAGCACAGAGCAACGAACATATTTTGCCACCATTACATTACAGGCATTTAGCAGACACTCTTATCCAGAGTGACTTACACAGCATTTTTATTTTTTTACATATTATCCATTTATAGCTGGATATATACTTAAGCGATGCAGGTTAAGTACAACCTTAAGTACCTTGCTTAAGGGTACAACGGCAGTGTCCTACCTGGGAATCGAACCTGCAACCTTTCGGTTACAAGGCCTGTTCTTTAACCATTATACTACACTGCCGCCCTGCCGCCATATCATGGCCAGGTAACTACACAACCCAAAGTTCCACTAAAGTTCAGTTGTGCTTTAGGAGTTGTTTCCTGTTAAGTTTTTACAAATTTACTAGTCTCCCTCCAGACTCAATAAATATTACGTAGAATCGCTGTGCTCCACATACTGCATAAATATAGTGATACTGCAGAAATGCAGTAACGTAGTTTTTGCACTCAGATTTTGCACACTTGTGGACATGGAGTTTATGATCCAGGAAATGTATAGATTTACCTCTTTCACATATGTAGTTCTCTGGATTTCATTGCAAACTTTTTTTTGCATTTTTCCAAAGTTTATTTGCATTTGTGGCACTTTATTTTGACTTAAATGATAAAAATAAACAAATAGAAAGTGTGTATTGTACATGGTGCAACTGTCTTGTTTCATTTAAGCCATTTACCAAGTTTCCGTGATGCTCACACCTGGAGTTATAAAGCCTTAAACAGAGCAGCACCCCCTAACTAGGCGAGAATTGACCAAATTTGCCATCTGTGCGAAAGGGTTCACTTAACTTGCAGAAATATCAGCAGGGCTTGATAATGTTACCGCATCTTCCTTCACTCGAAGGTGACGTTGGCCAGCATACCCCAATTCAACCTGGGCATAGTTCTCGTAACAGTCCCATGGGAAATGCTTGTTGCACACAAACTTGCCAGCAGTGCTGGTCATTGGCACCAGAGCGCCAGACCTAAAATGCGCAGCCAGAGTAGCCTACAGCTCTCTCGGATTGCTCAGGAAAGCACGTAACATTAATCCGCTGATGCTCTTGCACCAAGAGAAAGCACAGTTGCGACCCATCACTCCTTGCTTGTGAATTGAAAATGCTGGAATTGAAAAAAAACAACAACTTACAATTGTTAATATAACTATCAGAATTTTAAAAAAGCTAATAAATTGAAAGAGACTAACTATAGGCTTACGTTAACAGGAAGAACAACTACGTTAAGCATATGGTCACTGGCCACGCCTTCATTGGCCACGCGCGGGTACAAAGTGCGAAACTGATTACGTAGAAGTGTATAAAAAGTACGATGACGTCGCCCATTTTTTATTCTCAACCCCGGAAGAAACGGCTAAAATACTGAAATTCAACATTTTGCCCAAGATTGTAGATATAATGCATACTATTGTTCTCTTCCATCTGAGGCAATGCCTAGATATTAGTTAACATCTCAAAAAATGTTTAATTTTTAATTAAAGTTTAATTAAACTCCTTTAATTGAACTTGAGTGTTAATAATTACTGCCCCTATGACTCTTTAGTAATGCCAGCCATTTTTCAGTCAGTCTTACTTACACAACTCAAAATTCACAAATACTACAACATTCCTTATTTTGTAAATAAAAAACAGAAAGAAAAAGAAAGACTAAAAACATGCCAGTGTCAGTTTTTATTTTTATCTTAAATTACCCTCAATGGTCACACAGAATAATTAAAAAGCCTTAATTATACATGATATTTAGCACCATTATAGTTATATTTAGTACCATCCCATATCAACACTGTGAGATTTTGTATAACACAAAATCCTACAGGATGCATTACTGCATAATTTATTAAGGCATGTACCCAACATAAAAACTAAAAATTCAAGTCAGTTCACAATGTTCACTAGAAATTTGATGGCAAAATTCAATAGGCATACATTTTATAGGAATAAGAGCTGGCTCTTGTTTTTCTGAACAAATCTTCAGTGTCCACCCATTCTTATGAAGCAAACTTTTTCTCCAGCCTGAAACAGAAGTTAATTTATATGAATAATATAGTAGATTATTCACCAGAATATGTAAAACTGTAAAATAAAAACATTTACAATGTACTAGTAATAATCCTGTATTGAACATATAAATGAGTACACCATGCAAAAAAAAAAAGTAACTATAAAATAAATAAAAGTATTATATCACTGGCAATATCAGTCATTATGACAGACTCAAATTGGACATCTGCAGCATGAGATTAGAGGCTAAGGAAATGTTGCTTGACTGCTCTTCATGTGCAGTAAAGTTATAGTTGTGGAGATAAAATCTCCTGCTATTTACAGAACTATGCGAGTGAACTTTGGACATCTCACTTCTTAAAGCTATGCTGAATAGGAATACGATTGCAAGGAACAAGGAAAATCACTTAAGACTTAAACCACACCATGCAGTGCCTTAGGCATAGAATACTGCAATGCATAGTGTGGCAATGGTGTTGTTTGTGATAATGAGGCATGTGGCAACGTCACCCCACAAAGTCCCTTACTCACGCTGCTATTCATTTTTTGTTTAACCCCCATTGGGGAACTTTGGTAAGTCACACAAATTTTTTGTGTGTGGTCATTTTCACTTAGGTTCAAAAGTTTATAAACATTGTAGAGGGGAACCTGAAACTTTTTATTTTTTGCAATTTTTTTATTTTGATTTATTTTCTGCCAGAAATTATATTAGTTTTTTTGGTGAAAGCAGGGCACATCCTCAGGTTGTCAGAACTTCAGAAGGAATTAATTTTTCCAGTTTGTCTTCTGATGAATCAGCAAAAGTGCATTTGTCATTCAAGCATTGGGTTTATAACAGAAGATACCTTTGAGAATGTTGTTACTCCAAGTGTTGCACCCTAAACGGGCATACATAATTAAGCAGTCTTTCATTACAAGCCACTTACTTGTGTTTAACTAGTCTTCCTCCTTGTATGAGCTGAGCGGTTTCATTGGTTATATGACAGGCAAAGAGGAGCCAATTCCTGGGCTGGACTTTGTAGGCGAATCTCATGAACACCAGAGAGTAGCAGGTAAGAGCTGCAATACAAACCCAACACAAATTGCATTGTCATGATTACAGAGACAAAAAATAATTATTTGTAGGCAATGTACCTTTTCACAATGATTAAGGCATAAAAATCCACTTATTTAGCATTGAAGTCTTTTGGTATTTAAACTGATGTTTCAATTCATTTAGTTTTAAAGTACGTTTACCGTCTATTGATCATTAAAGGAGAAGTTCGGTATTTAGCATTATAAGCCCTGTTATAAGGTTATTTACGATGATATACAATAGTCCATATCAACATTTTGACGAACTGTGCAGTCTTGAGATATATTGCTCATTGCTCATGTCACAACTAACTTAGACAATGGATCTGGATGGGCATATAGAAAATCCTTCAAAAAAAAACATAAACTCTCGTTTTCAAAGATGGGAAACTCACGAGTGGTCACTGGTGTCTTGTAATTTACATTTATGTTTAAAACATGTTTTAAATAACCGTTTAAAGATTTATACAAATATTTTCAGTCGCCGTACAGCCATACGTTTGAAGAAGAAGAGCCGCTACTGGGTCACCAAGTTTGCACCAAGAGTACAAACTCTTCAAAAGGATCCATTTTGCTAAATTAGTGTACATTTAATCTCCTTCACTGCGAGAGCACAAGACTGCTAGTGAGCAACAGAAAACTACAAACTTTCCGAAACAATTTAGAAGTATTTTCGGTTTCCGGCTGTGGATGTATCTATCTAAACCTCCTTGTGGTTGGTGTCTATACAAGTCAATGGATTTAATAAAATGATAAACCCTGATACAAAGCATACTTTGCAACAATTTTTGTGTCAGAACATCAACGGACACCAGTGACCACTCGGTGAGTTTCCTGTCTTTGAAAACGAGAGTTTATGGTGTTTTTTGAAGGATTTTCTATATGCCTATCCAGATCCATTGTGTAAGTTAGCTCTGACATGAGCAATGAGCAATATATCTCAAGACTGCACAGTTCGTCAAAATGTTGATATGGACCATTGTATAAGATCGTGAATAACCTTATAACAGGGCTTATAATGCTAAATACTGAACTTCTCCTTTAATAGCCTACCTATAAGCAGATGTTCTCATTAAGCCACACCCCTATGGTGCTGTTTTAGGCATTAGGGTACATACGGCTGGCATCGGCACATAACAGCAGTGCACTGATGAAAGCAGTGTACTGAAACATGGTCTGCAGCCTCTCTCACCAAAAGTCATCCTCCCGCTGATGATCTCTGGGCTTTTCTTCATGTCGCTGATGGCAGCAATAGGCAGCCCCCAGTTCGCCACTGGCCCCCAGAAATGCTGCATCATATAGTACATGAAATCAGCCTAAATTACTCTTCCAATCCATTACACATAACAGCAACATTAGCTACTGCATATTAATATGCTGCACCATGTTAATTGTACTTTTGCAGTGGAGACCTAAAACCCTTAAAAGTCATGAGAAGCATTGATGAGGTAGTGATGATGACTTCCTTCCTGGGCTAAGCACTTCCTTTCTGGCCATTTTAACAGCCACACTCGTCTGTGGAGAGAATGAACATGATACTCCTGTTCCCCAAAACACTCGTATGTGGCACAGTACATCACTACTATTGGCACAGCTAGGGGGTTGCAGATACTGTACTTAGTTTTGTCTCATACTATACCAATACCCTTTAGTCATGCCAATATGAATGATATACTACACTTCACAATATATTTTGAGAATTAATTTCGAGTTCCATATTCAGTCATTTTCAAAACCATCTGAGAGTTTAAAAATGGCATTATTCTTCAAAGAGTGAACATCACAATGAATCTCTTCTCTCAACATAGCTCCGATTCATTTAACTGCCTTAATTCAATTTCTTTAACCAAAACCAACGTAATCTTCTGATTTTAGGTGTGCACAGAAAGCCATCTTAGGAAATGCAGATGCATACCTGAAATCAACTTAGACTGCCAACGAATGCTACAGTAGCTATTATGCTGGGTACACTATGTATACCGACTGGATTGCTCTCTATTGTCAGATCCAATTCTAAGGGGATTGCTGCCTGTAATGGCAAAAAAATCTTGCATTTGCCCACTGAAATGCATTATCTAGCTAGCTAGCTACTTCCATTACCTTATGTTACCTCTACACCTACACTTGCTTTCCTGTATGAGGCACACTAGCTTGCTGCTAGGGGACACAGAGGAGGAAATGTGCTCTGCTACAGTACCCGTTCAATGTCAACTGCAACAAAACACCAAACACACACATAAGGCAGCCAGGAACAACAGCAACATATAAACTCTCCATATTGATTTTGTCCCACTCGGTAGCCATTATTTTCCAGTAATGGTATTTAATATATGGCATTTTGGAAATTAATGTATACATGTACATCACCTGTGTTTACAATTACTTTTAATTAGGCAGAGAGAAGTCAGGCCATTCTGCAAACAGGACCAGAACTCTGCAGCGTATATTTATCATTATTTCTTTGTGGGGCAAACAATAATTAACCTCGTCAGACTGGTTTCTCAACCTCTCTGGTGCTAGCCCTGGTCACAAGCAGGTCCTTGCAGCTGTGTACTGTGCTTTTAAATCACATCTCTCAAACAAGGACCAATATAAAACACTGTAAATTGTCTGAGAGCTCTAGGAGACTTACATTTTTCATCCTGCTGACGAGTTTATGAGCAGCAAGGAAATGGACATACACTCTACTGAGAAACATTTGTGGCGCTGGGAGACGTGTTCAGAACTTTTAATAAAAAATAAAATACACACACTTTATTGTTTATCTCAGAAATGCCTGAAACACTTCAATGGAAATCACCTGAACCTTGACAGCCTGCTACGGGTCAACTTGGCTTCAGCATGGCTTGGTTCAGTGCAATTCTATCACTGGAAAAGGGGTGTAAGTGCATTATGATAATTTGCATGAACTTCCCCTGTGGTTAAATATTCACTCCCACGAACACACTTCCAGAAACTTAAGTGATGTCCACCACACTAAACTTCCTTCTTGATTGTTAGCACTGACTGGATGGAAATTACTTGTAAACATTTTTTTACAGGAATGTTCCTTACAATTATAAGCTATGAATAAAACCACATGGGTCCACTGGATCCTCCTTTTTTGTGATCATTTTCCGTGTATGCACTTTAAACATCAGAACACCTTCAGAAAGAATAAGGAAACAAAAATAATGGTGCTAATGACTCATGTCATAATATCCTAAGTAAACAGCCTTTCAGTCAAAGAATCCCAGAACAGAACACACTGGCAGTAGCCCTAACGAGAGATTAATGCAATACATGCAAGACAATCAGGATAGTATTTCCTCACCGTGCTGAGTTGGAAGGTTCCACAAAGACGTGCAGTGGTGAGACGTTTGGATGCCAGAGATAAGGCCACGAAAGAGAAATGGATTAGACAACAGAAAACTTATACTTGCACAAGTTTTTTAAAAAATTAGTAGAAATGCAAGGATTTTAGTACTGCACTACAACAGACATAAGAATAGATTCAAGGCATAGCCTTGGAAAGGCAATTCTAACTGTTGTTAAACAGTGTTTAGACACTGGACAGAAGACAGTGACCATACGTGCTTTTGCATGATAACATTGGAAAGACATCATGGTCAGGAACCAAAAGTTGCTCAATAGTACCAGACTATAAACACGGAGAGTCTCTTTTATTCACTCTAAATACCTTTAAAGTTTCACTTGTACTTGGAACCTAATATTACATTACTGTATTCAACGAAAGCAAACCTTTTCAAGACTTGCATAAAAAATGTTTTTTTTAAACTCAATCTTGTATGGTAACACACTCAGGGTAAGCCTATGTCATAACCTCATAAGAATTGTTGCACATTCAAGTTGCTTAACTTGGGGTGATATTTATGGTAACACACTCAGGGTAACCCTATGTCATAACCTCATAAGAATTGTTGCACATTCAAGTTGCTTAACTTGGAGTGATATTTTAATTCAAAGTGTAGTTCCATGCTACACTTCCAAAAAAAAGTACTTATTATAGTCTGTGATCCTCCTCAGGCAGCAAGTGTTTATGCAAAACATGCTCAACTTAGATCAGATGACCTGGATAAGCCAAAACAGTATGGCAGGGTGGAGGCATAACATTTAACACAGCCTGCTATTACCAGCTATTACCCCGTGGAAGGTGTAAAAGGTCAGTATGCAGATGTGCCAATATTTGAAATGAAAAAGGTAGCCTTCAAGCACCCAACCCAGGATGCAATTATTGTGCATATTAATGTGACGCAGACAAGGCTATTACTGGACAGTAATACTTCTCTAGTATGGATCTTTTAAAAAATTGTATTACCATACACAACTAAACAGAATCATAAACAGCACTGTTGTGAATTTATCTACAAACAATAGTGTCATGTAACATAATCACCCTTTATTTTACTACAGGGTTCGACAGTGCTCCCATTTTAGAAGCATTTGCTCCAGAAAATCGATGTGTGTTAACTGGAAAAATAATTTAGGAGCATACTGTATGTGCTCCTTGGAAAAGCGTAGAGCCCTGCATTACAAAGTCAAAATGAGATTCAAACCTTTACAAGTGCGACCTAGACCAGACAGGACAGAAATACTGTTTGAAAGGTGGAAACTATTTGAAGGATATGCAGAATTCAACAAGCATTATTGCTTAATAGCAGTTTAAATTCACTTACAGAAATAAAATAATCAAGTTTGATTTCAGTCTGAAGAATGGTCCAAGAGCTGTAATAGGTTAGCCATTACTTTCTCGCTGTGTGAACTTTGATTTTCAGTCAAATTGTGTTATCTTAGGGTGTGACAATTCTGTAATTTAATTACTAGATACATTTCAAGGAAATGCATCCAGGCACTAGAATGACAGCGGTCCTACGGATCCATTACCTGTATGGGCATTATGGATTTCCCACCATCTCAGATTGTTCTGAAATGTTTCCTGTAGTTAGAAACAGATAAGATAAGCATTCATGTAACATTATTTTGTAGGAAATAGCCTACATTTTGATCTGTGAGAAATCAAGCTAACTGAGGCACCCAAATTGAACATTTTATTTTGCTACGGTACGGTTCACATAATATTCTGTTAAGTACCCAACATCCTATTTGTACAAAATGTCTTCCTGGTAACGATTAAGACATGAGGAATCCAAATAAATTGTCTAAACCCACCCAGGGATCCCCCAAACCCCACCCCAATTGAACCAAAACAAACAGCATAAGTTCTCTATGTCTGATCAATAGCAAAGAGCTATGGCTTGGAGTACTGTTTCCTCATAATGTCTAATGTATTCTCAGTGAATATGGTATTTTCCTCTGTACAGATTAATCAGTCATTGAAGTTTGACCATTTATTTGTATTCCTCATGTCTTAATCATCATTAGGAAGGATGTTGGTCCATATTGGATTTATGGTACTATATTTAATGAATACTACGTAAACCATACCAAGCTAAAATGTCCAATTTGGGTGCAACCAATTAGCTTGACCTCTCACAGATAAAATTATATTTCTACAAAATGATGTTGCATGCATGCTTATGTTAGCCTAACTGTTTCTAACTTCAGGAAAATATTTCAGAACAATCTGAAAATGTTTCCTGCAGACACCCAATCAGATGTTGGGTCTCATGCCATGTGAAATTACATGGAATGACCCTATATTGCGTATAATTTTTAAGTAATCAAGCATGATACTTTAACATGAACACCTTTTTTTGTACATAACGTGCAGCAGGTGTTACTCTTAATATTTGGTGAACACAGGAAATATGATGATATTGCAAGGTGGGGGAGGGGTGTATTTCAATACCATGCGCCTCACAGCCTACACAATACTTCTTAATGCAATACAATATTTCACAAAGATGGCTATGGCTAACGTTACTTTTTTGAAGCGCAAGCAAATTACAAAAATAAATATATAACATGTTTCTCTCGGTTGTTTATCCAGACTTATTTTCAATAGGAAATAGTTCAATAGGAAAATGAATCGGGAGAATGAGCCATTTAGCCAACCATGTGTTTCATACTATTCCCGTGTAATTTGCAGCTAAATATAGTCCCACCCCCAATTCCCATAGAGATCCATTCAAATGCAGAGAGGTTACAGTATCGCTTGTAAGAGTACCTGAAAATAAGATCAAGAGTCTTTTGATGTTGTTGGGTCAGGAAGTCATGGCATGCAAAGGATATGCAACCAAATATTAAATATGATGGCTTTATTTAAGTTTATGTTAATTTGTCCTAAAAAACCCTAAAATGGGGGGACTATGTGTAAAAAAAAGGCTACAATTGCTACACGGTTCACCCGATATGGATGTAAAAATCCTCAAAATAAAGCTGAAAGTCTGCACTTTAACCTCATAGTCACTGTTCCATTTCAAATCCAATCCAATGTGCTGTACAAAGCCAAAACAACAAATAATGAGTCACTGTTCTAACACTTTTCGAGTGTAACTGTATCTCGCTTAACTGGGTAGCGCAGAGCAACTGGATATACGGTGTCTAGTTTAAATTAGCTTTTGAACAGTTCAGCTTTCCATAAAATATCCTGTAGTCTGAGTCAGGAAAACTATGTCACATACAGCTCGGTGAAGAAACACATTATCAGCGATACATCACTAGCTGCAACCTGCAATAAATCAAGATAAGACATTTCAGAGCTGTCATTCTGATAACTGTGATGTTAATGTAACCCAGACAGAATCTGGACTGTTGACCCAGATAAGTTAACGTTTACATTTACATTACCATTAGCAACCCGGTGTAACTGAGCAGCGTTAATTACACTAGATTATAGGCCACGTCTAACACTATATTCACTTAGTTACATTAACATACCTCATCAAATAATCTTTAAATTCCTTGCTTCGCAGATGGTCAATCGCTTTACGAGCCAAAGTGCCAGCCATTGTTCGTGGTTTAACAGTTATGAGACAATAGCCTCCTAAATTCCAACGTTATCTAAATAAGCAAGCCAGGTCCTTTGCACCCATCGAATGCACATTGACGACACTGTCGCAACGTTTACTGTCGACGCAGAATGAAGACCAACGCTCATTGGCCATTGCTATGCCGTAAATCGTTTTTTGAAGTTCTTTGGCTGACTGAGAAATCCAGTGGCTATTCCCAAATTCTGACTCTGGATCAGTTATTGGAAAAGCAAGCGTATAGGACGTATAGTTTGAATTGCGCCACACGGGCTGATCCAGAAACAGCTCGATCTCCTAACCCTTGACACACACCATTTTGTTCAGGGGGAGGTTTTCATACTGGCGTATCATTGGCCCGGAATAAGCCATTATTGTTTGAAGGACAAAGCACCTCTCTGCATTAAATCATTATGTCACGGATTATTCCACACGCTATTTTTACTCTTACATTACATCTCATCCTTAGATGAAAGTCTGAGAAATGCTGAATGTATTTATTATCAAGATTAATAATATTTTCATGCTCCTGCAATTACTGTTGATATTTGTGATAGTTTATATTATGTTTAAAAAGATAAATGCTTTTTTGAGCACACAAATTACTTCTACAGGGCCTGTTCATGAAGTTATGTCTGTTGATGTGGTATGTGACAGTGAAATACATATCATTTCACCTTTAAAAGTATAACCCTGGACTGTGATAGCATGACCTCATTATCTCCTTTCTTCATGTTTACACATGTCACACTGGACATTTTGACAGCAGATCTAATCAAACAATAAAATACTTTTTTCATTAAAAAGTAATACATCTTATAAATAATATTTTAAAAAGTTTGAAGACTAGGCTATCTGAATTTTTAAATGTTTTTAGTTATTTTTGTGCTGTAGAAACAGTTAAACCTTCCACCTGAAGTTTTTTTTTTTTTTTTTTAAATATCAATATAATCTGATTCATGCACAAATGCTTGTTTTAGATTATGTTAAATATCTGCTGAAAGTACAGCTCCCTTTTTGCTCTTATAAAAATATTGTGACTGTGGGGTACGGCGGATGAGAAGTACAAAACAAAACTGCATTACACAAAACAAATTAACAAATTAGAAAACACAACAAATCTCAGAGCAAATTAACAACTCTGAAAACGCAATGGTATTTCATAATTCAAATGAACAAAACAGAAAACACAATGATACGCAAAACGAAAATGCAACCCCCTTCCCTTGGCTAACGGATGGACAGTGCAACGCAATGTGCAAGTGCAACGACTTTAATGAAGCTTGCCCCACTTCCTTTACCCCAGAGCGACATCGTAGACAACCGATCAGCAATGACAATGCTTGTAGGCCTACATTTCTCTTTCACTGTTGTGTTTTGTGAAACGTCTTTCTGGTTTAGTCAATTTGTTTTGTGAAATATCATTGGGTTTTCTATTTTGTTCATTTGTTTTATGGAATACCATTGTTTTCAGTTGTTAATTTGCTTGAGATTTGTTATTGTGTTTTCTAATTTGTTCATTTGTTTTGTGTAAAGCACTTGTGTTTTATTTTTCTTGGTCACCGTAGTGGGGTGACTGAAGACATTAAACAAACAACATGACCTCACACTTTTAATTGGATACTCTCAGTGGTATTATAGTATTTAAAAGTGACAGACTGGGAAACTCTCCTGTGTCAATCAACCGTCTGCAGACTTCACAAATATTTTCAGCAACGTAAACAACTGACATAAGCTTCTACTATGTAGGTCTGACTTCTGTTTAACACTCTGAATCCTGAAAGTTTCTGCCATCTCTTTCAGTTAGGGCTGAAAAGGAGCAAATAATTCTGTAGAAAAATGGCCCAGAGCAGCCATTTGCCAATATTAAAAGCTACGACATTCCTTTTTAAAATTGAAAAATAAATGTTAACATATTAAAGCTAAGGTCAACAGCAATTTGTTTTATCTCTTTATAAAGTGCACTTCATCAAATAAATTAATAGAAAACACATAAACACACAGACAAAGAAACAAATATATATGGGATATACAACAATGAATTCAGTTCATTAAGATCAGAGGCCCAAGCCTTCACAGGCAGACGCAGTGTTACAATGCTAATAAATGTGTACCAAGTTGCAATGAAAAATTCAAAACCAGTTATTTGCTGGCTTAATTACTGTTTATATTCCAATCATAAATTTTATGGTTCAGTTATTTGGGAAATTCTGAGATTACATTAAATCTAATACATTATAGATAAGGGACAGACCCTTAGCCACTCAGTTATTAAAAAAAAGTTTAAAAATTTTTTTTTTTTTTAAAGTTGGCTAAAACAAATTGTACTGATTTAAAGGGTTTCATGGAAGTGACTATTTCAGACCTACATTTTAAAAAGATATTGAATTAACGAACATAGCCATAATACCAATACCAAAGACACCATAAACATGATTAATGTGATTACGTTAATTACTAGAATTAACATGATTATGGTAAAATACAGTCGTTTTTTTAAGGACATTTTTAAAACAAATACATAACTATAGCAATAAATAATATTGTTTGACCTCATTAGCCAATATTAGCCTATGTAGATGGCTAGGAGCTAAGACACTGTAGCATGTGTGCATTTCTACAGTGGAATTCTTCTTAGCAAGCTACTGCTGGCTGGCAGTCATCTTCTATGTCGTAATTTAATTGGTAAATAAGACAAGTATTTATTTATTGAATTACTTAATTGTTTTATTTTTGGAGATGCATGCTGAAGTCTACGTGCTTAATTGAATGCAGCCTAAATTTGAGGGCAGTTTGATTCTGATCAGCAGCAGAATGTGAAAATCAGTATGAGAAAATCAAATGGACTTGTGTTTCATTGCAACTATAGGCCACAGTGAATAGTCCTCAGAAATATTACATAGACAAATAAGATCTAAAACAAAAAAATAAAAAAATACATCATCCTTGCACACTGCAGGCTATTGATTAATACAAGAGCAAAACGCAGGATTTTTCTCTCATTTGGCATGCTATAATATCAGTAATAGGAGAAAGTCAGGGAACCTCTGTGAGGAAAGTTAATACTGTAGATGCTCAAGGACAGAATTAAGTCGTCCTGCAGTCTCAACTTTGAAAGACACATATAAGTATTTTTTTGTTGAAGTTTTTAAACATCACGTTTTAAAAAAATTGGTTTTATCGATTTATCAAACAGATAAATGTGAACTGATTGATTAAAATATTAGGGGAGGACTGAGTTAAATGCAGTTGAATACATCTAATCTTGTAGCTTTCACGTTCAGTCTGGACATATTTATTCATAATTTATGAATACTCTGTGCATATTTAAAGATGCATTTTCGGTTTTAAATACATTTGGTTTGACAATATAGTGACACATATTCAGAGTTGATAACTATGTACACTTATTACACACAAAGTGTGGCTTTATTTCTACTTATATGTCTATCCTGAAGATAAGCGTCATTTTGATTTTTGTGAGAGTAGCATTACAACTGAAAACATACTGTACAGTACATATACATTTTAACACACTTTAATATAGCTTCCCCACAATAACAGGAGAACTACTGTACATTGCTGAGAATTGATTTCTATGTCAGAAAAATACACGGGTGTAATGAAAACTACATTTTTATTGTTTTGCTAAACTCACAGTGCAATCACTAAATACCTGCTATATGTGCCTGGGAGCCAGATCCCTGTTCAATGAGCATGGCTAAGAACTATAGTGTCTCACATTGCTCCTTGCTTTGCTCACACTAGAACCCATTGCAAATGGAAATATTTGCCCAAAATGTGGCTGAGCAACCTGACGTAACAGGAAGTTCAAAGAATCACGTCCGGACCCTTTAGTCATTGCTATAGCTTGCGAGGTCTTGGTCGACTGGCTAGGACAGAACTATTAGTATGAGTATGGAAATGTTATTAATGACAGACTGTTTCACACTAGCTGCAAAGTTTGGCAAATGCTGAGGTTGTGTCACTAGTGCAATATTGTTAAGGTTGACTGTGAAAACATTTCATAACATGCATATATTTTTATAAGGGAAAACACATGTTTAATTATGGTACTGATTGTTGTAATTAAAGGCTTCTGTTGTTGTTAACCATGATTTATATGCAGGACTGGTCACTGGTGTTTCCTACATACATATAATATGCAGTAGGCAGAGGAAGATAAGAAAAAGACACACGTACAATATTCTGCATTGAGCACAGGTATTCAGCGAACCCTGTACACTACAGCCTGCATGAAGCATTCTGAATTCATTTCATCAGCAGATCGTATCTGTTCTGTTTACACTCACGCTCCCTGGTTAGAGACACAGATGATTCTGATTTAAACTTTTAATTCCATCACATGGGTCCAAGAAAGAACATAGCATGTAGCAAAGCTTAGGACATTATAATTTATACAGAGGGCAGTTTCAAAATTATTGGTAGCTGGTATAAAAATACATGGCCTAAAAAAGTTTAGATGGCAAAAGCAAGGGTTCCTCTTCACGGGATTGGCAGAACCGTCTGAATGAATGTTTGTTTTTCATGGTTTGTAATTTAAGGTATAAGGTTGTGCTTTTTCTTCTAAGGAGACTACTGTGGTAAATATTTTGCCTATTGTGTCTGGCCTCAAGGTCAAATAAAGAAAAGGGTCAAGATGACGTCTTGGGTGCAATACCTGACAAAAAAGCTCATCGCATTGGATAATGTGGCTGCTTCCCTGTTATTGCGCACTTCTGTCATGGATACCACCGGGTGTGAGCGTTGTGGTCAAACTCAAGCCAATACCTCTAGGAAATGTGAGGGCACTTTGTTGGTCATTGTGAACTGAGCACATGCTACAAGCGTGTGGACGTGAGCCTCTTCATCCCTCGTCTCTGGGCCAGGCCAGAGGACAGCACGGGTTCTAACTTTGGGGCCTGAGGGGATCGATTTAGAGCAAAGTATGTTGCAGCCATCGCTCCCTATAGATAGCAAAGAAAATCAGTCAGCTTACATGTACTGGGGAATAGCTCACATGCAACAAGATGCACTACAATGAATTTAAAAAATATACACATAAATATTACACATCACATACAACTTGTATCATTTCTGATTGGTGTTTGGCAGGTGTAATTACAGTAGTGAACAGATGGTGGCAGCAGTGAACAGCAGCCAGAAGGGATATTTGCTTTAGCAAACCTAAGTCCTCTTTCTAAGAACACAGAATCAATACAGACTTAAATACTAACCTACAAATGTCTTGATATACTACTATATAAGAACACTTAATCTTAGAGTAACAACAATGGATATATTAATATTCTGGAGCATACATGCAGTGTACTATAATCAAATGATAATGGTCACTGTATGTTCTGTCATGTCCATAGCATATCCTCTTGTGTATTACAGTCCTTTCGGAGATTGGCTTACCCCTCACCTTGTTTACAAGGATGCCGTTGTACCATGCAGATTAAAAAAGTGCTTAATTTGTATTGTCAGAATTAGTGTTATGTAGCTTTTTAAATCGAAAGAATATTATTTCACTAGGCTTTATTGTTCTGTGGAGACCTAGAGTACTCTGTATGCTTGCACGTGTGTGTGTGTGTGTGTGTGTGTGTGTGTGTGTGTGTGTGTGTGTGTGTGTGTGTGTGTGTGTGTGTTTGCACACGCTTGGCTTAACAGTCTGACCTTCACCAGCTGTATGTCCTGTCTGATGAGCTGGTTCTGTGAAAGCTGCTCTCTGTTCACAATCCAGGGGTGCCTTAGAACCTGGGGGGCGGTTAGGCGCTGGTGGGGGTCAACGTGGAGCATTTTAGACACTATGTCCTGGAGAAACAGACATTGGACAGTCAGGACCACGCGGTTGCGGTGTTGATGTAGCATGCAATCTGCAATGGTATGTTTCTTTACGGAGTGAATTAGAGCATGGCCCCAACCCTCCACCCCATCCCACAGGTCAACAGTATGTGGTTTCCATGGATACTGTGATTGGGACTCAGCCAATATGTCCAGTCATTGACTGGATCCTCGCTACTTGGATGACCTTTTTCTAAACTAAATAAATGAAAAAAAGAAACAATCACAAAATAAACATCACCTTGGCTGCGTCGGACACAGTGTCCCAGTTGCCCCCTGAAAGCGCGTACTTCCCGCTGCCGATACGTGCCAGAATTTCCTCTGGGGTGTCGTCAGGACCGTTAGCAAACGGGGTGAACCTTGGGAAGATGGGACAGCAAAGGAGCTCATGCCATAGCCCACACCACGCTGACACTGCTGAGATACATTCTTCAAAAATATCACTACACTAAAGTCTAAACAAAAGTTAATCTACCGCAAAAAACCGCCTGTACTATTTACCTTACCAATTCTTTCTTGATCCAGTGGACTTAACTTAAGCTGTGCTCTTAAAGTGCACAGACGTTTATAATACTTACATGTTCCCACAGATTCAGTTTACCGAGCAAATTCTCAATATGGGAAAATGAACCGATCTCATACCAATCTCAGATATTTTTAGAAGGGGTTTTAAGAACAGCTCTGGATGCTATGCTGTATTATAGCGACAAATAATTTTTTTTCCTGATTATGGAGAGACTTAAACCCCCAGCCACAGTCCAGAACGTGAAACTGGCAGCAGTGTCCCTGATGGGTTTGGCTTTGTGGAGGAGTGCAATTAAAGTGAATCTGCTGCTGACCTGACCTCAGCTTACTCAGAAATCCCTCTTCTCCTGTTCTCAAAATTAGACCCTTTACCAGCAAGGGGAATGGGAGGACCGGAATTGTTTTCCAGACAGCTTTGGTGTTTTATTATTATTATTATTATTATTATTATTACTAAATACTGCCAATACTGTTCTAACATTCATTGAATTATAATCTTGTAAAAATATAAGATAACATTTAGACAATAGCGGTACAGTTCTTCTCATGAAATCACAGACATAACTGATTTGCTCTGCTTCATATATAACAGGAAGTTCTGTTCTGCTTCAAGTGGCTCAATAATTGAACAATCCTTATATCCCATTTCTTTCATATTAGAATTATGGACTGCCAGCAAAACAATGTCAATGAAATAAAACTATATTGACTAAAGCACAAAATAACTTTCCGCACATAAAACTGACCTGAATATTATTACTTCCACTACTAATCCTAATAATGCTTTGCTAATTTTAATAATTTTAATACACAACTAACCAATGTTTAATTCCATAACCATTATTAAGATATGGAGATTAGGTGGCATATGATCTCTCAGGGTATAATTCTGCCCATTCTGTACAGACCATTCTATACAAGAACATTTTGTAACATTTGTAACTACAAATCCCTCTCAGTGCAGTAAGGCAATAACTGGCAGAGAGCAAGTTACATACTTATGCATTTGACTGTGTAATATACAGTATATAAAATTCGAGAAAAGTAGATAAGTAGAAAAAAAAAAAAAGAAGCAGATTCTGTTTCTGCTGCTATAATATAATTTATCAGATGCCTGTGTTCTCTGTGTAACGCAGTGTTCCTGAAGATTGTACTTGTAATGAAACCATGATCCATGCCTCACCCTGCAAGCATTGTGTACAACAAGATCCCCAAACTCCAGATGTCACAGGCTGCATCATATCCCTGCCTCTTCAGGACCTGGAACAGAGAAAAACAAAAATCATGTGACTTCTGATGAAATAGGATGTTAATTTTTTTTTTTTAAAACACACAGTAGTATCTTTTAAATGTGCATGTTTGATCATTATTGGAGGCCTTCTGATAATATGAAGGTGCATTTATCTTTATTATCGTGACTTGAAAACATGTTTCAAATTTGAAACTCATATAATAATAGTTTTTCCCCACTAGGGGGAAGTAGTGTTGCACTTGGGTTACAGAGACTAAAATGTTAGGCCCAAAGACTGGACAGTGAGGCTCCAGCATAAGTGGACCTTCAGACTCATGTTTGCAATACATACAATTTATACCATAATTCCATATTCATATAAGCAAAGAGCACAAAATAAACGGAAATAAAGTAGAAAAATTGTCTTGCATACCTCCGGGGCCACAAAGTTTGCTGTGTAGCAAGGTGTCATGAGCAGGCCATTCTCAGCCCGGAGCTGCTTAGCAAAACCAAAATCACAAATACGGATAGACTGTGGGTCTCCCGTTTCATCCACGTAGAGGATGTTGCTTGGCTTCAGGTCTCGATGGACAACCTTTGATGATGATACAATAAACAGAGTTTTAAGGTCTTGAAACCATTGTCCTTCATAATGATGCACAAAGATGAGATTATGATCTCCTACCCCCTGGGAGTGCAGATACTCCACAGTTGTGGTGATGGTGCAGAGAACAGCGCTGGCCTCCCTCTCGGAGAAGCACTTCTGCAGCAGGATCCGGTCCAGAAGCTCCCCGCCCCTCATTAGCTCCATCACCAGGTAAACATACTTTCCATCATCATACACCTGCAAGTACATGTATAGCCCATGTATCACACACAACTACAGGTACACATACTCCCCATGTATCACATACACACACACACACACACACACACACACACATACATACAGGTATTCACTATGTATCACTATACACCTGCAAGTACATGTACTCCTCATGTATCACACACACACACACACACACACACACACACACACACACACACACACACACACACACACACACACACACACACACCTACAGGTACATGTTTTCATGCACAATTACTAACCATTATTAAGGTTAGCAGTTTGACAGTCTTAAGTGAAGTTCACAATGTTTAAAGTAAATTTTCCTTAATGATACATCAGATGAATGAGTTGTTCTGAAATGCACTCAAATCATCTATAGCTGTTAACTTATCACAGAAATACTGTATATTGGAAGGATAAATTATGCTTAGTTACACACATCCTTTAGAGTTATGATGTTGGGATGCTGTCCATATCTCAGCAGGATCTCAATCTCTTCTGACGGATCCCTCCTCGCTCTGTCTATGATCTGTAAGAAATACAGCCTCTTACTGTCGCTTCTTTGAAATAAGGGCAGACATTTGTAATGACTTGACAGGTTTACCTATATGAACAATAGCAGGAGCATCAGATTCCCTTTTCAATCATAGAATATGACAGACAATCATACCAACCATAAAATACAGCTTAGTTGTCACTCACTTTGACTGCGTACTCCACGCTGGTTATTTTGTGAATACAGCGTTTGCAGATGGAATATGCTCCAATGCCAACATCCTCCTTCATTTCATATCCATCTGTGAAATGGATGTTATTTCCATGTAGTTGCTGAAAAAAAAAAGTGAAAACTGAAATTCTGATGTTGGGTATGCTGATACAGTATTTTAGGAGAAAAGACATTAAGTTAAGTTAAAATATCTTTCTAAGTTTGTATTTAACATCCTGTTTTTTTCCCTCTTTGGGTCTCACAAAATTATAATCTTGGCCATGCAGACTACAGAATCTCAGTGTGCCTATATTCCTCATATTTATGCAGATGGGGTCCCTATTTCACATGCAAAGCACTCCTTTCTGCTGGTCTGCACATAAATCTGAATTAATGTTGCAGATTCTAATATTTGTCCTTGAAGACCTCTTTGACATAAACACATTACAGAAAAAGTGGTGGTCTAAAAGCTGACTAAAAAGCTGGTCTAAAAGTTTTTTATAAAGCTGCGACTGAGAGGGGATCAGAAAGATATCCACTAGAGGAATGGAGAGAGAGAAGAGAAACGGGAGAAAAACTCCCGGCAAAAAGCCAAAAATAATAACAACCCCAAAATAGGGCGAAGCTCGCAGACTTGAGCAAAAATAAAACAGATAGCGAAACAAAACAATATCGGCGTAAGCTGAAAATAATAGCAACCCAAGAAAAGAGGGCGAAGCTCGCAGACTCGAGCAGAGAAATAGATAGGGAAAATTATCCCGGCGTAAGCCAAATAATAACAACCCAGTAAAATGAGTGAAATGCTCATGGACTCGAGCGGAGAAAAAACAAACAGGTAGGAAGCTTCTAGCTCTGAAAACTGAAAGAAAGCAAGAAACAAAATAAAGAGGCAAAAGGAGACGGGAAGAAACCAAGGTACTGTCTAGAAGCAGACAGGAGAGGAAAACCAAGGAAGGAAATGAATGAGAAGGGAAACGAAAACTCTAAAAGAAAAAATAACTCCTATCTCACTAAGGCAAACCTTTTAGTAGTAGCAAAAGAACAAGTAGTCGCCAATTCCTATACCATCAATACCTGGCTTTGTGTAATGGCAAAGAACAATGACAACACGGAAGCACCGAGACCAGAAGATGCAGAGCTTAAACAGCCGCCGGAACACCTGAACAGGTGAAAGCCATGAGTGCCGGGTAGCAGAAAAAACACGGCAAGGACGCCGGACCGAAGCTGCGAAGACAACCTAAGCCGAGAAGGAGCGGCGACCTGTGAAACCGTGACTAAAGCGACACAAATTATTTACATCTTGATGTCTTTTTTGATTTGGTTGTTTTGAAACTGATTCTCATATTTGTATGCTCGTGCAATTTTTACGGCTGCAACCAGAAATTTGACTGTACAGACTGCATAAAGAAAATGTTCTCCAGGCAGAGGTGATATCAATATGTGTCATTGATCAAGAGGATGATTCCTTATACATCAGTGTGTGTCAGTCATCCAGAGAGTGATGCTACACACATCAGGACAGTGTTCTATGAACATGACTGCTCTGACCTACTTCGTCGTATTGCGCACTTGGAAACAAACAGCTCTTTGGGAAAAACAACACTTGAGTTACATAATGAGAATTAATTTCTCTCACTATCAATGCTTTTGGGGCTTTGAAACAGTTGGCCAAGTCTAACACACAACATGGAGTGATGGTGATGTTTGTATTGGATGTTTTGTTTTATACTCATCTACACAAAAGCCTATGGGGGGAAGGGGAGTCCTGAGCTCCATCATCTTAATATTTAATTGTGAAATGATAATGTAAAAAATAAAACTGCTTTTAGCATGGTAGGTGATTTGTCCCACTGTGTGGTTGATTATATTTGCACATTCAAGTGGGAGATTTGATTTCTTATTAGCAAGGCAAGTAAATAACACATTTTTCAGTGTGGCATAAGGTTGATCTGTTGAAACCATAAGAAAATAATCATTTGGTATTTAGGTTTTGAAGCACATTCAAAATATACTGCTATAGCTTCTTTAGAAACTATGTTTCTCAATTAAGAAAAACATGACATGTGTATATGGGTTGTGACATTATCTTGACATGATTGATATGCAGAGCTGATCTGCCCTTTTGTAGATTGGTGCTGAAGGTTTCTTCATGGCTTCAGATTCTGTGGGTCTCTGGTGAAGGGTATTATCCCGCTGCTCACCTGGACACTAGAGTTTATCCCACTGCTCACCTGTACACTAGGGTCTTTCCCACTGGTCACCTGTATAATAGGGTTTATCCCACTGCTCACCTGGACACTAGAGTTTATCCCACTGCTCACCTGTACACTAGAGTTTATCCCGCTGCTCACCTGGACACTAGAGTTTATCCCACTGCTCACCTGTACACTAGAGTTTATCCCACTGTTCACCTGTACACTAGAGTTTATCCCACTGCTCACCTGGACACTAGAGTTTATCCCACTGCTCACCTGTACACTAGGGTCTTTCCCACTGCTCACCTGTATAATAGGGTTTATCCCACTGCTCACCTGTACAATAGAGTTTATCCCACTGCTCACCTGTACACTAGGGTTTATTCCACTGCTCACCTGTACACTAGAGTTTATCCCACTGCTCACCTGTACACTAGGGTTCATCCCACTGCTAACCTGTACACTAGGGTTTATCCCACTGCTCACCTGTACATTAGGTTATTCTGCTCACCTGTACACGAGGCTTTATCCCACTGCTCACCTGTACACTAGAGTTTATCCCACTGCTCACCTGTACACTAGAGTTTATCCCACTGCTCACCTGTACACTAGAGTTTATCCCACTGCTCACCTGTACACTAGGGTTTATCCCACTGCTCATCTGTACACTAGAGTTTATCCCACTGCTCACCTGTACACTAGAGTTTATCCCACTGCTCACCTGTACACTAGGGTTTATCCCACTGCTCACCTGTACACTAGAGTTTATCCCACTGCTCACCTGTACACTAGAGTTTATCCCACTGCTCACCTGTACACTAGGGTTTATCCCACTGCTCATCTGTACACTAGAGTTTATCCCACTGCTCACCTGTACACTAGAGTTTATCCCACTGCTCACCTGTACACTAGAGTTTATCCCACTGCTCACCTGTACACTAGAGTTTATCCCACTGCTCACCTGTACACTAGGGTTTATCCCACTGCTCACCTGTACACTAGAGTTTATCCCACTGCTCACCTGTACACTAGGGTTTATCCCACTGCTCATCTGTACACTAGAGTTTATCCCACTGCTCACCTGTACACTAGAGTTTATCCCACTGCTCACCTGTACACTAGAGTTTATCCCACTGCTCACCTGTACACTAGAGTTTATCCCACTGCTCACCTGTACACTAGGGTTTATCCCACTGCTCACCTGTACACTAGAGTTTATCCCACTGCTCACCTGTACACTAGAGTTTATCCCACTGCTCACCTGTACACTAGGGTTTATCCCACTGCTCACCTGTACACTAGAGTTTATCCCACTGCTCACCTGTACACTAGGGTTTATCCCACTGCTCACCTGTACACTAGAGTTTATCCCACTGCTCATCTGTACACTAGAGTTTATCCCACTGCTCACCTGTACACTAGAGTTTATCCCACTGCTCACCTGTACACTAGAGTTTATCCCACTGCTAACCTGTACACTAGAGTTTATCCCACTGCTCACCTGTACACTAGGGTTTATCCCACTGCTCATCTGTACACTAGAGTTTATCCCACTGCTCACCTGTACACTAGGGTCTATCCCACTGCTCACTTGTACACTAGAGTTTATCCCACTGCTAACCTGTACACTAGAGTTTATCCCACTGCTCACCTGTACACTAGGGTTTATCCCACTGCTCATCTGTACACTAGAGTTTATCCCACTGCTCATCTGTACACTAGAGTTTATCCCACTGCTCATCTGTACACTAGAGTTGATCCCACTGCTCACCTGTACACTAGGGTTGATAGTAGGGTTGGCTGCTCACCTGTACACTAGGGTTTATCCCACTGCTCACCTGTACACTAGAGTTTATCCCACTGCTCACCTGTACACTAGAGTTTATCCCACTGCTCACCTGTACACTAGAGTTTATCCCACTGCTCACCTGTACACTAGGGTTTATCCCACTGCTCACCTGTACACTAGGGTTTATCCCACTGCTCATCTGTACACTAGAGTTTATCCCACTGCTCACCTGTACACTAGAGTTTATCCCACTGCTCACCTGTACACTAGAGTTTATCCCACTGCTCACCTGTACACTAGAGTTTATCCCACTGCTCACCTGTACACTAGGGTTTATCCCACTGCTCACCTGTACACTAGAGTTTATCCCACTGCTCACCTGTACACTAGAGTTTATCCCACTGCTCACCTGTACACTAGAGTTTATCCCACTGCTCACCTGTACACTAGGGTTTATCCCACTGCTCACCTGTACACTAGGGTTTATCCCACTGCTCATCTGTACACTAGAGTTTATCCCACTGCTCACCTGTACACTAGAGTTTATCCCACTGCTCACCTGTACACTAGAGTTTATCCCACTGCTCACCTGTACACTAGAGTTTATCCCACTGCTCACCTGTACACTAGAGTTTATCCCACTGCTCACCTGTACACTAGGGTTTATCCCACTGCTCACCTGTACACTAGGGTTTATCCCACTGCTCATCTGTACACTAGAGTTTATCCCACTGCTCACCTGTACACTAGAGTTTATCCCACTGCTCACCTGTACACTAGAGTTTATCCCACTGCTCACCTGTACACTAGAGTTTATCCCACTGCTCACCTGTACACTAGAGTTTATCCCACTGCTCACCTGTACACTAGGGTTTATCCCACTGCTCATCTGTACACTAGAGTTTATCCCACTGCTCACCTGTACACTAGAGTTTATCCCACTGCTCACCTGTACACTAGAGTTTATCCCACTGCTCACCTGTACACTAGAGTTTATCCCACTGCTCACCTGTACACTAGGGTTTATCCCACTGCTCATATGTACACTAGAGTTTATCCCACTGCTCACCTGTACACTAGAGTTTATCCCACTGCTCACCTGTACACTAGGGTTTATCCCACTGCTCACCTGTACACTAGGGTCTATCCCACTGCTCACTTGTACACTAGAGTTTATCCCACTGCTCACCTGTACACTAGAGTTTATCCCACTGCTCACCTGTACACTAGAGTTTATCCCACTGCTCACCTGTACACTAGAGTTTATCCCACTGCTCACCTGTACACTAGAGTTTATCCCACTGCTCACCTGTACACTAGGGTCTATCCCACTGCTCATCTGTACACTAGAGTTTATCCCACTGCTCACCTGTACACTAGGGTTTATCCCACTGCTCATCTGTACACTAGAGTTTATCCCACTGCTCACCTGTACACTAGAGTTTATCCCACTGCTCACCTGTACACTAGAGTTTATCCCACTGCTCACCTGTACACTAGGGTTTATCCCACTGCTCATCTGTACACTAGGGTTTATCCCACTGCTCATCTGTACACTAGGGTTTATCCCACTGCTCACCTGTACACTAGGGTTGATAGTAGGGTTGGCTGCTCACCTGTACACTAGAGTTTACCCCACTGCTCACCTGTACACTAGGGTTGATAGTAGGGTTGGCTGCTCACCTGTACACTAGGGTTTATCCCACTGCTCATCTGTACACTAGAGTTTATCCCACTGCTCACCTGTACACTAGAGTTTATCCCACTGCTCACCTGTACACTAGAGTTTATCCCACTGCTCACCTGTACACTAGAGTTTATCCCACTGCTCACCTGTACACTAGGGTTTATCCCACTGCTCACCTGTACACTAGAGTTTATCCCACTGCTCACCTGTACACTAGGGTTTATCCCACTGCTAACCTGTACACTAGAGTTTATCCCACTGCTCACCTGTACACTAGGGTTTATCCCACTGCTCATCTGTACACTAGAGTTTATCCCACTGCTCACCTGTACACTAGGGTCTATCCCACTGCTCACTTGTACACTAGAGTTTATCCCACTGCTAACCTGTACACTAGAGTTTATCCCACTGCTCACCTGTACACTAGGGTTTATCCCACTGCTCACCTGTACACTAGAGTTTATCCCACTGCTCATCTGTACACTAGAGTTTATCCCACTGCTCATCTGTACACTAGAGTTTATCCCACTGCTCATCTGTACACTAGAGTTGATCCCACTGCTCACCTGTACACTAGGGTTGATAGTAGGGTTGGCTGCTCACCTGTACACTAGGGTTTATCCCACTGCTCACCTGTACACTAGAGTTTATCCCACTGCTCACCTGTACACTAGAGTTTATCCCACTGCTCACCTGTACACTAGAGTTTATCCCACTGCTCACCTGTACACTAGGGTTTATCCCACTGCTCACCTGTACACTAGGGTTTATCCCACTGCTCATCTGTACACTAGAGTTTATCCCACTGCTCACCTGTACACTAGAGTTTATCCCACTGCTCACCTGTACACTAGAGTTTATCCCACTGCTCACCTGTACACTAGAGTTTATCCCACTGCTCACCTGTACACTAGGGTTTATCCCACTGCTCACCTGTACACTAGAGTTTATCCCACTGCTCACCTGTACACTAGAGTTTATCCCACTGCTCACCTGTACACTAGGGTTTATCCCACTGCTCACCTGTACACTAGGGTTTATCCCACTGCTCATCTGTACACTAGAGTTTATCCCACTGCTCACCTGTACACTAGAGTTTATCCCACTGCTCACCTGTACACTAGAGTTTATCCCACTGCTCACCTGTACACTAGAGTTTATCCCACTGCTCACCTGTACACTAGAGTTTATCCCACTGCTCACCTGTACACTAGAGTTTATCCCACTGCTCACCTGTACACTAGGGTTTATCCCACTGCTCATCTGTACACTAGAGTTTATCCCACTGCTCACCTGTACACTAGAGTTTATCCCACTGCTCACCTGTACACTAGAGTTTATCCCACTGCTCACCTGTACACTAGGGTTTATCCCACTGCTCATCTGTACACTAGAGTTTATCCCACTGCTCACCTGTACACTAGAGTTTATCCCACTGCTCACCTGTACACTAGAGTTTATCCCACTGCTCACCTGTACACTAGAGTTTATCCCACTGCTCACCTGTACACTAGGGTTTATCCCACTGCTCATATGTACACTAGAGTTTATCCCACTGCTCACCTGTACACTAGAGTTTATCCCACTGCTCACCTGTACACTAGGGTTTATCCCACTGCTCACCTGTACACTAGGGTCTATCCCACTGCTCACTTGTACACTAGAGTTTATCCCACTGCTCACCTGTACACTAGAGTTTATCCCACTGCTCACCTGTACACTAGAGTTTATCCCACTGCTCACCTGTACACTAGAGTTTATCCCACTGCTCACCTGTACACTAGAGTTTATCCCACTGCTCACCTGTACACTAGGGTCTATCCCACTGCTCATCTGTACACTAGAGTTTATCCCACTGCTCACCTGTACACTAGGGTTTATCCCACTGCTCATCTGTACACTAGAGTTTATCCCACTGCTCACCTGTACACTAGAGTTTATCCCACTGCTCACCTGTACACTAGAGTTTATCCCACTGCTCACCTGTACACTAGGGTTTATCCCACTGCTCATCTGTACACTAGGGTTTATCCCACTGCTCATCTGTACACTAGGGTTTATCCCACTGCTCACCTGTACACTAGGGTTGATAGTAGGGTTGGCTGCTCACCTGTACACTAGAGTTTACCCCACTGCTCACCTGTACACTAGGGTTGATAGTAGGGTTGGCTGCTCACCTGTACACTAGGGTTTATCCCACTGCTCACCTGTACACTAGAGTTTATCCCACTGTTCACCTGTACACTAGAGTTTATCCCACTGCTCACCTGTACACTAGAGTTTATCCCACTGCTCACCTGTACACTAGGGTCTATCCCACTGCTCACCTGTACACTAGAGTTTATCCCACTGCTCACCTGTACACTAGGGTCTATCCCACTGCTCACCTGTACACTAGGGTTTATCCCACTGCTCACCTGTACACTAGAGTTTATCCCACTGCTCACCTGTACACTAGGGTTTATCCCACTGCTCACCTGTACACTAGGGTTGATAGTAGGGTTGGCTGCTCACCTGTACGATAGGGTTGACAGTGTTCTGGTCAGACTGGGAGAGCTCCTGATCGAGGTTTGTGGCCACAAAGCTGAACCCGCGGAAGAGCTGGTGGGCATGGGAGCTGGGGGCGACGCCGGGGGAGTCTATGGCCAGAGGGAGAGGGGCTTTGGGCATGCTGGCGCTGAGAATGGAAGCTCAGAGTGTGCCTGATGGAAAGCAGTCCCCTAGTGGAGCTGTTTCACTGTTACACTACAGCCTAGAGGCTCGGGGACTTGGCTGTGAGCTCGCAACTTACATGACAAAACCGGGTGCCCTATGGGGGAGTTATTTAGGATATTCTCATATGGCAACTTCTACAATCTTGCTCGAACAAACCTCAGTGTATAAATAACAGTGCCTACCAGCAACATAAGTTATATTTTAAAGGTGCACTATGCCGGAGGTTTTTTTTGCCGAATCTGCACTCATCTGCCTGTATTTATTATTCTAAGCTGTGTTTGGGACGTTTCTGGGCATGCTGCTCTTTTCTGTGTGGGAAGGGGTGGGTGTAGCTACAGAACCTTTGGGGTGGGATCAGATTTCAGGAGGAGACTTCTTTGATTTTAAACACAGGACCACAGCAAGTACCATCCTGTATACCATCCTGCATAGTGCACCTTTAAGTTTAGCCTAGTACAGTTGAGATTTTTTCCCCAAAATAAAGACAAATTACTGTACTCCAATCACTGGTATTTGCAACAGCATATCTTTATGTTAGACCTTAAGTTTAGGAAAATAACTCTAATAAAGTATGTGTGTTCAAAGTAGTGCAAGTCAGTCTGTTTGGTTGATTGTGATTATAAGCAATGAACTAAAGCCACTGGGTGAGGTCACGTACCCGTTGGTGTTCGTGAGGTGAACTCAGGGTCAAAGTGGAAGGTGTCCTCAGGTCGCCCCACGGCAGGTTTAAAGGGGGGCTTGATTTCTCTCCTGAAGAGTTTCTGATGGTTTTTACCCAGGAACAAACCCATAAAATCAATTCTACCATTTGGTATATAAAAATGTACATCATCAATTTGAGATCAGTAGTTCGTATAGCACCAAGTTTTCTTTGATGAGAAAAAAATGTTTTTAACAAAATCTGTATTGCAGCCTAATACTGTATGTTTGTATACTGTATTGTGTACCTAATACTGTGTGTTGTACCAAATTGCTAAGGTCAGATGGGAATGACACTAAATCACATACTCACATTCCAGTCTATTGTACTGAAAAAATGATGCCTTTTGATTTCCTCCACTCCATCTGGCCCGGCACCTTTAATACATATAACGGACACATGATTACCAGAATTCCAGGTTAGGAGACAAGCATACAGTTATGAGGCTGAAGGTAATGTCCTTGGACACATAAACAAAGAATCAAGTCAGTTATTAATTTTTGAGATGCAGAACCACGATAAGATTAAAGATCTACATTCACATTCAACTGTAGTGATTGGACAGTGGAACTGTAGAGCCCAAAGCACCACCATTGGTTTTTCCTCTCTCTACAGGAAGTGACTGATTGACTGTTGTCTGCAGTCAATAAATGCATAATGCATCATTGCGAAATACTAGAAAATGGAGCTATTCCCATTACCAGCGAATGTGCCATCCAGGATAAGCACAACTTCTTTTCATAAATTACATATTGAAAGCGTTCAGATGAAACAAACCATTTGTTTGGTTTGGTTATGTTTACATATCCTTGGTAATATTGTGATCATTTTATCATTTTAATGATTAAATATTTAAATTTTCTAACAATAAGTTGACTATTCAGAAATGTAAGTTAATGTGCAGAACAATGTGTTAATATACAGGTTGCTACGTACCCAGTCTATTAGCAGGATTTCTCTTAAAAAGGGCCCGCAACAAACTTTGCACTTCTGGGCTTAGAAACTGAGGCATACCCAGCTTTGCCCTAATTAGAAAAGACAACACCGTGGAAATGCATTGACAATCAATTATTGACAATAATTATTATCCTTTTCACTAGTTGGACATTTATAAGCTGTAGATGTACTCATCAAAGGACCTGGGAGCACATAATTGAACACAACAATAAACATTAAAAATAGACTATTACATTTGTTTAAATGGAATCACAATGTTTTACTGTTTACACACCTAGAATAGATTATAAACTGCTTCTAACTTCTGCCAAAAAAAATCACTTTCTGCCAAGTGATTTAGGTCTTATGAAAACCAAAAATGAAATGAAAATTGAAAGTAGTTGCATTGATAGTATTTCTGTTCTGCCACTTTAAATGCAAAGGCAATCCAGACAATTTCACCACATCTCTTCCCTTGTCAGCAACATTCACACTTACTTAAGAATCAGCGCCATGGTCTCCTTGCGGTCTTTGCCTTGAAAAGGCAATGATCCCGTCAGCATTTCAAACTAAACAGAAACAAATGACAAACGTCACTCACCAGCACCCTCTACACATTAGACTGCGAGGCCTACAGAGGCTAATGAGATTAACTGTGCATTAAAGCTGATGGCTGTATTCATTTTGGGATTGTGCTAATGGAGATCGCAGTAATATAACGCACAGCAAACACTTGCTCCTGCGGCAAAGGCTAAGGGCAAGCTGTTGCTCTCCTGCAAGGTATTATGTAATGTGTGAGCATGGACTGGACAAGAGCATAATGCACAATCATATTTTAGGAATACATTCGGGCAAATATGAATATTCATCCTGTGTAGCCTCATAACCGGGCCCAATTAAAAAGTGAAAAATCTTTTTTAAAAACAGACGGTGGAAATAAAACTATAAATACTATATACAGCTAGACTGGACCACAGTGCATTATCAGGCTCTGTTTACTTGGCCTTTTTCTCCAAATGTTACGGTACAGAAAGTTAGGTACAGATTCAAATGCCTACTGTACCTATTGAGCTCTGTACATTTCTAGCCACACACGCACGCACGCACGCACGCACGCACGCACGCACGCACGCACGCACGCACGCACGCACACACACAGACTCAGCTGCGTATGCACGCACAGATGCACAAATAGTCTAATCCACACTAACCACCCCCCCCCCCCCCCACCCATCCCCTGACAAACACATACAATCCTTACCAAAGTAATTTATTATCCTGACAGTGCAGCACTTCTTAATTTCCACTGAACGTCACTCTGTGTAAAATTTCCATAAACCCACCATTTACTTGCGTCTCTAGTCTGTGAAATTTTTCTTTCGGGTTATTCTTATTCTCATATTGCCATTGCAGACCAGGTATTACTGAAATATGAGTGTATATGGGCCATTCTACAGAAGTCGTGCAAATTGAGGGTTGGAGAAAAGTGTAAATTTGTATTCTTTTTGCTAAATTATTTTATAATATATGTGTTACACTTTATCTGAGATACATACGTAAATATACTAGATGTACAGTGTAATCACATGTATTTTTTTCAGAATAAGGATGAATTTACTGACTGTTCCTAAATATGTCACAACTGAAACATGGTGTAAACCCTGCTTTTGAAATAAAATGACATGCCCAATTGATCAGTTTAATTCACCCCTTTGCAAATGACATTTTTGAAAAAACATCTTGACTGCTATTGAATTTGAATCAATTACCCTGAATTTTTTAATCAAATAAAACATTGGATTAATTAAATTTAGTGAAAACTCCGTACAAATGTTCTCTATAAAATGGACAGATTTGATCACATGAATTTGATAGATTCTTATTTATGAGATTATATATACCCTCACCAGCAAAATATCTTGGATATTTGATTGATTATTCATATTATTCAAAATTTTAACAAAACAGCAGGTGTTTTTTCGGTTGTGACCACATTGTTGCGGTTGTGACATCTCTTACTGAAACCTGAATTCCAAAGTTGGGACCGTACGTGAAATGCAAATAAAAGCAGAAAGCAGTGATTTGTAAATTTTCTTGTCTATATATTTAAATGAAAACGATATTTAAAAGATATTTAATGTTTTACCTTAGCAACTTCATTGATTTTTGTAAATATACGCTAATTCCGAATTTGATGCCTGCCACACATTCCAAAAAAGTTGGGACAGGGGTATAAAAAAGACTGGGAAGGTTGTGGAATGTTCAAAAAACACCTGTTTGGAACATTCCACAGGTAAATAGGTGAATAGGTGACAGGTCATGCTATCATGACTGGGTATAAAAGGAGCATCCACGAAGGCTCTGGCATTTACGAGCAAGGATCGCCTTTGTGAAAAACTGCATGAGCGAATAGTTTAAGAACAATGTTTCTCAACACACGATTGCAAGGAATTTAGGGATTTCACCATCTACAGTCCATAATATTAGTAAGATTCAGAGAATCTGCAGAAAACGGGCAAGGCCGTAAACCAATATTGAATGCCCGTGACCTTCAATCCTTCAGACAGCACTGTCGCTGCATCTACAAATGCAAGTTAAGACTCTACTACCCAAAGCATAAGCCATATATCAACAACATCAAGAAATGCCGCCAACTTATCTGGGCTCATCTGAGATGGACTGACACAAAGTGGAAACGTGTGCTGTGGTCTGACGAGTCCACCTTTCAAATTGTTTTTGGAAATAATGGACGTCGTGTTCTCCCGGCCAAAGAGAAAAAGGACCATCTCGATTGTTACCAACACAAGGTTCAAAAGCCAGCGTCTGTCATGGTATGGGGGTGTGTTAGTGCCCATGGCATGGGTAACTTGCACATCTGTGAAAGCACCATTAACGCTGAAGGGTACATATGCATTTTGGAGCAACATTTGCTGCGATCTAGACAATCGTTTTTCAGGGACATCCCTGCTTATTTCAGCAAGACAATGCCAAGCCACATTCTGCACGTGTTACAACAGCATAGCTTCGTCGTCAGAGAGTGACCCGCTAGACTGGCCTGCCTGCAGTCCAGACCTGTCTCCCATTGAAAACGTGTGGCGCATTATGAAGCCCAAAATATGACAATGGAGACCCCGGCCTGGTGAGTAGCTGAAGTCTCATATTAAGCAAGAATGGGAAACAATTCTGCTTTCAAAACTACAACAATTAGTGTTGTAGTTCCCAAAAGATTACTGAGTGTTGTTAAAAGGACAGGTGATGTAACACAAAGGTAAACATGCCCCTGTCCCAGATTTTTTGGGAGGTGTTGCAGGCACCAAATGTAGAATGAGCTGAATAAAGAATGAAATGTAGAATAAAGTTGATCAGTTAAAACATGAAATATCTTGTCTTTGTACTGTTTTCAATTGGATACAAAAAGGACTCGCAAATCATTGCTTTGTTTTTATTTACATTTTATACACTGTCCCAACTTTTTTGGAATTGAGGTTTGTACATGTGCATTGACTGTCTCACTATTTATTGTCTTTAATAAGAATTTTATGGACAAGTGTCACCAACCGAAACAGGCCTGTCAAAACAATACCATTTGTTTCGGTAGTGACTGTTTCGGTTGTGACAATTTGGGCTCATTTCGGCCACAAAACAAAAGATTTAGCAAGCACGTGGTTAGCAACCACTTCTCTGTGCAGATGCACCTTCCTTTTAATCAAATCTACAGTTATGAATTCAACTTTTTTTCTCTAATATGAAAACTTGGGTGTTTGGGTGTGACGTCTCTTAAAACCACAGACTAATTTTCATACTTTGAAGGACAATTATATCAAAACGCTAAAACCTAGCTACTCACCATGTGGCCTTGATTCATATGAAGGCTGTCTAATTTCCGGGTTAAAAAAAGGGGTGTGTGGCTACAAGCAGGTTCACTGCACAGACTCAAACAGTGTACGTTTCGGTTGTGACATAAAAATTGGGGACAGCATTTTTTCGATAGGTTTTTTGAATTATAACATTTATTACAAAAAAGATTGCATTATTGTAACTTATATTTGATAAAAATGCACATGCTTTATTGAATGAGACAAGTCAAATAATTGGCAAAAATATTTTGGGTATTATTTTTTAATGCACCAGTTTAAGGGTTGATAGTGGGGACAGCCATCTCCCAATCGGAATTTATACTCCCAAGAGTATAAGTGTTGATTTTGGTAAATGTAACTATTATTACTGCAATTTATATCTTGGATTATATTAAAACATAACATTATCTAATGAATTATAAAGCACTGAAAGATTTTATTGGTAAATTTCTTACTTTTATCAGACAGGGACAGCAATTTGCATGACTTTTGTAGAATGGCCCATATATTGATTCTAACCAGCAATCTCTGGATATCGGGGAAGCACAAGCCAGGTAAAAGCCTTGTCTGTTTTCTGGGGTGCCAAAAACCTGCCTTTTTCCAAAAAGTAGGAAGCCTTGCTTTTCTCATTATGCTTCCAAATACATGTTATGTGCATGCATTAATAAACAACACAGCTAAGAGAGCAGTAAAGCTTTGATTAGCCGAGAGGATGTGCCGATGTTCAAGCCTTATGGATTGTATACCTGCATTGTGAAAATATGGGGTGGGCCTGTCAGCGCTCAGCTTCATCATGGTGGGATGTGAGTGGATGAGTCAACAGGGACGTACCAAGCTGGATGTATCTAATCAGCACTTCTGACTCTAGTGAAGTTTTGAAGTACAGAGTGTGCTGACACACAAACATCCTGCAGGGATGCTTTGTTTTGTTTTTTGTATCAATACGTGGTCTTATAAAGTTCTGATGCAGACATAGTGGCGCAAGCACCAACTGCAAATGTGATCCTCAGAAAATGAAGAGCAAGCAAACCACATATTTGTTTGGTCAGTCTGGTCTTCCAAAAGAGAGACAAAAACTAATAATAAATATGAGAAAACCAAATTCTGCAAAAACATTTGGTTGGCCTAAGCTCCTCTCACATGGCCCAGTGTTCAAAGAAACAACCACAAGATACACTTTAGGAGTCAAGTTACACCTATGGCTACACCTATGTTTCTATCAGCAAACGTGTGTGTGCATGTGCACGTGCGTGCTCTCACTGGTCAACATTTAATTAATTCATCCCGGAATTAACCCTTTTAAAATTAAACAGCATATTAGGCAGACAAGTAAATGGCATATGAGATTATTATTACGTGCATCTCAAGTACCCCTGGGTGTGCGAAACCAATCAATAAAAAAACAATTTGATCAATGGGGTAGGGGACCATACCATTAACACACAGAAGGACCTCCAGGAACACACATCACACATACCATTAGCACACCAAAGGACCACCAGTCTGCGCTCTGTGTGTGTCCTCTTCTGTTGACCACCTCAGGGGCCATGTACTCGATGGTGCCGCAGAAGGAGTACGCTCGTTTGTCGTGATCGATTGCCTCTTTGCTCAGGCCAAAATCTGAAAGGGATAAACAATATAACAGTTTTGGTAGCTAAAGGGGAACAATGTACATTAAGGGTTAGGGAACTGGGTTTGCAATTCTGGTGTAAGGGTTAAGGAACTGGGCTTGTAACATAAAGGTTGCTGGTCCCAGGCATAACACTGTAGTTAACCTGACCAACATAGGTATGCAAAATGGTAAATACAAGCTGTTTAAATAGCTGCGACTCACCTGTGACCTTAATATGACCCTCTTCATCCAGAAGAATGCTGTGGAGACAAGCAATGTCACATACACATTGCATTGGAAATATATATTTTTTCACTTTAATACTCTAATGTAATTTAATATACTTTTAAGTCTCCATTAAAAAATACATTCAATATTACTACTGGGTATATACTGTATTGTAACATGTTGCATATATTTTTAAATGCCAACTTATAATTATATTACATATGTTAGTGTATGATAAGTGTATGATATTCAAATAAAATATTCCATCAGTGAGAGAGAGTGAGAGAGAGAGAGAGAGAGAGAGGGAGGGGGGGTATGCTCTCTTGAGCATATTCCTGAGTAACAGGATGCAGAAATGTACAGGAGGAAGCTCTCTGATAGGCACAGTATGTGCCCACGTTGACAGACAGCAGGGTTCCCTCACCACTTATTATAATAAAAGGTTATCATATCTTATTATGGTTATCATAATAAATCACAGTGATAGGTGAAAATAGTGCAATAGCAGGGGATTTTACTTCTCTGGTTTGAGGTCTCTGTAGATGATGCCCAGACTGTGCAGGTGGTCTAAAGCCAGGGCCAGCTCAGCCAAGTAGAACTTCACATCCTCCTCTGTAAACATCACCTTAGCCAGGGGTAGGAGAATGAAACAGCCAATGAGTTACACTGCACATTAGAGCCACTATTATCACAGACAAGTGTTTGAATAATACCACTTATGTGTATCAGCTACACAGCATCAGATTCACTTGTATAATAGATCAGCAGAGGAGTAGAGCAACTATGTGTGGCTGCAAAGGACAAATTAGGAACAGAATTGAGGAATTTCTGTCAGGACAACTCACATATTTAAATTACATGTTTAATGAATGAATGCGCTGCATAACTATTTTTGTTTGGCACTGAATGGATCTGCTTCAGTACTGCTCTGGACCATGGGCATCTCGCCCTGCTAAATAGGAGATGACCAGAAACCCCCCCATATTAAAGGCAGATCCAAACAGGTGGAAGCTGGGGTGGTGGAGGGTGACAGCAAATTTCTTTTAACACAAGCCATAAGCAGCGCGTCAGAAAGCAGCAGAGAGAACTAATTGTTGGCTTTAAAAGGGCGCTCCAGTAGAGGTGTGTGCATGTTATTGGTTGAGTATGGGACACGTGGTTGGCTACAGTGAGAGGTTTTCCAACAGAACTTGCTCTGCGCACGAATCGCTTGCGACGCTCATTGCTGTTAACTTTAGCTAACTTTGTGTACTTCTCCGTAAGCAGACCTGAGAAACAATGGGTAGCCTAAACACTGCCGAACATGCAGCAACAGAATGACAAATAATTCACTTATTGATATTGATTCCAGCACATTTTTATAACTTTCAAAGAGGAACTCCCCATCTCCTTATGATGTTAGCCAGGTTTTAATCCATCTGGAGAAATCCTTAAGCACATTCACATCACATTCAGCGGCAATTTCATTGGTCCGTTGTGGCTATTTTGGTTTAACTATTAAACTTAATTTCAAACCCTAAAAAAAACAATAATGCTCTTCACTTTTTTTGTATGCCAGGTTTCACATCAATGGCCGAAACAGATTATCTCTAAATGAGACTAATCACAGTGTAATTTACAGCAGTAAAACCAACTATATTAGCATGGAGTCTTGAAAGTGTATAAGCATCACAATAGAACAAATTGAAATCGATATAAAAGTGCATGCATGTCTAAAACACAGCTTTGATTTCCGATTTGACAAAAATCTGAAGTGGCTTTTATCGCAGCCAGCGACTCAAACTGCATTCCGTACACACTGTGATGGTGAAATGGTTATCTATTCTCTAAATAACTGAAGCACAGGTTAACAAAAACCAAGTCACGTTTATAATTGCACAGAAAAGAATTCACAGGATGCATTTACGAAGGAGCATAAAGAATCAGCCTCTTTTAAAATCCATTATGGTGAGCTATATAATACATCATTAATTTCAACCAGGATATGATTCATCATGCTCCTAATTACAGCCATAACTGAAGAAAACAGGAGTGTTTAGGACAGATATGTAACTGCCAACAATCAATCAGCACCTGCGAAGGTGGAGGAACTCAATAATTCAAAGGAACAGACAGGAACTCAACATTATTCTATGTAAAATTGACAATAACAGAAGAATCATATGCAATGAGGGTATCGTAACACACAGTATATCTACAGAACCTGTAGAAAGCGCTGACTGTGTGACTGGACTGTGGTAAGCATGCTGCAATACATCACGGGAGCCCTTGAAGGTAAACGAGCCATAAATGGATAAAATGTGATCATAAATAAGCAAAGAAGCAAGTAAAACTGTCCATCTGTAGCGTTGGCTGAAAGGTAATCCAAATGTTCAGCAGCGGTAATAATGCACTACTAAATGGCATGAGCTCATTAGTGATTAATCAAACAGAGAGACTCAGTAATCTCCAAATGGTGATGTGGGTGGTGGCGAAGGCTGGTGGAGCAAACAAACAGCTTAGCAGCCAAACGTGAGTGAATCATCGGCGTATGATGTGACGGGCAGGCATGGAAGGTGCATTTTGGACGTATAAATGGACTGAATGTAAAAAAAAAAGTCTAATCTGCATTTGTAAGTCAATCTGGATAAGAGCACATCATCCCATAACTCTTTCACTCTCTCTCATTTTCTGTCCTTCAAAAATATTAGCCTAATTGCTTAATGTGTGGTTATAAAAGAAAGACAAATGTGTCCAATTAGTGCACCGTCTCAATCGCAATCCCAACACCGTGGGTGTTACAGCAGTATGTTTCCACTATATTCTGCAAGACGGGAGATGAACATGCCTCCTCTTTGTCATCACCAGGGCAACAGTCTATCTTGAGAAAAGTCGTTTTCTGCTTCTCCATTGGATGGAAGTTTTATAAACACAGGACTTCAAGCAGGAAGAGAGGAGGGGAGTTTGCAGAACAGGACGACCGATGGAAATTGACGGGCTGACCCTAACCCTAAAGTGTTGTTAAATGATCAAGCAAGGAACTCCCCCCTTCTCTCATTTCCACACTTAAGCAAACCCAGACCAGGCTATCCTATGCAGAAGAATATGGTTGATCTAACTGAATTTGTGTGTGTGTGTGTGTGTGTGTGTGTGTGTGTGTGTGTGTGTGTGTGTGTGTTGGGGGGGTTACCAGGTGCTGGGAGGTTGTCAATGCAATGTTTTCAGTGAGTGGGACGATGCTCTGTATCATGTGCCCCACCCCCTTTTCTCCCCAATTTGTATTCACAAGTGCTCATAGCTGCAATTTCTGCTATCCATTCTGGAGAGCGTAGACAAGCACGTGCTCTCTTCCAAAGCATGCAATATAGTAGAACTTTCATGAAAATAATTTTTATTAAGAGTTAAGAGGGTTAATTACCTATGGCTGCAGATCCTGTTCAAAATTACAATGCATACCCTAACAAAAGCATTACAGCTAATCTCATGGAACAATTCAGGAAAGATATTCACAACTGAGTGATGAGATTAGCACAGCTTTCTTATTTAGAACGTAATGTTTAATCAAGAGCAGAGCTCTATGCTGTGGGATTTGAAAAATGTTGCTTGAAATGATAATTATACTTATGCTGCATGTAATTCTTTTAAATGGTAGGTTAATCAAGCTGCAATTACCATCAGGCACATAAAAACAGATGAATACTGTTGCTGATATGTTAGTAGAGGGTAGGAAAGAAAAATCTCATAAGGCAATCAGGAAGGCTGGCACACACTGAAGAGAGACACTCACCTCTTTGGAGAGCCGAGTGAAGAGATCCCCTCCTCTTAGAAAGTCTAGAATGAGATATAGCTTCCCTTCTGTCTGGAAGGCTGAGGGGAACAAAATCAATCACCCAGTCTATCAAATCACATTTACTAGACCCACTCAATCCATATTTTACCATGTTCTGCACATCTTTTCAGTCGTGGAACTTGCCTATCAGGGGGAACGCAAGTACTGGTTTATTACGCGGTTCTGTAATAAAGAGATATTGGAACATTGTTTCTCTCCCGTGAGCACTTCAGGTCTCATTTCTCATGGCCCCGCCTTTCCGCAGCTTAGTTCAGCAATCGGCAAAGCCAAGGAAAGAAACACCAACACCAATGTATTTATTTTTAAGTTACAGTTAATGACAAATGTTTCATTATTTTAAAAAATGCTTTTTCACACTTTTCTCCCCAATTTATAACGCCCAAACAGTGCTCGCGCTGCAATGCTCATCACAACCTCTGCTGAGAGTGCAGATAAGCATGTGCTCCCCTCCAAAGCATTTGACATCAGCCACCGCTTCTTCTCACATTGAAGTTTGCAAGTGGGGCTGACGTGCACTTCGTGCGCAGCTCGACAGAGGGAACGGCCTCGATCGACCAGCTGGGGTCGCTGGTGTGCGGTGAGATGTCATCCCAGATGACAGAAATCCTCCCATCCCTAAGCGATGCTGTCACTGTGCAGTAACTGTGACTGAACCACAATGGTTGTGGACAAGCTGGCATGGAGCACATCATAAAGCAGACCTACAGGGCTCAAAATACTGATTATTGATCATAATACAGGTAGGCCTACTTCAGTTTTACTCGTGAAATTTAAGTGTGTCATTCAAGATGATTGTTCACTGGGATGAATTTAGGAAAGACCTCAAATTTCCCAAATAAATATTACAAGTACATATCCAGAAAGCAGCTGTTGAGATAATCAGCTTTAAGCCAGTGAAAGGTTAGGGTTGTCAGATGGAGGAAGCACTGAGATGTGCGGGACAGCTCACCGTAATGAAGTTTCACAATAAAGGGATGGTTGACTTCTGCCAGAATGTCTCTCTCCATCTTTGACCGCACCTGGTCCCGCACTGAAGAGACAGATAAGAAGAGATGTAGTGAGGCAATGGGAAGATAGGTGTCCGTTGTCAAAGTGGGAGTTAGCTTCCATGTTGTGCACACTCACCCTTAGAAGAGAGAAACTATAAGTGATTTGAAGTGTTGATATTGATTACACTGGTAATATGTGTTGTGCTCCTGCTCTGTAGCAGCTGTTCAGTGTGAAAAGGAAAACCCTTGATGGCCTGACAGCTCTATCTAATCCAAAGTGTTACATTTTTTTAACTCCAAAAACATCCAAAAATTAAAACAAGATAACCAGTATCTACTGTGAGTGCAGATTTCTGTATCATCAAAGTATAACCAGTCTATAATAGTTTTTAGTGTCTATATGCATAATTTCTACAGCAATTTCCAGACCATGAATCAGATGGTGTAAAACAATTTGACATGCTATTCACTACTGACTGCAAGATTTTATAATACAGGTGTCAGAATCCAGCCCTGGTTTTTTGTGTGTTTCAGCACCAATGATTCATTTAAGTCTTTGATGGGCTAAATAGTCAACTCCATGTTCTTAAATGGCTGCTGATTTAAAGGAAACCACAGAAACCTGCAAACACTGCACAGGCCTCCAGGACTGAAGTATGACACCCCTTTTTCACAAGATTTATTGAGGAAAAGATGTCTCGTGAATAGCTGTCTTAGTACCAGATAATGCGGTAAAGAAGACAACAATATTATCCCCTGAAAATGAGTGAACTATGGAAATAGCTCAGCAAAATAATAAGATTTAACTTACTGGCTCCTGCACTGTTTATATTTTACAGGCAGAGCCAGACATATAATGATTATCATTTCCCATTTTAATGGGGCTTCCTTCAGGTGCATTCAGAAAGACCATTTTATTTTATTAAGTTCGTTAATTACCTTATTCAATGACCACAAAAAACATATTTTAAAAGATCTTGTTTGGTGCTATTATTTTGTGGAAGATAATGTTTTCTACAACCTGCAGTCTAATTTAATTCTAAGGTAAAGCTATTACACTGGATTAGACTGGATCACACTGCATACCACTGGTTGTTTAGTTTGAAATACCTTCAGTTTAAACATTTTTCTAATGCTGAGTACCATTTCACCACATTGAAAGTATATAAAGAATCAAGCAGCACACCTTATAAATTCATAAAATACCACACTGTGACATGAGATCGGACTACTGGTGCTGGATGCTGAACAACAGAATCAAAGTGCAGTTGAATGCCACCAGAGACCGAGAATGAAAAGAGATTTGTGCAGCATAATCAGGTGATAGATAGCGCACACTGGAGATTCTGGTAATTCTGGGAAAATGTCTTTACACGGCCGGAAATGTGGGCATGGCCTTGGACCTTGGCTAATGAACACACTTTGTATGCTGCCATCTATGGACTATATGACGAAACACAATAGGCCCTATCTTACACCCGACGCTAAGCGGTGCTAACCCAAACGCAAGTGTCTTTGCTATCTTACACCCGGCGCAGGGTTCATTATAGCCCCTAGCGCGTACGTCGGTTAAATACCAAGTGATGTTGCGCCCATGGCAAGTGAACTGGGCGTGTTGGTTTTAAGATGAGGTGTGGCCAGGATTATTTTTGAGCCAGCAGAAAGCGCTTGCACTAAAACCACCAAAAACCTGGTCTAAAGTCATGTCGCAGTTGTTTACATGTTATTTTAACGGCGTATATAAGTGCGTCTACATAGGCATGTGCACAACGTGAAAACCTCTGTCTGTGAGCCACAAAATAAGGAACATGTTAAAAGCGGGGATGTAAGATGGCTGGCAAACCAAAACAAGGGCTGTATTGACAATCCCCACTTAATGTGTGCAAAAGCTTAACTGCATTACAAATTACTACATGTAACTCCTCCCATATTCACTGGATGTTCTGTCAGTCTCAGTTCAGGAAACACCTCCTCGAATGGAAACAACTGCACAATTATTTCAGTGAGTGATGCTGAACGACAGTTGCCCGTTTACTAAGCAGCAGGTAAACAGATGAGGATGAACCCTCTGCATGGAGGAATGCACTCAACCAACCCTCAACAACCACTGGAGCTATACTCCTATGAGATTCCTTTATTCCTGCAGCTATGATTCATTGTATCTGCGGACAGTCTTGTTGATTCTTTGTTGAGTTGAGCCACTTCAGTTACCACCTGACATATGGTGCTGAGAGAACCCGCACAGTGACAGTTCTAAAGAGTGACTCTGTGTTGGTATAAAACGAGAGGCAGTAACCATGGTTACATTTACAGAGTAGGTGGCTTCACTCAAAAGTTATCAAGGCAATGTTAAGATAGAAATATAGTCATTATCTATTTTTACCATACAGTACATTTTAACATGGTTAATGTGATATATAGAAAGATAAACCCTGGCAACAGAGATGGGGAAGTACTTAGATTTTGTACTGATCTACTATATGACTCAGAACTTATAACAGGGCCCAACTGAAGAAAGATGAAAGTGTGTCCTTTATTCTACAAGAGAGAGAATTGATTGTGCTTTCAATACAGAAAATATTTTTAAAAGAACCTACTGATTCTACTCTCCAAAAGGACTAAGACAACCTTCACCTACCAGCTGAAACAATCCAGAGACCAACAAATGCAGTAGAAAACATGGCTGAATAAGTAATAATAATAATCTTTGTGCAGCAAAGATGAGAACAAGGTCAGGTTTAATTTTGTTCCAGAGGTCTTACCTTTCAGTGTGGCTTTCTTCAACACTTTCATGGCATAGAGTTGCCCTGTGTCCGGCCCTTTGATCTTCCTCACCAAAAACACCTTTCAGTCATATTAAAGAGGAGAGAAAATAATCATAAAACATCATAAAGAAGCAGCCTCAATGTTTTGCATTTGGGGTTTTCATTAAATAATAATGTGTTTATTTGTTGTTTTGTATGAGCTCGGATTGACGCAGAATTGTTTTCTAGTGCTAGGGTTTTTTTCATTGAATATAAAATAGAAATTGATATGCAAACCCCATGCTTACATCCAAGGGCAGATTTAACAAAGTCTTGAAGGCAATAAATAACAATGACTGCAGTGCCCCAAACCTGAGGATTGTTATTGCCATGGTCCTGGTGTTCTGCAGCTCCTGGGAATAGCAGGCATTTCGGCTGATTGCTAGTCAGCCTTCAGACATCATAGTTTTCAAGCTATCAGTCTGTATGTACTGTAACGTTAGGTCTTATCTGACTGATAACACCAGGAGCCTCATTTATAGAATTTGCATGGATTTCATGCATAATTTGAGCATGCAAACAGTTCCTTATATTAGGCATATGCATGATATAAAATGTGCAAGGAATTAATAAAGTGAAATTTAAATCACATATATGCTTGCTTTATTTATAAATCACAAACATCCAAAACATAATGCATGTGTGAATAAGCTTTGCGACTCTTTTCGGTGTATGCCACAAGGCTTACTATCACTTATGTACGGTCACCTTCATGACAATTGAAGATCGCAAGATCTGTTTTGGGGGGGGGGGGTTTCACTGAAGCCATATTCTGTAGGAGTTCATGTGAACCCTGTGAAACATCTATGGAAACAATTTAAAAAAGACTGAAGAGGAGGACTGGTGATGAAGTCTGGTAGGCCTATTCATATGGGCGTAGCTAGCACCCCACCTGGTACTGGGCCTGCGCTGAGATGAAAGCCAGTGAAATCTCAGGGGCTCATCCTGCTAACACACTATAGCTCTGTCCTTTGGTGCAACTGCAGAGCAGAATGGAGCTAAAGACTAACGGTATGTTCCAGAGAACAGTGTGTTAATCTGTACTCCCCAAGCTGATGGAAGATGATGACTGTCATTGGGAATTCTAAAGAAAAAAACAACATTAAAAATATAAAAAAAATAACAAAGCATTGGTTTGAGAGGTATTTAAATTGGTCCAATCAGTCACCTGGAGTTGGCATAAGTACCATAATTGCTATTGATAAATGTGTGTTAGTCATCAGAATGACAGGATGCTGCAATTGTCTGCTTCAAAAGGCTAAAATGCAGGTAAATCTGCTATGTTATTTTTTAAAAGATAAACAACATAATTGTAGCTTTTAGGTTATAAGAATGATTAATGAGAGGTCAATTTAATGCATTTCTCTTGTTTTTGAGACAATGGTGAGCAGCACAAATTCTTTCAAGGGCACTTCAACTTTAAGAGTCTGAAAGGTTAAGCTGAGAGAAACTTAACCACTCAGCATATCTCTCAGTGTTTCAATCCATGAAAACTGTTAGGTAGGGGGCATATCGGTAGAGATGCTTTTATGCCATTAAAATATACATTTTGCTTAGTGTAGATCATACACAGTAAAGTCTTAACTTGTTTTCCTGATACGTTTTATGGGTTTGCAACTCAGATTGCAGGCTTTATTTCCAGGTGGGACACTGCCATTATATAACAAGGTGTTTAACCTGAATTGCTTCAGTAAATATCCAGCCGTGTAAATGGATCATATGCAAAGAATGTAAGCTGCGTAAGTCGCTCTGGATAAGAGCATCTGCCAAAAGACTAAAATATAAAAATGTAATGTAATTAAGCATCTGCTGCAAGTTGAAGGAACACACACAGTCTGCACTTTACTTTGTTGTCCCGCTGTTCCATTCATAGCTCAGTAGAAACAGATATTAACCTGGGTCCACTGCTGTTTGGGCCTGCAACGGAGAACTATCAGAACCATCAAGTGTGTTAAATAGGCCTACAGAGTAGTTATGGGGAGGACTGTGCTATATTAAATATGTATTGTACAACCTTTACAGTATAATATATACATTTCCTTTTTAAAACATATCTGCTATGATATCTTGCATTTGCAGTAATGTTGCAGTGGAAATATTGACAAGAAATATTGACAAGAAATTTCTTGATGCAACTAAAAATAATTTTTTATATTGATTCTAATATCTCAATATTTGTACAAGAGGGGAATATATTGCACACGATCACAGATCAATTTGCTTGGTACACAACATATTCAAAATTCCTCTTCAGGCTTTGCAAAGCCTATTCCATGAGCAGTCACTTACTAATCTGATTTTGTATTCATTGTACAGACATTTCATTACAGGCCACATATCCTTGAGGTGGAAATATGTAGATGTAGCAGGGCTAGCTGTTATTTAACATCACTGTAACCATGTCTTACCTTTCCATAAGAACCTTGACCTAATACCTTGAGCAGTTCAAATTGTGAAGGATCTGCTTTCTCAAAGCCCTCTTTGACATGGTGGCTGATGTCGATTTCTTTGAGAATGCCTTCATCCTGTGAGAAACACAGAAGAAAATGCCATCCATCCAGGGTTTTGGAAAACAAACGGCATTCAATCAACATCTGCCCTTAACTTTCAGTCTCAAATAAGTTTGTGAATCAAGTGAACAACAAAATAAATGTAAAATATAGCACCTGAATTTACTTAAGGACACATGTTGATTGAATCTAGGCTAAAGCATGATTTCTATTTGACTTATTCACAGTTCCACAGATGCTGTGATTTTAATTATTTGTATTTAAATGTAATTTTATATGGCATTATGTGAAATCACTACCTTCCGGCATAACCTGAAGACACATCCATTTAGGAAATACCTCTCCTCCCCTTCTCCACCATGATTTCCATTGCCCTCTTCCACTTCCATCTTCTATCTGTCTTATTTTAAAAAAAAACCTCTCTACCTTCCCTTCCACATGTTAATTCTTGTGACAAAGGATTACCTATTGGGGGTGTGTTATGGCCTGACTATTACACTCTCATTAATTTCTACTAGGAATGTTGGTGATTTACTCATTTAGGCCTTTTTCTTTGTGCACTAATTATATATAATTAGTGCGATAATATTGTGCACTCTGGACAAGAGCATCAGCTAAATGCCTACAATGTAAATGTAACTGTAATGAAATAGTTATATTTATGTAAGATGACTGTTGGCTCAGGTGCCAAATGCGATCCAAGGCTGTGACTGACATAAGGGGCACAGGGCAAGGCCCCCGCTTCTTCCTGGGGGCCAGATTCTATTTAAAAAATGGTGCATGTAGCCCAGACATTTTCTGTGTCCTATACAATATGAAATAATATACAAATACAATGTATTCTTTATGGTAACAGAAAGTAGATTCAGTTTCAAATGATGCACAGGTAATATATATTATTCTTTACTAATGGGAGGTATCCTGACATTACTGCAGACCTCACAGTTTGATAAATATGAATAATAATGTTTTCATCTCAGTCTTAAAGGGCCGAAATCTTTGGCAGGCCACATTTGTTCCCCAGGCTGCCAAGTGAAAACAATGATATTGTTTAGTAATCTCATGTTAAACATTGCCAATCAATTTACTGTATCTACAAGAAGCTGTTACTATGAATGTTTCAATTCAGTGTTTGCTAACGGTAGTAAATCTTAAGTGCCTTCAAGTGTCAGTAGGTAAATTGCTCCCCTGCCCCCTGCTCTTCAGATTGTGAAATGCACATTCCGCTTTGAATGGATTTCACATGACTCCCGAGTGTACGGATCAACATTAGCAGTGCCTATACTTCACACTCAGTGGCCTCTGGTTGACATGGATTACAAAGAATGCCCTTGGCTGGTGGTCCCTCTGCCCTTTTAATAGCCCCCTATATGGAGTGTGCATTACTGCAAGGGCTTTCTGCATGCGTGAAAACTGCTTGATTCTGAGAAAGCTAGCAGAGGGGTGATCATAAGTTTCCTTATAGTGTAGTCTTGGCAGGGGGAGGGGGACATGGGGAGTGCGGGGACAGCTTAGCGCGTTACTCCAATGTGAGGGAGAGTGTAAGGTTCGGAGAACCAAACGCGACCGATAATGATTTCTAAAAGCGTATCTAGAAAGATACGCCACAAAAGCCTAGGCTCAAAAACGGAGGCGTATCTCCATAAACAGCGAGAATAAATAATAAAAGAACCTCATGCACTAAAACATTACGCGCAACAGGAGGTTAGAGAAACAAAAAAGACTCGAAAAAATGAGTGAAAGAAGGAACAGAAAAGAAAACCTTTTTATCCAAAGCTCTATAGGCAAAAAAGCTTGAAAACAAAGGGTAACAGGTAAAACGAATAAGGATAATGAAAACGACTGGAAAGAAAAAAGAAAACCAATCTAATCCTAATGTCTTTAACCGGACTTGCTGCGTTTCCTATTTGTACGAACCAGAAATGCAGCGACCGAATTTCCTATACCTTACCGACTTTGTTGTCAACATAGCAAATACAATATCGAAGTGCAGGAATGCGGAAGTCCTGGGCTATTTATAACCGGCAGGAAATCCAAAACAGGTGTAAGGAATAATTACCGGGCGAGATACAAACACTGGGACGGAGGCAGAAAAAATCAGATAGAGCGTCCTGACGACGCCAAAAGGAAAACCAAACGGTAAAACAGCAAAGGCTGCTAATAACCGTGACATCCAAAACCAAAATCTCCTGCTGGATCGGGACCAGGCCAGAGAACAAAGAACCACTGATGAGACGCAAACAATCAAATATAGGAGGACACCTGCAACACTCAGCTAAAGAAATCAGCATAGAGCTTTTAAAATCCTGCTAGAAGGATCTGGTGAGCTTTTGCATCCACAGAAATTCTATGAGATTCATTGAATCAATGGCATGTTTGCGGTGAATCAAGTGATGGTAGATTGTTTGGTACTGATGCCCATATGAATCTGGGGAGAGACCCAGAACCTTGGAATTCCCTACAGCAGTATTTCTTAAACTATGGGTGGGGACCCAAAATGAGTTGCGGGAGTTTATGAGGCAGTCCACTAGGCTATGCTAGTACATGTATTTGACGGATACCTGAAAGGTACAAAATTTCTAATTTGGGTCCCGATATTATATAATAAATGTTTCTAATTTGGGTCCTGATATTAAAACGTTTTAACTCTCTAAACTTCACCCCTAGTGGTTGAGATGTATCCATCTCAATTACAGTATTCATGTTTGTCTGAAATTATAAAACTACAGCTTTAAGAAAACCCCGTAAATTTTGACACAGTATTGTTTAAATGGGTAGCCTCTTGTGAAATCCTCAGCTTCTCCAGTTACCCTGCAGTGCAATACAATAGGAGGGCGCTATTAATAGCCCAAAGCACTTACGACCCTCCTCTCGCCACAGCCACAGACTGTAAAATGCATAAAATGCACCGTTTATACACGCTAAGAAAATCATGTTCACATATAGAAACAATAATATTTTTGTTAAAACGTTGTACAAATGAACATTCACCATTTCCCCTTGCTTACTGTACTATATACAGTACCTGATGCACTTTTGGTTTAGAAGACACCTAATTTTATTCTCCAAAATCTCTTGTATAAATATATGTTTAATAAACCAAGTACTTACCAGTATATTCAGCTACAGCTGTTTTCTGATTAACCCTGAAGAGTTTATCTTGTTACATTTCGCTAAAGTCCCGTACAGTCGACATTTCCACAGCGACCACCTATCACACTTACGGCTGAAATATGTTGCTGTTGTGTAAAAATACGCACGCTTCTGTATGTTTTTTTAAACGTATTACATTACTTTATATTGTATATACATTAGGCTACTTATGTTATGGTTATTATGTACAGTTGAAGTCGGAAGTTCACATACACTTAGGTTGACTGCATTTAAATTTTTAATACCTCACATACCTATGGGCACATAAAACAAATTTTTAACCACTCCACAGATTTCATGTTAGCCAACTATAGTGTTGGCAAGTCAGTTAGGACATTTACTTTGTGCATGACACAAGTAATTTTTCCAACAATTGTTTACAGACAGATTATTTCACTTTTAATTCACTATATCACAATTCCAGTGGGTCAGAAGTTTACATACACTAAGTTGACTGTGCATTTAAATTTTTAATACCTCACATACCTATGGGCACACACAGAGACAATATCTGGCAGGGCCATTGAGTCGGTTGCATCCTCATATTAATACTGATGGGCCATTGCCCCCTCAATATCTTTCCCCCTACTGATTTTGAGGGAGAAATTTCCCTCTGAATATTTGCCACTGCTGCACTGCCAAAACAGCATGGGCGTTCTATATAACCAGCTACTGTCATGGATTTGGCAGCCTCTTGTTATTTCTGCTGTCGTTCTCCTTCGGAGCGGCATGAAGGCGCTCATGCCTTATTTTTCTGTCGTCCGTTTTCCAGGCTTTCGGTCTGTCCCGGCACTTATTCTTCTCACCTGTTCTAGATTACCTTCCGGCTATAAAAGCTCTGAGCTTCTGTTTTACGGTGCTTCAGTGTTTTCTTCGTGTTGAAACATAGCCGGTAAACGGTATAGGATTTAGGCATTAAAAGGTGACCACTTTGCTCCATTGCCTTACTTTGGAGTAATGCGGGACTGGCCTTTGTTGCGTTAGAATTTCATTTTAGGATTCTGTTTCGCTTTTGCATTCTCTGTCCCTCGGCTCTATTCGCCTGTGCTGTTCTCTCTGAGACAGTTCTTGCTTTTCCGTTTCCTTTCCACCTCTCTGTTTGCACTACTCTCTCGTATTGAGGGTGAGAGGTTTTCCTTTTCTTTATTTAACTACACTCGGAGCTACGAGGCTATTTCTGCCAGTTTTCTGGGCCACCTTATTTTCTATTCTTTTATCTCTATTTTTCTACTCTCTGGTATCGAGAGTGAGAGGTAATATTTCCTTTTTATACCTATACTCAAGCCTACGAGTTTTTTCGCCCATTATTTTCTGGCTTGCTATAATTTCTCCTCCTTTTCTGTTACCTCTGTTTTGTCACTTAGTGAGAGTGAGAGGTACTTAATTTTCTTCTTTCATTCCTTCCTTATCGCGGATTATTTCCATGCTTGTGGTTAATTCCTTCACAGGAATAAACTTTCAGATTCCCTCTCCGTCGCCTCTGGTCCTCCAAACCAGGCTCCCCATTATAGCTACTGTATTTTATGCGTTGTTGTGATGAATTGACAGCCATTGACAGTGACAGTGAAATATCTAACCCAATTAAATTGCCTAATGGATCCACACCTCCCCAAAATTGGCTTAAACCACTGAAAGTGTGGTCCGCGGCATATAGCCAGTATGACTGGAGATTTACAATATGTTTAATTCTGTAAAACAGCTCTGCAATAAATATTTAATCAGAATGAATGAAATGAATGTAAATCTTGGACTTGATTTTGTAAAAACATAGTTATAACTAGCAAATGCTGTACTGGTTGGGTATAATTTTTACTTCCAAGTTAATGAACACAAGGCAGAGATAACAGCCATGTTAGCAGCCGCTGCAAGGAAAAGAGTCGATTTGTGGCACAAACACACAACAGGATGCACGTTATATTCTAGTATCTGCTAGCATCTGTGTGTGAAAAGGCAGCCTAGCAGATTTTTGCTCGGAGAATGTGATGAAGTGATGGGCAGGCTGTCTGTGAGGTCCGTGGTGTGAATCTCTCCAGGACTGTGGAGGTGTTAAGCTTCCTCCCTGTTTATCTAACTTTCACACTTCCCTCCTTCAGAAGGAAAGTTACTGTGCTGTACAGATGGCCGCCATTAATCATAGTTATTGAGAATTTTTCTAAATTGCTTCTAAAAGCCCAAAGTTAGTTCCAAGATGTAAGTAGGAAACTTACTGGAACATTAAAGTCTTGATTTGTTCCCAGGTAGTTCAAACCAATTGTGGTTTCTGCACATAAATAATAAATGTACTAGCTGCTATATTGGAGAGAAATCTCTTATGCTTGTATCATAGGCAGAGGTACAATCAGTTTTATTATGGAGAGATTCTGTTCTTTAGGCATGATTAACAGAATGTCAAAACTCATTTTAAAAGATGGTTTCAACCCTATAGGGAGAGTTTACTGCCAGAAAAATACATCTCACTAGGCCCAATCCTATGATATTAATCAGGGCCATTAATATAATCGTTTTTTAAAATTTCATTCAAAATGATTTTCTATGGTCAGCTGGTTTATGAAATTTAGGTGAAATTCTTAAAATAAAACCTGATATTGTAAAGTTTATTCTTTAAGTTACCTGTAAGTGCTGCATTTAAAAAAAAGGAAACACTGCTGCTTATGCTTGGCTGTAAGAACAAACATTTATTCTAGGATTAAACATTTAGATTGTGTCTGATTCAGCTGCAGGTTGTTCCATCGCAGTTCTAAATCCAGATGTATTTTGTGCTGTGACAGATAGCCTGCTCCATGTTGAAAAAAAGCCAGGGGTTGTAAAGAAATTAAAGGAATTAAGAATTGGCAGAAGTAAGACCATTAACCTGCCACAAAAAAACAAAAAACAATTGCTTCAGGAAAAAAACAAACTTATTCACACCATTTTATTTTAAAACAAATGGCATATCAAATAGTACTAGTGGGGGATGTACAACAACCAAGTCTCATTGAATGGTAAATAAAGAGATAAATGTTGTACATAATATATGAATTTAAACTCAGTAATACAGATCTGCTTGTGAATTTCATACCACACATATTATATATCACTGCATATAAGCAATCTTTTTTTAGTTTGATCTGAATGAGTTTTAACTCATTTGGTTACTTCCCATATATTATATTCACTGTCATGGTTTTGCTGCCCGCTCTGCCTGGCGGGCGTTGCCTCTCAGGGCCGCGTGAGGGCGCTCCGGCCATTTTCCCTCCCTCTCCGGGATGAATTATCTGTTATTAGCTGCAGGTGTGCTTCAGCTACTTAAGCACCGCACCCCGTGTGTTTTGTGCTTTTGTGTCATTCATTGCCACGTCAAGCCCGGTAAACGGTTAGCCGGAGGATTGCATTTCTTTCTCGTTGAAAGAAATGCAGGAACCTTCTTAGTTTAGAGCAGGGGTGTCAAACTCCGGTCCTGGAGGGCCGCAGTGTCTGCTGGTTTTTGGTGCACTTCAGCACAAGTGATTCATTTAAGTCACTGATTGGCTAAGAAGTCCACACACCTTGTTCTCAATGCTTTAACTGGGTGCTGATTGAAAGGAAACCACAAATACCTGCAGACACTGCGGCCCTCCACGACTGGAGTTTGACACCCCTGGTTTAGAGCATGGATATTCAAATCTGGACCTCGAATCCAAGTCTGGCCTTGGTTTTCCTTCTCCCAGGTAATTAACTGAACAATTAGTGCAAGTGATTGGCCAGACTGTCGTCACACCTGACTGCCAGGTAAAGGGAGGGTGGAAAACCAGCAGGTCTTGGACCTCGAGGACCGTGATTTGAATACCAGGGGTTTAGAGAGTGTAGGTTTAGATCCGTAGGATCAGTCTTTCCTTTTATTTCGCTCTTTCCTTGGTTCTCTCTGTTTCTTTTCTGTCCTTTTTGAGGCAGTAACTTCTGTTTACCTTTCTATTATTCCATCTTCGCTGAGCTTGTTGGTTTATTTTCGAGCTAGAGGCCTTTGTTTTTTCCCCTTTATATATATCTGCTCGAGTCTGCTTGACTCTTCGTCCTCTTACCTGGGTTATGTTGTGTTGGCTATATGCCGGGAGTTTTCTCCCTTTCTATTTTTCTGCTTGAGTCTACTCTATTTACGCCCTCTTTTCTGGGTTGCTTTGAGTTTGCTGACGCCGGGAGTTCTCCTTCCCTTTTGTTTATTTTCTCTGTTCTGTTCGCGGACTCCCCCTTTCCCTTGTTTCTAGTGGTTATTCCACGTCTTGTGGGTAACTTGTTGATCCCCTCACGGTCGTGTCTGGTCCTCCATCCACATCACAATCCACTTCATAGAAAATCTGAGCAAATACAGACAAGTTTTGAAGATTTTTGTTGATGAATCTTCAAGAAACAAATAATTGATTCAAATGAAATTTGAATCAATTTCCAAACTGAACATCCAGGCAACACAAGAGGAGATGGGCGGAATGTAATTTGGAGAGATACAACTGGCATATCAAAGGCTTGAACAGTTTCTGAATATTGTACATGATTGTAAAGATGAGATATTTCCATGTGAACAACATATTTTAAGATGGTCAGAATATGAGCTATATTTGAAAAACAGTTTATTTTCTATTTGTCTCTTTTATTAATATATAGGCAGCCTACCTGGCAGCCACATTATTCTGAATTTAATTCAGTTCAATTTATTGGTAGTTTACTGGGCAATTTATATGACTAAGGGACTTGCCTGACAGCAATAAACCTATCAGAGTGATTTATTGTACCAATTCTCATCATCAATCTTCTAAGTAAGCAATGTTCAACTGGTTTTGTACAGGACCATAAAAACAAGCCTCTCTCCTTTTATTCTTATCATGTTATGACAGTTATGACTGACACAATCATGCATCATGCATTATGCTTTTCTTGATGTAGGTCACCAGCTGTTTAGGATAAGTCTGCAGATTCCAAATGTCCCCTTGGATTATAGAAGCAATTGCAAAAACAGTTTGACTAGTAAATGTTACAGGGTGCTTATTGCTGCTTTGTGCGAACCCCAGTATCTGGGTTTTAACCCCATATTTGTAGTTTTAATGTGTAGATTTTTCTGGGCTAACATGATTGATTAGTACTGCACGGAAATCATTTCTATGACATAGCTGAAATTGTTTTGTCAGCTGAACAGCCACTGCAAAGCTATATATAAAATGCCTGGAATGTCCAACCAACACTTTCCTCAGATTTTTATATTTTATTAAGTGATTTTTTCTGATCATCACAAGTTTTTTGTTACATTTTCTGATAATTGTTTATTTTGAAATAGTCATTCACTTCTGATGCATGATATCAATGTTAAATTAATTGAATAATACATATGAACATATATTAATGAATAGTGACCAAAGAAAAATGTACAGCATTTTTTACAGGTTCCATTTGTGGAAGTTTTGGGCCTTTGAAAGGTTAAAAGACTGAAGCTGATGAAAGAAGCTGTTGGTTATCACCTTCCACCATTAGCCCAACAAGGTGAGAAATCCTAGGAACACATGCTAGTGTGATAGCGCAAGGAACACTGCACTCATCTACCAATCAGGTCAGAGTTATATAATCAATCTGAACCACACACACACATACACACACGCTCATGCACGCCCGCTCACACGCACACCAGCACGAACCAGCCAGTAAGGGAATGCCCTTTCAGTCTCATTAATTAATCTTGTCTGCATGGCCTACAAATCCCATTAATTTCAAGGCAGCAGCACGTGGCTGATGTTGGCATTTCAAGGCTTGTGCTGAAACAGTTGAATATTTAGAGCAAATCAATTTTGTGTAGCACTGAGACTTAGGCTTGTTTAAACAAGTCACAGTCAAGCTTGACTTGGTACCCCTGGGAATCTGTCCTCTCTATGAATCTAATTATCACACTAGCGTTTTCATACTACTTATTGATCTTGGCCACGGCCGTAACTACATATGAGGACTGTTTTTTTTTTAGTTGCACGTTTTTAAAAAGCAATAATATTGTTCTATACTGTTTCTAAAGTGTGTGCAGCGTGCATGAAACGATTTCTTGTGCACCCCAAGTCCAGCCTACAGCCGATACAGCCAATGGGAAGGCGCGTGGTACTGCAGGGTTCCCCGACTCAGTTGCGTAAGACAAAGATCCTTGTCAAATTACATTCATCGCAATACACTACAGGTATGCTGGACGCTGTCAAGAAACTCAACAATCGATAATAATAGTGTGATAATGACACTTAAAAGTGCCATATACATACAACTGATTGAATGGAATCTGTAAAAAACCATTCTCAGTGCTGCTGGTTCTGTTCTAAGTGCAACCCTATTGGGGGGTTGTTGCTGCTGCCCTCGCCGCCATACCCATGCTTGCTCGCATGGATGGGCGGGAGGGCTTAGTGAACAGAACCATACCGCCAAACCTAAAATTTATTGTTTTTATAATGTCAATAAAGTTTTATTTGAACAACAGTGGCCTGACTGAAATGTGTTTATTGTTGAAAATTTCAGTCAGTGAGCTCATTTTGAAAATGTCAGCTAGCTAACGTTAGCTAACTAGCTAGTAGTATAACCCGAATGGTGGGTTGATACCAAGCAAACTATTAACGTCAGCTATTCAATGTGCGCTAGCTATCTATCTAACGTTATATAAAAACGTTATCTATCAAGTGGACATTTTCCATTTTCAACAATAAACACAAATCGTCAAAAACGTAAAATGTCCATAAGCTAGCCATCTAACTATATACGAACGTTACTGAGTGGACATTTGACGTTTTTTTGACATTCTAGCTAAGTAAATCACATCATATATGAACAAGGTAACTTAGTTTATGAATCAATTCAATGATGTCAAAGAGCCAGTTATTTATCCCTTTTCCACAAACTGTCCTGGTCTATATATTTTGAATCCTTATAGTTACCAATCTAAACAAATAGAACAATATGAAAGGGATTACTCAAAGCTCAAATGTATGCTCTAGTCGATTTTGTGTTTTGACCATTTGTGAACTGTTAAACTCCGTCACGTTTATCATGCTTTTTGGGTCTGACGTTTTTGCCATGTCATCACCATTCATATACAATCAATGATGTTGTTCATGATTAAATTGTTTACTAGAGCACTAAATTGTTTACAAGAGCACAAAGTTCTTCATAGATCTAGCCTCTTAATTTTACTCTCAAAGTGCACCAGATTGATGCATTTAACTTTAAAATGTACAACATTTTCTTCCGGGGGAGCATGCCCCCAGAGCCCCCGAGACAAAAATCTGGACCTCACTAATTTCTAAACCTTGGTTACGGACCTGATCTTGGCATGCACTGCCTCAGCTACTGATAGATTACTGTTTACAGGATGCCGTAGCTCAATTGATTACAGCGATATCAGACATACGACTCCTCCAAGGTGATTACATAATTGAAGAGGTAGTCTGATGTTTCTCTGCTGTACACAGTATAGCTTGACACTCTTTTGCAACTTCGTGTTTTTGTGAGCAGCAATCAGTGCTTTGATTAGAGTTATTTTCAAAGTATTAAAATGGTGCAATCAATGCAGGGTCTTAGCTGGTGCGCCCAGCTGAAAGAACTCATTCACATGAGCAAGAATCTGGGTGTGGCTGGCAGGCAGTACATCTGACTACAGGATGCAAGATGGGTGGGGTTGGATGTCCATGGATGGGGTTTGTCATCCACCCCCACCCATCGACACTTGCAGTTGGTTAAAAACAATTTAGCATTTTGAAGCTAGGGAGCTCCAATCTAGAGCTTTGACATAAAGCCCCATCCCCCTGAAGCCTGCAGTCAGATGCCTCTGAAAAAATTGGTAATACATACAGTGGTATGTCAAAGTTTGGGCACTCCTGGTTGTGCACTCCTGGTTTGGTCATGTTTTTTTGATTTTCTAAGTGAACGTAACTTAACACAACCTCTACAGGGAACAACCTTACACATGATATATTGTATTTCTGTTCATTTTAATGCACACGCTTTATTTGCTGAATTTAAAAGTGCACTATGCAGGATTTTTACCTTGAAAATATTATAAAATAACCATGCTCAGTCATATCTATGATGCACTGGCTATCTTTGTCTTTGCGCAAATCTGACAAAATCCTGTTAAGGTTTCCAAAACTGGAATGGACACAAATGCAGGACTCGGAGACAGACTCAGGCAAAAACTCCAGCAGGAGTGTATTTATTAAGGCAGGAGGTGACAGGACAAACGAACAAGCAGGGAACTGGTGACGGTCAGGATACGGGGTTGGTGAAACTAAGCAGGACTGGACTGGAGATGAGCTGCAGCAGTGGGTAGAATGCAGGATGACTGGAACAGGGAAGCAGACTGGATGGAAAAAACTGGAATCAGACTTAGACAGGTTAGAATAAACCAACAAAGGCCGAGTAATGTCAAACATGACAGACGGATGTAACAGAACCCCCCCCCCCCCCCCAAGGAACGCCTCCAGGCATGCCACCGGGCCGGATCTTGAGTGGGTGGGCCCGATGGAAGTCCCGGATGAGGGAAGGGTCCAGGATAAGCTGGCGGGAGATCCAGCTGCGGTCTTCTGGTGGGTATCCCTCCCAATCCACCAAGTACTTGAAACCGCACCCCTTGCGGCGGATATCCAGAATCTGGCTGACTGTGTAAGCGGGGGCGATGTCGATGATCCAAGGGGTTGGAGAGGTTCAGCGGGTGGACTGCAGCCTGGAGGAGACGGGCTTGATCTGGCTGACATGGAAAGTGGGGTGAATCTTCAGAGAGGGCGGGAGCTTGAGTTTGACAGATGAGGGGTTTGACGGCCTGGCGTCGGGTACGGGAGGTAGTGCGGAGGCGTGCGGTGCATGCCACTCTCCAGATCCTCTTGCATCTGGTGATGTGGGACTGGACGGGTGGGACGGCAACCTCCTCTTCCTGGACCGGGAACAGGGGAGGTTGGTACCCCAGGGAGCACTCAAAAGGCAACATACCCGTGGCGGAGCTCTTCAGAGAGTTGTGCAAGTACTCGCCCCAGGGAAGAAGCCTGCTCCAGGAAGAGGGGTTGCAGGGCAGCTCCCAGGTCCTGATTCGTCCGCTCCATCTGCCCATTAGTCTGGGAGTGGTAGCCGGACGACAGGCTGGCAGACGACTCCAGGGACTGGCAGAACACCTTCCGAACTTGGGAGGAGAACTGGGGCCCACGGTCAGAGACGATGTTGGAGAGGATCCCACTCTGGGATCCTCTCTACGTGCAGCACCAGGAGCTCCGCTGTCTCCAACACAGATGGGAGCTTGGGTAGAGGAATAAAGTGGATCGCCTTGGAGAACCGGTCCACGATGGTGAGGATGGCGGTGTTGCCATCTGACGGAGGGAGACCAGTCACAAAGTCCACTCTGATGAGTGGCTCCAAGGACAGCCCGGGATGGGGAGGGGGCGGAGAAGGCCAGCGGCAGGCTGGTGGGAGGCCTTGCTCCTGGCGCAGATGGGCCAGGCGAGGACAAAGGCAGGGGTATCCCCTTTCAGCGCGGGCCACCGGAAAATCCCGACCAGGGCGATGGAGCATTGAATGCCCGGATGGCATTCCGCTCTCAATAATGAAGCCCAAAAAGAACACAGACGGGACGTGAAACTCACATTTCTCGGCTTTGACAAAAAGCCTGCCTCATATGCAGGACATGTTCTTCCGGGGTTTTAGAGAATATTAAGATGTCGTTGAGGTAGATGAATACTGACCGGTTGAGAAAATCATGAATGGCATCATTAATGAGGGCCTGGAAGACTGCTGGAGCGTTAGTAAGCCCGAACGGGACCACCAGGTACTCGAAGTGCCCCAGGGGTGTGTTAAACGCAGTCTTCCATTAGTCCCCCTCCCGGATCCGGACGAGGTGGTAGGCGTTCCGGAGATCTAATTTAGAGAAAATGGTGGTGCCATGGAGCGGCTCAAAGGTAGAATTAATTAATGGAAGCGGGTATTTGTTACGAACAGTAATGGAGTTGAACCCATGGTAGTCGATACAGGGGTGCAGGGTACCATCTTTCTTCGACAAGAAGAATCCAGCGCCTATCACAGATGAGGAGGGGCGAATGATGCCCGCGGCCAGCGAGTCATGGATGTACATCTCCATGGACGCCTTCTCGGGAATGGAGAGGCTGTAGAGGTGACTGGATGGCAGGGGCACTCCAGGTAGTAGATCAATCGCAGTTGTAGGGTCTGTGAGGAGGCAGTGACATGGCATGAGATTTACTGAACACCTCAGCGAGGTCATGATACTGGTCAGGAACACAGGTCAGGTCAGGAGGTGGAGAGCAAGGGACTGATTTGCGCCTCCAGACGGGGGCAGAGCGGAATGGAGACAGGTGCCGTGGCACTTAGGGCTCCAACTTTGGATCCGAGAGGTCTCCCAGTTCAGGTGTGGGTTGTGAAGTCTGAGCCAGGGCTGACCGAGGACCATGGGCGATTGAGAAGAGTGCAGTAAGAGGAATTGAATGATCTCCCTGTGATTTCCGGACAGGACGAGCTGGAGTGGTGTGGTGGACTGGGTGACTCGAGCTAGATTCTAGCGAGTAGGCCCTCAGTGGGTTGGAGAGTGACTCGGTCGGAATCCCGGATTGAGCGATGAAGGTGGCATCCAGGAAGTTGGAATCCGCGCCAGAGTTGATGAGGGCGGACAGAGAAATAGATTGATGTCCCCAGCTGAGGGTCGCTCTAAGCAGGAAACGGGACTGGGCGAGTGCAGGGGCAGCGATAGGGCTCACCAGTACACCCAGTTCTACTGGCGAGCTGGCTCTTTTGGGAGAACAGGACAGGACGACAGTCAGTGGCCGGGTTTGTCACAGCAGAAACAGGAACCAGTGTGCACCCTACGGCATCGCTCCTCCAGAGAAACAAAGGTCCTACCCAATTGCATGGGTTCATCATCCGGTGGATCAGGAACCGAAACAGTAGATGGACTGGAGACTTGCGGTGATGGTTCGGAGCGTGAGTGGAGAAACTGGGTGGTGTGGACCTGACGACCCGACTTCTCCCGAGCCCGGGCCCTCAGGCGGTTGTCCGAGATGGCAAGAGCGATGAAGGTGTCCAGTGAACTGGGATCCTCCCGCACTGCCTGTTCGTCCTTAAGACTCTTGTTCAGCCTGTTCGGGAATACCCCCTGGAGTGCTGTGTCGTTCCATCCAGACTCCGCCGCCAAGGTACGAAACTCAATGGCGTGTTCAGCCACACTTGACGGAGGTGGAGCAGGCGTTGAGTGGCGTCGCGACCGCAGACCGGGTGGTTGAAAACTTTGCGCATCTCGTCAGAGAAGGTAGAGTCGGGACGGGGAACGCAGGGCACTCTGGCTGGGAGAAGCGGCGGAGCTGCTGGACTTTCAGGTGACAGGGGCGGCAGACTGGTGGAGCGTCTTGGGAGCGGAAGCTGGACGGAGAGTTGGTTCATAAGCGTCCCCATCTGACCCACCTAGTCGGAGATGCTTCTGAGGGTCTCCTGGACGTCTGTCAGCCTGAGACCGTGCTGACTAATGGTAGCCCCTTGGCAGGCGAGGGCGTGGTGGAGCTGCTGAGTTTCGTACCGCTGGGTCCATGCTGACCAGTTCGTTCTGTTAAGGTTTCAAAAACTGGAATGGACCCAAATGCAGGACTCTGGGAGAGATTCCGGTAAAAACTCCGGCAGGAGTGTATTTATTAAGGCAGGAGGTGACAGGACAAACGAACAAGCAGGGAACTGGTGACGGTCAGGATACGGGGTTGGCGAAACTAAGCACGACTGGACTGGAGATGAGCTGCAGCAGTGGGTAGAATGCAGCATGACTGGAACACGGAAGCAGACTGGATGGAAAAAACTGGAATCAGACAGGTTAGAATAAACAAACAATGGCCGAGTAACGTCAAACATGTCAAACAGACGGACGTAACAAATCCATGCTCCTCTGCCTGTATTTATTATTCTAAGATGTGTTTGGGACATTTCTGGGCTATTTTCTGTGTGGGGAGGGGTGGGCATGGCTACAGATGTTTCAGCAGAGTGTTTGTAGCTAGCTAGCTACTTAAATGGCGGAGGTAAAGAATTGCAAGTACATTGAAGCCAAACAACAAGCCGACAGGGCACATTGACAAAGCAGAGTAGACCTAGGATATACTTTTCCTCAATGGCGACAGCTGAAGTTCAGCAAGGGGGTGAAAAACAAAGTGGAGTTGGTATGTTTTCTGTTGGGCCTGTAAGTAATGTGACCTCTAGCTATCTAGCTAAGTAAACTTACCTCTAGCTATCCAGCTAGCTACATTAGGTAGCTAGATGCCCATAGTCCGGTACCCTGAGTGGGCGGGGTTGAGGATGGAGGAGGAGAGTTCTTTGATTGTAAACACAGGACCACAACAAGTTTAAAAATCCTGCATAGTATACCTTTAACAGATTGAAAAAATAAAACAGTAAATGTGGCATATGCCAAGGTTTGGGCACTCTGAACAATACATTAATTCAGAACAACGGTGTTTGACTCATTTACTGTTCAGCTTGTTTATCTCGATCTTAAGATGGCATTCTGCACTTTGTAATCCAACAGAGCTTCATCTTACTGTGTGTTCTCCCTGCAAATTCTCTGCTCCAAATACTCAGAAACATATGGTGTGACCTATGGGAAACAAAGGTGAATACTATACAAACATTAGCAAGCGAAGGAATTGACAGACTAACCAACCAGCAGGATTAAAGTTTGTTCACAAAGCTGTGATGAAATATGAGGTAAGCGAAGACAATGGAAACAGCCAGCATTTCACATAAGGATCATAGCACTGGACAAATAGATTATTCTTCCCTCATCAACAGGTTTACAAAGATTATGGCTTCTAAAATCACTGTCTTAGGTAAGATGACTTACTGAATCTCTTAACTTATTGTATTTTCTCCCTTTGATCAAATGAAACACATATAAGAAGCATTAAAACAGTCCCTTGCAGGGGTATAAATCTGGAGAGCTGAGAGTAAAACCATTGAAAAGAAAAGGGCGAACAAAAAGGCATATAAAATAATTTCCTGTTCCTGTTCAAATAAAATGAATTATAATTATAATTGGCTTTCACAATGCCATAGTACATTTTTTAATTCCCACTTCAAAATTAATATTTTCATGGTGCTGTATCTAATGTCATGAATATTATTACAATAATTAATGGAATCTAAAAGGTTTGTATTGTAATTTTAATCATTACATACTCGCTGCTACATTCTGCCTTTTTGAGGAACAATGACAGAGAGAACATCTGAATGGTGATAAAACCTATACAAAAGGTGTGAAAAACCTATTCAAAAGAACATGCTTCGGTAATTTTTAAGTTTGGAGACTGTATTTGTTTTCTACCTCAAAACTGAAAATTTGTTTAGGGTCAAAAATCTGATTTTGGTTAATTGAACCAGGTTTTACTTGACTGAAACCGATTACTTCACTGGATATTTTAATACATTGTTGGTGAATTGTTCTGTCCATGCTGTGAATATGTTGTTCCAGTGTTCAATGTGAACTCATCAGCTGCTACTTATTTTAGGTTTTCTGAATTTTTCCTTCTTGAGTCTCAAATCACTGGATGAGGTCAGACTCTTGTCATGTTGCAGAGAGAGCCATTTCTGCTGTTGTCTTCCAACAATTTCCTAAACTCCTACAATGCAACAGAGCTGGTGTAATGTTCATTTCCATCTCCAATCATGAATTAAAATGTCACTGTTTTCTTCCCCCCTTGGGACTCCAACCAATTAAGTCCCAAAATGCCACTGCATCTTTAATAAAAAATAAGTCCCAGCACTTTATTTTCTGTTGACTCTGAGGAAGACAACTCAGATGTCAAAATGTCAGTGACCCTTGTTTTATTAAAGGTGCTGTGTTTCTGAGCTTAGAAGTGTTCAAGCTCTCATTATTTCAGGTTAGCCCCTGTGAAGTAATCTAGGAACGGAAGCTTCTTTAGGCATTACATCCTTATTTTGTGCCCTGAGAATAGGGCCAGCTATAATCAGAGGCTCTTATTTACATATCATTTTGGATTATTAGAGTTGTAGATTCAGAAACATGCTTGTTTGCCTGTTTTGCTTTTCCCAAAGGAAAAGGAAATCGGCTGAGGCTCATTATTGTATAGATAAGAATTTAAGTGTGCAGTTCAGCAGATGTTTCCTTTAGGGAATGATTAATCTGTCATATATAGTCTGATGGGTTCTTTCAGGCAAATTTTAATTTGTTGAATTTCAGAAGACAAAATACAAGAATCTCTTTTAACATCATAACAAAGGCCCGTCAGATGAAATATAACCACAAAAGGCCTGGTGAAAAGCTGCACAATTAAAACTGCCACATGCCAGTGTTGCATTTGAATATTCTTCAGCAACATTTTTGATAAAACTTTAGCAGTGGCCGAACTTTATGGTTTCTAAGAATATATATACTGTATGTATGCATGTATGTAAAGAATAAATATCATATTGCACTATTACAACTGAATATCATTCGGCAAGAGATACACTAGATCCTGGTATGGCTTGAAGCTTACTGGCTTGCTGAACGCAACAGACACAACTGGACTGCATTCACAGTGTGTTTGTAAAAGCAAGGAGACAATTGCTTTTCAGAAACATTTGATCGTTTTCTCAGAATTAAATATTATAGTAAAGAATACAATTAGGCCTATATTGGGAAATAAAAAATGGCATTAGTATTTTCATTGGTATTTTATTGTTTTCATTCAAATAATTTTTTTTTTTTTTTACATTGTGACAGTATGATAAAGGTTTTTTTGAAGTAAACTTAAGGTGAATTGTCAGTTTTGAATGAAACTCGTACCATTTTGTTAAAAAAAATGTGACGTGATGTTGCAAACAAGACATGCTGAGAAGTTTGTGGAAACACATGATGGAGCCGGAGCCAAGTGACATCATTACATTACATTACATTACATCAGCAGTGAAACCTCTCAGCCTCTGCTGCATCTGGCTGCACTGTTAAATTATTAAGGAATACCTGGAAGTACGGCTGGGCGATAAACCAAAGTGATGATTATCGAATATTTTTTAAAGCATAATAACAATCATATTTCTTTCTTTTCTGTGATCATGTGATGTGTTCACTTGGAAGCTGCAAGGCCTTGCTGGTGAGTGGGGACCTGTACCAGTACTTGCACTTGCACCCTTCCCTTATACCCTGCGTTCTCGCTTAGGTGTGAACAACGTAGGGTGTCCCATTTCTCTAGTTTGGTCCTCCACGGGTTCTCATGCGCACCCTTGATGCCCCCAATGAGCCTCGATGCACACCTCTCATAATTCTGCATCATAACACTTGGCTGAAGGCTTTTTGTATGTAAACAACAAAACCATGAAGGAGATGTGTAACATTATTTGATCAACATCACATTGTATGGCACAGACAACGTCATTCACAACGGAATCAAACTTGTTCCATGCTAACCATATAGGGACTGATGAGATTACCTTCAACTTCATAAAATATAATATAAATGTAAATGAAGAATGAAATCACGGGTCACAGAAGTGACGTATGCAAGTCAGTCCCAATTCTGCTCTCGATCCGTTGAACACTTGAACACTTCACGCCCCTGAAGTCCACACTTCTTCCACGGAACAGAAGTGTGCACCTTGGGGAGAACCTGAGGACTTAGTGCGACAATGGATGTCATATGAACACCCAATAGATAGGAGTGGTATTCATTTATTTTTTGTTCTCTGAAGCATTTCACGTGGTTTCATGTGGTTGGATGTTTCAGGTATGATTAAAGGAAAAAAGATGATAGAAAGCCGACATGCCGTATGGCTGCGATTATTGTTATTACGTTTAAAAAAACATTTGATAATCGTTGATTTGGTTTATCGCCCAGCCCTCCCTAAATGTATATTTTTAAATTTTAGGGTGACCATATATTGGATTTCAAAAAAAGGGGACAGGGACGAACGGGTGTTATGAACATAATACTATGTTGTTTGTTTATAATACGGTCTATGGAACAGGCAAAACTTAACTTGACATTTTTAGGAATTTAGAAATACTACCTGAATTAATATTTTCAGTCCCAAAAAGAAGAAATGTCTGGGAATAAGAGGATGTCTGGTCAACCTAATAAATAAGTTACTAAATGTATGCATTCAGCTATTCACATAACTAAAGGTAAAAACATATCTGCGCCAAAGTAAAATGACTTATAATGACTTATAAAATGGATTATAAAATATAACCATACACAGTCATATCTATGATGCACTGGCAATCTGTCTTTGCGCACATTTGCCAAATCTGTGCTCCTCTGCCTGTATTTATTATTCTAAGATGTGGTCGGGATGTTTCTGGGCGTGATGCTCTTTTCTGTCTGGGGAGGGATTGGTGTAGCTACAGAGCCTGTGGGGTGGGATCAGGTTTCAGCAGAGCGTTTCTGCAATGACAGAGGTGAAGAAGCGGAAGTACAGCAAAGCCAAACAAGCCGACAGGGCGCATTCAAGAAGCAAAGACAATTTAGGATTAGCTTTTTCTTGATAGCGACAGCTGAAGATTAGCAAGGGGATGAAAAGCTATGCGGAGTTGGCGTGTTTACTGTTGGACCTGTCCTGTTAGTAACGTTACCTCTAGCTAACCAGCTAGCTAAGTTAGGTAGCTAGATGGCCGAAGCAGGGTACCTTGAGTGGGCGGGGTGGAGGACGGAGGAGGAGACTTCTGTGAGTGTAAACACAGGACCACAGCAAGGGTAAATATCCTCCATAGTGCATCTTTAATAATAAGTAGGTTCACAGAGAAGGGCTGGGTGGCCTTTGGGGTGCTGTAATGTCCCATCTTTGGGGGTGTATTTTTATTTGCGATTGAGGGTCAAATTAATAAATAGGAAGGGCTCACAACTCATGACCTATCCTACTGAGACTTTTGCCTTACTTCCATAGACGGGCCTGTTTATGAGCACAGATCAGCAGTGAACTGTATAGAATTATAATATGTTACTGGAGATAGATATTGAATATGGATATTGAGTTTCAGTGTACAGGATACTCAGGATACACAGGAATCCATAATTCATGGAAGGTTTTGTTTTAATCCCCCAGTACAAAGCCAGGAGGGGGAGGCCAACCAAACAGGAAGCCTCTGGAAGATCAATATGGCAATACAGAAAAAATCAATAGAAACTGCTGGATACCATACGTCATGGAAAAAAAAAGGGTTTCATTAATATTCCTTTTTAATTCTTCTTGACCTTTGATTTTATGGCTAAAAGAATATATTTTACAGCTTAATGTAACACTGTAGTGTAGAGTCACTCCTACACAGTGCTGTGTTATAGTGGATTATGAACAAATCCTGTGTTTGTTTTATTAGTCCATTTTAATTGTGACACTCACACAACACCTGCATTAAGTTTTTATACTGGTTTACTTTACTATAGGCCTATGTGTTAATAAATAATCTATATAAAATAAATCATTATGAATTAATATCTATATGATTCCATTATTAAATGTTAAATACAAGTGGCCCTTGCAAGCACATATAAATAAGATAATTAGTTAGGTTGATAACGGGGACGCTTAATATGTAATGATTATGACCCATACTGGGCAGGGGTGTTCACAGACGTATTGCATAATGGCCATTTCCACAGCTGGCTCAGCATTATGGCTCATCCCTAGAAGCACTGCAGGCCAGGTCAATCCTGATACTTTTCACTTATAGCCACAGCTAGAAATGTCATAACACAAAAGAGCTGTATCAAGAAAACACATCTGAGAAGTGCAGAAATTATTTTTATTCCTTTACAACACACATTTATTTAGTAATAAATCAATTAGTTGTGTATATATATTTTTTAATTTGAATGTTTAATAAAAAAAAAATAAAAAAAAATCTAATTGTCAGCCTAATCTATTTTGATGCCACTGGGCAAAATAAGTAAAAGACTTGGGAAAAGCATACAAAGGGTAATTGTCAGATAAACTACCCTGGACATACTTAACAAACTCTGATAAACGCTAGCCAGAATGTCAGTGTCCATTCGCTGACATGAATGCAATGGGGAGAAACTGCAAAAAAACACAAAAGCAAAGCGTGTCTCTCCTGCTCTGGGACACACGCCTCTGGTTACTCACACACCTGTCATACACTGGATCTGAGCCAGTTTTTTTAAGGTTTAAATTTTTAATTTGCAGTGACAGGTATGTCAGCCTTGATCTTCGCTGTTGGGGACATTTGAGTACTCAGCAGAAAATCCCAAAATTGAATGAGAGAGAGAGAGAGAGAGAGAGAGAGAGAGAGAGAGAGAGAGAGAGAGAGAGAGAGAGAGAGAAAATGTAATCTTTAAATTTATTGTTTTTGTTACTTTTGATTATTATGCTTTGGCAATATATATTTCAAAATATGTCATGCCAATAAAGCATTTGAATTGAATTGAATAGAGAGAGAGAGAGCTTACTGTTATTTCTAATGTGGCATCTCTTAGATGCACGAGGGTGCATCTGTACCATCAACAACCGACTTTCATGGCCACATTTTTCACATGGATAACATTTTATTCCACATTCCACAGGATACCAGAACAGCTGTTTCAAATGGGAGATCACAGATGTAATCGCTAATAACATAGGCCTACATAAAAAAGTGTTAAGTTAATCAAGTGTTTTTTTTTTAATACAGGTATTAAGGCGTTATATAAATCCTCAACCCCTGTTGTGGGTAAGGCTAGGTGGTTATAATACAGCATTTGAAGACGAGAAGCCATTGGTAGGCTATGGTATAATGTCTATTTTTGTAAATCTGAACCTTTTTCGTGTAATGCTGTTTGCCTAAGGAGAATCACAGGTTGTCTAATCACATTAGACGTTTATATTCATGCGGAGGGGAAAATACCACTAATAAAGAAGTAAAAACTCACGCGTGTACACACGTGCACAAATTATGCATCTGGTGTTTTGATTATGTGCATAAGCGTTGATACAATGTATCGTATTTCCAGTGTGCACAGTTTGCATTTTATAAAGTTAAAATCACTGTTATTCAAAAATACTTCACTTCCATGTAGGCTACCTTTACGCAGCATAGCATAGGCTACCTGTACTCGCTGACAAGCACAGCTGTAGCCTACTCATTAGCTGGCATCGACAGCACGTAGCCTACTGTGCCACACGCCACAGTATTCGGGCACACAACAAGAGTTACTAAAAGTGGTAACAACGCCAAACAAAAGAAAAAAGTGGCACCAACCTCCAATTTGCAGAGACTCGAGCTTTTAGATCGTGACTTCTTGCGCATGTATACGGAAAAGAACCGTCGGACCGCAAATTTCCGCATGTTGGTGTCCATCGTCGATTTTTTTCTGTTTCTCTTACTGTGACGAATCTTTGTCTCTTCGCCGCTTAATCCAGATCAGCGCACAACAAAAGGTATTTAGGATTGCTTTCCTGTCACCTTCTGCTAATCCATAACGCAGAAGTAGAAAGAGAATGCCAAGCCACCGGGAGAAGACCATTAAGGTTGGCAGCTACACATCTCCCCACTCATCTCTCTCCGTTACGCGTGACTTCGATCTAGAGGTGGTAACCAAGCGCCGCAGTGACAGTGATGATGCTATAGCCTGCGCCTGTTGAACTGTACCGAATCCTCTTTTCCTCGCCTCTTGCTAATATGATATAGTACGATGCTGCAATGCGAGCCGAGGTCCCCGCTTCCTTTGCAGTGCAATCACGACGCACCCAATTGCATTTATCGAGATTTAACTCGTGTAACTCAGGTCTGAGGTCCTTTCCCTCCGCACCTGTATAATAGATTGTCCTCCTCTCTCACCTTTTCCAGCACTCCTCTATGGGGAATCCACTAAGGTCCGCAGTGTTCGCATCCAAGTGCAAAACGCAGCCACAGCGGACTGTAGTGGTAGATGGCCTATAACCCGTACCACAGCACTGCATGATTATTTACTGAGCCAAGTTGAAAATAGTATCATGGCAAATTTGAAAATGTGCAACATTTACGCAATGGGCATGGAACGCGGAAGAAACCATTCACTCACATGCCTAGAAAACACCCTTTGGGACAGGACTCAATCTCCAATACTCAGGATAGAAGTGCAGACACTAAACATCCTTTACAACCATGAACATAAAATTTATTTCGTGTAAGCTAAGTGTCCAAACGAAACACAGCAGACGTGGATAGTTGCATGAATAGTTTATGCCACCGTTGAAAACAGTTACAACTGTGCACTGAGGTAGAGTAGGCTACATTTTCAATCTCAGAACCAAAGCATTGAAGGTCAATAGCATTATGGCTGCAGAGCAGCAGGTAGATCAGCAGCAACTGGAGGTAAAGTGTGTCAAAGAATTATATAGCCAAGCAATAAGCTGGAAAAATCTTAAATCGTGCCTTTGGTAAATGTGTTTTGGTGTATTGTTTTACGTGCATACCAACATTGCTGATATTCTCAATGCTTATTAGGCTACTTTTAGGCTAATATGGAAAAACTGCAATCTGATTGGGATATTACAGCCATGTTTTTAAATGATAAATAGTCTTTTAATAACCTTTGAATAAGAGAGTCAAAAGAACAAACTCGGGCGATCTGCATGTAAATACATTAAAGGGTCTCTTTGGCAATGCTATTTAAGTGGTTTTAAAAACAAAAACTAAAATGGCAGGAATAAAATATGATGGACTAAATAAATATTAAATTCAAAAGTCTATTATTAGAAGATTCATAACAGATTCTGCTAAATGTTTCTCTGTTTTAATGTATTTCTGTTGTTAAGGTCCAGAGTTTGAAAATGTAATAACTGTGTATAGTGCCACCAAGTGGTCAACTCAATGCCATGATAACTTTGTGGACTCAAGAGTGATGTACCAAGGGTTTTGAGAATCCATCTGAATTTTAAAACCATTTGTCCGGTTTAAGAAGCTGATGGAAATATACAGGTGGAAACACTTGGGCAAATGAGGGGCAAAAAGCAAATGAAAGCAGGTGCTTCCACACAGGTGAAGTCCCTGAAACGGTTAACAGTGTAGCATGCTCAGGGTACAAGTGCAAAAATGCTGGGCAGGCCTGATTGACTATAAGTGTGGCTAGCATGGGTCAGTGACTTTGAAAGAGGGGTGTTTGTTGGGGTATGTTTGGCAGAAGCTTCAGTGATGAAGACAGCTGAACTTGTTGATGTCTCTCAAGGAACAGTGTCTAAGGTATTGTCAGCATGGAACTCTGGTAGTCACTGTATACGGGTGTGAAGGCACAAGAGGGCTCTTGGCAACAGCCAGTAATAAACGATTGCCAACTAATTTCTAAAATACTTGTCTGTGTGAATGCTCAATCACAGCAACAGCTCTGCAAAGATTCACAGTGCCTCACCTTGAAATCCAGACCTTGAGTTTGACCTCCTTTTTAATTTTATGGGCAGGTATGAGATTGGGGAGAAGAATGGCCTAGAATGAGAGGTGAAATTCTAAGCAGAGATAGGCACAGCCATACAGCTGAAGGACTCCCAATGTTCTTATCTATTATTAGAAAGAGATGACCCAGCCTCGGCGACTGATCTTGCCCTGATCCGTAGGCAGATGGAGGCTAATGTAGGCTAACAGAGGCCAAGCGAGGGCAGAAGAGGGTGTCCACTTGGGTGTGGGACCATTTAGGGAGTAAGGCTGCGTCCCAATCCAGTTTTTGCTCCACCCTCGTAAACTTCACTTGCAAACTTCACTTGGGAGGATGTGACACACATACCAATAAAACAGGAGTATACACTTGCGTTTAGCAAGTGGGAGGGAGCGAGGGCGGAGCGGGTTATTTGAATTGAGACGCACTTCACTCCATCTATACTCGGAAGTAACCATGCCGCTGCACAGTGGCGTATCGTGGGATCTCGGATCATGTAAAACGTATGTCACCGTAGACTACCTTTAAACGGATGAAACTCTCAACCTGTTTACATTAATTATCAGTCAAGAAATTGATTTACTGAATAACAAATATCAATAAATACAGCAAGTTTTGTGGGCAAGCATATTCCTTTATGTCATAAAATCGTGTAGCATGTAAATATATAAATATTAACTTGTGTTTTTTGGTTATTCTATAGTTCAGAATGTATAGCTTACTGTGTGTACTTCTCATGTTTATTACTAGGGATAGCTCCTACGCTGTGAGAAAGCTGTACTTTGTCGGATTTGCTTTGTAGTCGCGTCAATGACCTTCAATATGCACTTATTGTACGTCGCTTTGGATAAAAGCGTCTGCCAAATGATTGTAATGTAATGTAATGTAATATGTAGGACAGCCCGTGCGCTGGAATAAAGCATTTAAACCGAACATATTCTCAACCTGTTTCCGTTCATTGATGTCAATCAAACAAAGTCCCTGAATCAATTATATATAGGCTAATGATTAACAAATGACAATTACAAAGATATTACTAACGTGAGATTGTTTAATAAGGGTGGCAATAATTCTGAATAATGAACTGGCAAAAAAATCCCAACGTTTTCTGTGAGTTGCACGTTAGTATTGCGTTTTTCCTCATCACGTTAAAGAATGTCATTAATTTAAGACTTTCGATTTAGTCAAAACGATTTATTTATTTATTTATTTATTTATTTCGGCACGCATATAGTCACACTTCATCACAATTTCTGTAATATGCCCTGAGCAAACACAGTACCTGCCGAAAAGGGATACGGGAAAAAGCAGCCTGCTTATCAAAGTCCCGCCCCAATTCCCAACTCAAATTTAAATGTTCACATTATACATTTGTTTAAAACAGATTTTTTCGTATCACAACAGCATAGCTGAATTTTCTTTATAACAAAACAGACCGAGAAAGAAAAAATAAGCTAAAATAAAATAAACCAAATATTAAAGTCCAAATAAGTTGGATTTAAATGTACATGTCATACATTAGTCAAAACAATTTGTTTCATTTCAACAGCAAACAGTCCAGAATATTGTTCAGATAATGTCCAAATAATTGTGTCCGTTTCTTCGTTTTTATGATGCTCTAGTGTCCCCTGTAAATTCAGTGCATTATGCATGAAGGTGTGCTATGTCCAGTACTGCAAGACACACTACCCGCCATTTGTCCCACCCATCCTTAGTGTACCCTGCCAGAAAGGTCCCATCAGGACATGAAGGCTCGCCAGTGCCCTCACGCCTGGTAGAGAATACCTTATCAATAGCGTTAAATGACCAGTTTAGAAGCTCCATCCTGAGCAGGTTGTGCGGCCAGTGTCTGCTGTCTTGTGTTGCAAGATCCAGGATCCTGTGTAAACCGCTTGCACATCGTGACATTGTTTTCATTTCTTGATAACCCACTATTGTTTATATTTGGTAGTTTTCTACCATCTTATATTTTATCCTACTCTTGACGACCTTCAAATTCCTAGACGATTTAATCTCATCATGTAAACTGTTCCAAAGCTTAACCCCCACAATAGATACAGAATGACCTCTGAGTGTAGACTTTATCGATTTTTGTTTATAAATCATGTTTCCTCTCAAGTTGTGTATGTTATCTCTCTTTAAAAACAAATACTGTATATTTACTGGTAAAAGACTTTTGGAGGCTAAAAATAATATAATATATATAATAATATTTGTAAGGTATTATACTTAATTATGTCATGCCACTTGAGAAACTTTGCCTTAATGAAAAAATCATTAGTGTGATCTCTATATGGGACACAATATACAACTCTCAGTGCCCTTTTTTGGAGTTTAAACAGCGGCTCTGTAGTGTCTTTATAAGTGTGACCCCACACTTCGACACAGTAATGAAGGTGGGGTGTTATGAGTGCCAAGTAAATTGTCTTAAGTGAATGTTGATTGAGTAATTTCTGCATTTTCCACAAAATAGACACGCTTTTGGCCAACTTACATTGAACTAGCTTCACATGTGGTTTCCATGTCAGGAGGCAATCTACCGTAACCCCCAGAATCTTGTGTTCGTTCACTCATTCAATGTTGGTACCATTGACCTTTAAGTTTATGTTTTCCTTCAGGCCTCTTTTCCCGAATAATATGAATTTTGTCTTTGAAAGGTTTAGTGATAATTTATTAATATTAAACCACGTGTGAAGCTTTGACATTTCATTGTTAACTAATTTGACCATTTGATTAAGATCAATTCCAGAGCAGAGGATGTTTGTGTCGTCCGCGAATAAAATTAATTTTAGGACGTCAGATACTTTGACTATGTCATTAATATATAGTATAAATAATTTTGGTCCTAAACTGAACCCTGCGTGACCCCACAGGTGATGTCCAGGCATGTTGATATGCTTTCCCCTATCTGAACAATTTGAACTCTATTTGATAGGTAACTCTTTATCCATTGTAATGCGATTCCTCTAATCTGTACAATTTTTCAATCAATATGCTGTGGTTTATCGTGTCACAATTCGCCGTCCAGGTGTTCTGTAATTTTTTCCCTTTCTTCAATTGACGAGCTTTCCAAGCGATGGTAGCGTTTACTTTGCTGAGATTTTCATTGATAAACACGTTAGATCCTTTCAGATTTTTACCCTGCTTCAGCAGAGCAACTTTGTATTTCCTACTTATGAATCTCAGCACCACGGCGCGGGTTTCGTTGTCACGGCCTCCGTTAGTTTTTTTCTTGGGAAGCAGATAGCAAGAATCCACATTGGTGAGATCCATGTCGATGTTTTTGGATTTTAAACTCCTCCACCTGCATTTCCACAGATTGGATGTCTGCCTCGTCTGTCTCCTCATGGGCCCCCATCGCCCTGGCATAGTTCCTGGGTTTATCCTGAGACCTGTGATGATTACATCATTAAGCTTCCCGTGCTGTTCAAGCTCCTCCACTCTGATGGTTAGAGACTTTATCCGCTGGTCTTTCTTGACATTTTCCTCTTTGAGTTTTTGGAACTCCTTCATTAAGTCATTCAGTTGGACCATGATACCATCAAGGCTTTCCAGTTGGACCAGTTGGACCTTGATACCTTCCAGGCTTTCCATAATTACTGACAAGTCCGGTGGATTGGACTGGCTCGTTTTAACTGTCTTGTCTGTCTTGCCCATTTTCTAGTTTCAGTGGTTTTTAAGGATTTGTTATATGGTTTTCTATATTGTTTCGTTGAGCTTATCATTCAGTTCTCTCCCCCCCCCCACAGTTCCAGCTGCAGCTGTTGCCTTGAGCTGTTGCCTTGAGCTGTTGCTCCTTCAGCAACCAGAAGAGAAGTGATGCAACCAGAAGAGAAGTGATGCAACCAGAAGAGAAGTGAAACATTAGAAAGCATACCTCTTAAGGAAAACCTCTTAAATTGCTGGAACCAGCGTTTAGCGCAATGCGTGCTTTCAAGCTAGAAAAACGAATTTACCTAAATATGTGCTGGTCATTGATCACTTCGCATGACATAGTCAATTAACGCATTTTGCGTCAGCACAAATGTGGATATAGCCTAGTACATGCTGTACAAGTTTATTTACCTATATTTTGTATGAAATACAAAATAGTAAACTACTACTTGATTAACCTGTATTTATTAGCCTATACAGCGCCTTTTCCATTCTGTATGCGCTTTTAATGTATAATACCGCGATAAACATTAACGTGATTATCACTGAACAGGACGTTCGCTGTGAATTGTGGGTAATATGAGCTTGCAGAGTCTGCTCTTTTGCAGACTCGTTCCCTTGAGAAAAGTTGAGGGTGGAGGGGCTATGTCACAAACTTCACTTGGCTTTCTAACGGATTGGACTCACACTTAAAATGGAGACAGAGGGTACATCCTGGTCTCAAAAGGGATTCCCCGAAGTGAAGTTTGCAAGTGAAGTTTACGAGGGTGGAGCAAAAACTGGATTGGGACGCAGCCTTAGTGTTGGATAGGGGTTAAGAATCTGTGCTGTGATAATCCGCAGGGTGGCAGGCATAATTCCTTATGTACAGTATATAATACAAATGATATACACAAGGAAAGTATATAGTTTTATACTGATACAAGTGCTCAGGGCTAGACTTTTTAGAACAAGTAGTGTCCCAAAAAATAGGTGTCGAAATTAGAATAATATGCGCAAAGTACTGAAAATAGGGACGGCAATCATTTTGACACCACCTTTTTGGAAAATAAAATGATTACTTTTGTAGAAACTTTTTCTCTGAGCAATTCCATTTATGCAATGAACCAGAACCTCGGTAGTATATGTGTTCATCTCAGTCCTTACAAGTCACAGACCAAAACATTTCAGACAATCCCTCAGGCTATTACCTTAAATCTACTAAACTGGCTTTCCCCACAGGTATAAGTGCCACCCACCTCTACTCTTTTTGTGTCAGCTGTTTCTGGCAATCTCTGCACCTCTAATTTTCCAATTTAACTTCATGTTTTAGTGTGTTAGGGTCAAGAACCTCACCTTATGAAGGTGTGGAAGGGTAAATGCATCAATCGTTCCTAATGCGATGCACATCATACTTCAAAGAAACTCTTGCCTATACATTTTGTGAAAATGTTATAATACTTATCTGAATATCGTAAAAGAATACATTTAAATGGTCATTCCATGAATTTAAATTATTTCAAAGATTTTAATTTGGAATTAAAGAACAAAACATTAAAAGTATTTTAAGTGCTAGCATCATGATTACACAAAATGAATACTTGTTATAGAAAGTATTGACAGAATAGTCAACCACTGACAGTGCAGTCAACCAAGCAAGACTAAATCATTAAAGTTAATATGGATGAATGAGGAGCATGGTCTGGATGAGGGGTAAGATGAAGTGAGGCAACAGACAAACAGTTATTTTTAGAAATATGGAGGATTCATCATAATGTAACAACTGTGGGGTTGTAAGGTGGAACAAGATTTGGAATTTGGGCCATCTCAAAAACATTTGTGTGTGTGTGTGTGTGTGTGTGTGTGTGTGTGTGTGTGTGTGTGTGTGTGTGTGTGTGTGTGTGTGTGTGTGTGCGTGTGTGTTCAAATAATGAAACTGAGACCCTGACAAACAGAACTTATGTAATGCATCTACTACACATGTATCAGCACCGTGGACATTGCAGAGTCAATTATCCAAATGTAATTTGTTGCAAGGCAGCCAGTGAGCACACTTTTTTTGTAGAGGATTATACAAGTCTCTTGCCCAGCAGTGCTCCCAATGGATCAGCTGTGCAGAATCTTTAGTATAGATCGCCTGCATTATGCAACCTATATCCCTGCCAAGGACACAGAGAGATTTCAGCACAGCTATCATCTGTAGTGTAGGTCATCTAATACACATTACATGACACACTATTTACGTGACATACTAATGTAATTATTCTGATTTATTGTTTCTTTAATAATAACCATTTTCTTCTTTATTTAATGTGGATTAAACAACTGTGCTTATAGTGATGGGTGTAAATATACTTTTTTGTTTGCACCAAACAGTATACTCACTGATTATGTACACCTTTCTCATGGCTTTCCACAAAAGAGACCAACATAATAATTTAGTGATTAGAGCATACATGTATGAACCATAATATGTTGACTGTACGGTACAAAGTAAACAGAGTGATGCAAAATAATTTTTTTTAATTCTGAACAAATAATTGCAGCCCCACTCCCCCCACTGGTAACAGAAGTGGAGGGAATGCTTAATTGTGCCATTATCGGTGTGGTCCTACAAACACCCTAAGGTGATTACACGACTGCACACATAGGGGAGGGAGTGGCAGGCCATAGGAAATAGGGAGGGTGTAATTTCTCTGCTATAATGCCTGGCATCACCTCTGACTTCCTGTTAAGGGTTATCTCCCTGGATACAGGGCTGGCTGCAAATCATAAATTATTAATCATAATCTCTCTCCATGGCTGGGAATGCATCATGCCCCCCCCCCTCCCTAGTGGCCGTGCGAGTACATCACTGCATCACTGACAGTGGGCCCGGGGCTCATTTCGTAAGGTCAGCGCAGCGTGCAGGAGTTGTGACGATAGCCCTGATCAAATGTGCTGACCTTCGCTGCTACACATCCAGTCCATGCCCGTGGGGGCCCCCTAAAAGCCCATTTAAGAGCCTCTGAGCACTCCCATCGCAATCACAGGGTCGAGATGCGCACCTTGATGGCCTCTCCGCGGATTACTTTCCTCCGCAGGACCGCATCATCCTCTCTCAATCAGACCCGAACCTCGGTCACAGCCGCCCGGCACTGCATCATTTTGTACGTCTACTGCAGTTATAAAGGAGCCAGTTTGCTGACACAATGGGAGATGCTACATGGCTGAGATTCCATGAGCTGGGATTTACATTCATGTCACATTTCAGGTTTAACAGAGGATGAACTGAAAGTCTTTCTGCCCCACCATTTTATTTTTGTTTGTCAGTGGGAAAGTACATAGACTAGAGCATGATGATGAGTGCCTGAGGAATGAATGCTAAGGAGGTTCAAATGGCTAACAGACTCTTACTTAGTACTTTGTTCTATGGATAAATAATAATATTCCCGCCCAAAGATGATGGATTTTATTTAACTGTGTGTGGTGGGTTTGAGGACGATGTCCAGTGTGTATGCTGAACACAGTACAACCCCAATCTGGCCAACAGACAAACACAGAGATTATTCCAGAAATATATTTTTTTAGGGAAATGCATTTTTTTTCCTGCACTTTCTGAATTTCCAAAGAATCAGAACTAAGGGACATAAAACTGACCCAATCCGAGCAGAATATTCAGGATGCAAAAGCAAGGTGTTGGATTCCCTTTTAAATAAATTAGCCCAGCAGAAAAAAAATCAATTTTATATCTCTAACTGAAGATGAGCAGCGATCACTGTCCACTCTTCCTACCAATCCGTAAATACAATGCGTTGAGATATTTTATCAAATGCAGTGTACAAATATTATCTGTAATTGGACAGACAAAGTCACACTATTTTCTGTTCTTTGGAGGTGCCTATCATGTCGTCTTCTTGTGTTGGAAGTACTCGCTTCTACATGCTGTCATTTAATGCAAATTTTTGAAAAAGCAGAATGTTGCCTTTCAGGAGAATAACTCAGTGTAGCCAATGACAACAGCAATAACCACACATGCCAATACGAGTGCTGTTCAAGAATATGCTTTTCCAAAGCGATATCTTTTTCACAGTTAAACCAATGAGATAAACAGTACAGTGAAAATGTACACAGCATTAATCAGACTGCCACCCAGAAGTCCACAGCCAGTCAGAATAAACTATATTCAAGCACAGCTTTGCAACATTCTGATACGTAGAGGCTTTTTTCTTGACTGGCTGTTTATTATTCCAAGAAAACAGTATCTCAAAACCACAGGTATCAATCATTTTACCAATTTCAAAAACTGAAAACAGCTTTTACTCACACTAATTCAATTCAACATTCAACATTCACCAGCTAGCAAACTAATAGCTGCAGTCATATAGCAAGCAAGGCAGTAACACTCAACGAACAAAAGCAGATTATACCTGTTACAGAGAATGTGTGATTCTGTGCCAGTCATCCCCACCCCCATTCCTTTAGAGCAGAGTTGGGGTGCTCCTTACTTTAGACAGAGGCAACGTGTTGGGGTGCTCCTGGGTTGGATCAAAGGGACCCTCGTCTTCAGTCCACGATGCGAAGGCACTGTCGACGGAGAGCTCCTCCATATCGGAGCACAGCCTATCCTCAATCCTTGGCCCAATCCTGCTCGGTCCATTCAGAGGGCAGAGAAAACTCATGGCGAACACCTCTTCTGCCCGTCTCTCCTTCTCAGTGGTAGGTTAGAAGGACTGGACCCCTCTCTCGCCCCGGATGTGGCCGACGTGGAGGAAAAAAAAGGCTTTCAGGGGCAGCCTGAATAGCTCTCAGCAATAACCATTATCTCTGGGACCGGCTCCATCAATCCCCAGGGCATAAAAGCCGGCCGGCTCGACCCGACACTGCGTTGCTTGCCGCTGAGTGCAACCTATCCTGCCGGAAGCCCTGCGAAAATGATAACCGCTTGCATTGGGGATATGAGACACTTAGCTGTCATCTAAGGACAAAACAAAAAGGAAAATGGGGAAAAGAAAGTAGGAAGCGTTGCCTATTATGCACTCGGTCAGACAACAAAATTGCGTTCAGAAAAAAAAAAAAAAAAAGAAAGGGCTGGGAGCAGAATCTTTCGTACACATCAACCTGCATTCTGTTTTCTGATTAGCTATGAACATCTCAACAGGCCCAAGATCAGGTTTCTCGAGGGGAAGGAGGGGGACGTTTCGGTGAGGAGCACAGCAAGCTGTTCTTCTCCCTGGCCCTCCTCCTTTCTCCTTATCTATGATGGCAAACAAGCATGTTCTAACATGGTTGCCTATGCATCCAGCAAGTGACAGCCAATGTAAAACTTTGATCATGCAGTTAATCGATGAGTGGTTACCTGGTTACCTTTATGACTGTGCAAAGCTTCCCTGGACATGAGGGGGAACAAATAACCTTAGCAAATGCTATCATATTTCATTTGGCTCCTTAGACTCGGAGAATACAGGTAAAGTGATTTGACCGAAGACGTCAAAAAGGTGTTTAGAACGAGGGGGAGGTAAAAAATGTACTCAGGATATAAATGGCTACCTACAAAACTATAAAGGACACCCAATGTCGGACATAGCAACCTTATTAATGAGCATCTACAGAGACCTGTAAGAGCTCCACTAATTTTTTGAGCTAATTATGACCTGCTTTTGTACCATTTCTCAACAATCAAGTACAAACTGCATGCATAGGCAGTCACAGTATAAACAGAGTCCAACACTGGCAGCTACACAAACCTACTGTACTGTGTGTATGGAACATAACTCAGGTGAATGAGGCTGTAGTATATTTGGGATTCTATGCACTCTCGTATGCGAGCAGTCCCTGTCTATATATAGCACAATGGTCCATGTGATTTATCCGACTATCAGTCTTATAGACATCAGGTAAATTAGCAAGAAGACAAGTCAAGGACATGGCAGCTAAAGCTAAACAGCCCTGGTTTACTGTCCATGACTAAGGTCCCCGCTCCCAGGAGCCGCAGTCAGCACCCTGGCCCGTACTGACCCAGCATCAAGCAGTGCTACCACACACACCAGGGCTAATGCTATGGCTCTTTGTTAGAGGCTTTTTATAACATGACCTTAGGGGAGGCTTTCTTTTCTTCGGATACAATTTCAGCACTCACCGTGTCCTGGTATCAGATGCGCTGGTTCTCATCTTCCCCCTGCTTCAGCTGCATGCTTTATCTTGTTTTGTGCACACAATGCCCTAGATTTTGCATCTCTAATGCAAAGCGCTCTACACATCTACACAGATGACCTTGTTAGTAACTGTGGCCAGAATCTAAGAAATTGATAAATAAAAAGTCATTAGAGAAGTATGAATCAGCTTTTAATTCCCCACTCGTATAATCATATACTTCTAAGAGTCAACTGCATCTGTGTACAAGCAGAGCCACTACAAACCTCTATGGTACATCGAGGGATCCCCAGGTCAAGTCCCGGACAGCCAGTGTCTTTTGGTTGTCACTGAGCAGTGAGCACTGAACAGATCAATTAAAGCAGTTGATTTCACAGATAGCGTATCTCACCTGGTTTGTTGGGTGAAAATTGGTGAAAACAAAAACAGCAGAGCAGAACCTGTAGTTCTCCACCACCAGGGCTGGGAATCCCAGTGACATACAGGTGTGTGACAACAGCACTACGACAGGACGAGATTGGCCGCCAGTGTATTAATCTGAATTTCAGTCAAAATACAAAATTCATTCAAATAATACGTTTGCAAAAGACACCATGCCGCAATCCTGGAACTGAACTATAAGGTCATCAAGTATATTATATTAGTAATAAATGTAGGTTGATATACACAATAAAATATTTTTAATATGCCACTGCCAATAATAAACCTTTATTTGTGGTTTGAATAATATGACGACGGAGTTTTTCCAACTGAAAAAGCTCACTGTGCTAACTGGGTCCCCCTTCAGTGAAAAATGTCGCTCACAGCATTAGCATCAGGGTGTTCAGGGTTATGGAGCTCATCTCTGCTGAGAAATAAGGGTGCGCTCTGGGAAACTGCACTGAGCCGTAATTCTTCATGGCAAACTGCATGCTGGGAAGGACTCCATGGTCAATACTGGGAAAACCAAATGAGAATTCCACAGCTTTATTTACTAAGCTCGTCTCACAAGCTGTGGTAGCAGCATGGTATGGTATTACAAGAATTAATGGAATATGTAAGGTTAGAGACAGATTCAACAAGAAATACTGCACAGTGATAAATGTCGAATATTTTGATTAAGGGGGAAAAATAACTATACATTACACTGACCAAACTGGCAGATTGCCTACATGCATATATGTGCCATTCCCTTAAAATGTGCTGCCACCTTGTGGCACAAATCTGCATGTGCATATTCTTCAATACATTAACCCTACCAGTTAAAATCAAGGGCACTATCCTGGTTTCACTATTCACAATTTCCAAATGGAATACATATTGTCCTAAATAGATACATCTTGCAATATCCATATCATAATAAAATCTCAATTTAGACACACGTCCAACTTCTAGCATGTTAAATAGCCACCGCATTGCAGCCTATAGTGGGTGTTGGATAATTATGTGAAACGTCAACCATAGTAATATTCTTCAGACAGATGGAGGATATTGGCTACCTTCATGATAAATTTTAGAAACCTCTGCTTTAAACTGTACGTTAGACACCTGCATTAGGGATTCATCCCAATATATTGCTTCTGTCAGGATAGCATACGTATTTAATATATGAATGTATAATTATTTTGGTTTGGCACTGAATGGATCTGCTCTATGTACTTCTAGTACCTATCAAACAGGGAGCACGACAAATCTCCCCTACTAAACAGGAGATATATACCGAAACCCATGTGATTGGTTGAGTATAAAAACATGTGTTTGCTGAGGGCGGCTATTGGTCGCCACAGCAAGAGTTTCTTGACAGAACTTGCTTTGCGCACTTTCGTTCGTGACGCTCATTTCTTCAAATTCTTGTCAAACCACAATTCAAAAAAAGAGAAAACTCCAATCAAGAAATTCTTTCTGAACCACTGTGTAAATCAAAATTTGGGTGTGGTCACAAAATAAAGCTATGTAACATTCAATTAATTACAACGGAAACTGTCAACTGACAAACTGACAAAACCACACAAAACTCAAAGTGAATAATTTTTACAACTTTATTAGAGTATTAAATTATTACTTATTAATAAAATATTAATTAATAAGACAGTAACATAATCATATTACATAGCACCTATCAAATTTCTGAAAATGGTTTTTAAGTGTTATAATCTTCCAAAGTATTACTAAATAAAAGTGCATGAAAAGATCAGGGTTTAAAATTTATAAAAGGCTGCTTTACTTGTAATTAAGTTAATGCCATGACCTTGAGGTTTATGCACAGGCAATGTAGTAGCCAAAATCCTGTAGATTTTCAAGGTCAGTCCAAAAGGTGAAAGGCTGAATACAATGAATGACAAAACTATACGATTATGCTTGAGTGCTAAACAAACAAGCAAAAAATAATCTACTGGAGTCTGGAGAAAAACAGCTGTGGAACAGTGAGCATCCCCTTCCACTGATGCTATAGCCACAGTGAAAATCCCATTCCACAGATGCTATAGCCACAGTGAAAATCCCATTCCACAGATGCTATAGCCACAGTGAAAATCCCACTCCACTGATGCTATAGCCACAGTGAATATCCCCTTCCACCAATACTTTAGCCAGTCGATGATTAGATGGCTCGTTTACAGTGGTTGCATTTTATCAAATCTATGCAAGTTAAAAAAAGTAAAAAATTGATTTTTATATGATGCAGTTGGCCCCGTTAAGCCAAAGATGAACTGAAAGGCAGACAGACCAACAATTTTAGAATAATACCCATTATAACTAACCCACATTCTGCTGCTATTAAGCTCTCAGACAGAAAAAAGACTGACGATACCATTTGGCATCTTAGCGCACCTGAAGTGTAAAATATGATTTACAGTTTACAGTATGGAGAGAGATGAATATAGATCTCAGAGACTGGGCCCAGACTTAAAGGAACCCTCCCATTCGATGCTTAATGCTTCCCTTATTTACGGGAGGGTAGTAAACCTTTGTGGACCTGTCACACACACTGTACCCTGTTTTGCCATAGGGGTAAAAGGTCAGGACGTTGTTAGGGTGGCTAGTGATGTCCTCCTCAGTCTTGTAACAGCTGACCAGGGTAAACTCGGTGTCAAAACAGATCTCGATTTGCCCCAGTATCTGCATCGGTTCTTCCTATGGGGAAAAAGAGCATTCGCCATTTCTTCATGGACTACTTTCTACTGCTGTCAGTCATAGGGGTGCAATTGTGAAAAGGTTGGGTAAGAAAGCAGAAGTTATGCACATGTCTGCGTTTATTTAATAATGAGGACCTTCTATGCTCAGGGTGCGACATGCACCCTCTTTTACAATCAAGCATCAGGAGCTGCTTTTTCATTACAAACACTTCACTGTGCATGCTTTTAAAAAAATTACATTTATACAACTCTACACTAATTCTAAACTAAAAGTGAAATGGTTTTACATTTTTTCTTTGATTTCCTAGTAACCTTCACCCTTTAAATTCTTTTTAGTTCCTTATTTATCACTAAACGGAAACATACAATTCACTTTCTGTTACACAGTGCCTAAACATGCGCAAACATTTACAGATCTCTGCACTAAAGCCCTAGAGACCTACAGTACAGATTCAGAGATCTCTCCACTGAAGGGACATTTACAGATCTCTGCACTAAAGCCCTAGAGACCTACAGTACAGGTTCAGAGATCTCTCCACTGAAGGGACATTTACAGATCTCTGCACTAAAGCCCTAGACAGTACAGATTCAGAGATCTCTCCACTGAAGGGACATTTACAGAGCTCTGCACTAATGCCCTAGAGACCAACAGTACAGGTTCAGAGATCTCTCCACTGAAGGACATTTTAAAGAGCTCTTCACTGAGGGTCCTACTGACCCACAATGTAGACAGCTTTACCTCTTTAAACCAATAGCTGATTGGCTTGAGTTCCCATCCAATCAAGGCTAAGGTAATTAAGATGGATAATGCATGAATTATTCCTGCAGCCATCACTTCTGTAAAACCGGTTAAATGGGGCTGTCCAAAAAACAGTGGCCTCTAGTTTCACTGGTTCAGTGGCTTTACTACACTAAGAGATTCCGTGCATTCCATGCACCCAGACCAATTAGCCAATTACAAATGCATCCATTCTTAAAAAGTTACAAGTTAATTTATTCTTAAACAGCGGTTTAACGCTTGCAATCCTTGCAGCCTGTGTCTGACATTACAACACCCCCCCCCTGTTTAAATCAAGCAAACATAATATTACCGTTGCTGGATGGATACACTGGATCTTAGGCTTCACTTTATAAAAACTGATGATGGCCCCTTCGATATCGTCCAGCTAAATCAAACGCACAAAAATGCAGACATTCCAATAAACAAACTTAAATTGTTTTCCTATCCAGTCAAAGGTATATGCACCCACTGAATTAATTATAATTAGTTACTTTTTGTACGGTATATCCAATTTTAGGACAAGATTTACAAATAAAATAACACTTTGCTATCAACTGGTCTTTTTTATATTGGCAATCAACTCCTGTCTTATTCTGTACAGAAAATAGTAAGGTTGAAGATAGAAACTGTGGAAATGATTATTTACTCACAGAGTAATAGGTTTCTGATGGCACAATGTTGTGTATCCTCAGAGCGCTGAAATTGTAAAGTGCAGCTGTTTAGAAAAGGAACTGGAATTTAAATGGCTATGCTGTAACACAGCACAAACTGTCTGCAAGTCTAGCCATAAGTGTTCTTCTGAAAAAGAAACAACTATGCTCAGCAAAATATCTGTGGAAGTCAAGCACATTCTAGTTCACACTAGCTGCCAGTCTCACAAACATACCCAAACAGTCACTATATTTTTGTTAACTGGAATGAAAGCAATTTGAAACTGGCTTAGCCACTCTTTCCCCTCTGGTCATAATCCAATTCTACCTGCAAATGAAAACGAATTAATTTGAGTTTTGAATCATGATTAACTATACTCCTGTCTTTGCAAACAATCTTCTAATCTTCTTTGTTGAACACTATGAAAGAGCATGATGGCCCCAGCAAAGAATTACATAAAGTGGATCATTTAGAGCAAACGTAGCATCTCTTAAAGACACAACATACATTGCTAACTGAATAATCACCTTGAATTAGGAACCTGTATATCAAAATAATATTTAATCAGATACTAGTGGCATCAAAAATATCCAACAAAGGCTGGAGACACACACCTTTTTTACTATAATAATAATAATAATACTAATATGAAATATATGTAACAGTAGTTGATGTCACAGTTGCAACAGTAATAGCAGTACAGTATGTAACAGTAGTAACAAGTGCTGTAACAGGCAGCCTACCCATCAAGGTCGAGTTTGTTGTAGAGCTCCAGGGCCTTGCTGAAGTATTTATGTTCTGTGTTCATGGGCTGTGATTGGGCAGCACAAGTTCCATGTTTCACCCATTCATGTTTCCTAAAAAGGCCAAAAACTCAAAATGTGCACTCCAAAGCAAATTAACTGAGTGTCAAATCTAATCAAAAAGGCAATATACACAGCCAGCTTTAGTGTTCAGTACACAATAATTCATTTCCATGCGTTACATTACATTTTCGGCATTGAGCAGACATGCTCGTTGCTTATCCAGAAAGACTATCCACAGCTTACATTATAACACAATCCGTTTATAAAGCTGGATATTTACTGAACTGGGTAGTTTTAACAGTCCACCAGAAATCTCCTGCTTACTGGCAACCAATCACAAAAGCTAAATGCAAATGGTGCCAGCCTTCACGATGAAACATTTGATGAATGTTAGTGGAATGTACTGTACCAGAAGGCAGTGGCTGGAGAGGGAACGGGATGGATAAGATCAGGCCACCATTTTCTTATCTGTGGCATCAAGTCCTGCAAAACCAGGCAATAAAAACATGAGAAATGTTCACACTACCCAACACTAGGCCAAAATAACATGTGTGGATACATGTATGTATATGTGGTGTGTGTGTGTGTGTGTGTGTGTGTACTTTCCCCTCTCACTGACTGCTGAGGTTATGTTATTTACCAGTACATTATTGCACAATGGTTAATAAATACCTCTATTAGACTTGCATTGAAGTGCCACGATGAATTGCATGTATCTCCTTTATTTGTCCTATAAAACATTTGAATACATAGATTTTAGAAATGACATCACTACTTTAGTCAGCAGCCATACCACCATGCAATCTGCTCCTGCTTAATTACTGAAGCTAAGCAGGTGTGGGCTTGGTTAGTACTTGGATGGCAACTAAGTTGCTGCTGGAAGTGGTGTTGGTGGACCAGTAGGGGGCAATCTTCCCTCTGGTCAAATAAATCCCAATGCCCCAGTGCAGAGATGGGGACACTGTGCTCTAGGAGATGCCGTCTTTCGGATGAGACGTTAAACCGAGGTCCTGACTCACTGTGGTCATTAAAGATCCCATGACACTTATCGCAAAGAGTAGGGGTTTCCCCGGTGTCCTGGCTAAATTCCCAACCTGGCTCTTTCAATCTGCCACCTAATCATCCCCCAGTTTAATTGGCTAATAATCATTCTCTCTCTCTCCACCTCAGCTGATGTGTGGTGAGCATTCTGGCGCAAAAATGGCTGCCGCTGCATCACCCAGGTGGGTGCTACACATTGGTGGTGGTAGAGGCGAGTTTCCACCTCATCACTGTAAGCGCTTTGAGTATTGAGAAAGGCGCTATATAAATGCAAGGTATTATTATTATTATTACTTCATAATCAACAAGCTCAGAAGGTTCACTGCCAAAATTAAATTATTATTAACTTGAAGAGCCGTGACAAAAGACTAACAATCCATATCAAAGTAACCGTCCAGGGCAAAACTTACCAGAGTCCATGCAAAGTCCAGTAGCCAATATCTGTCTTACAATGTACCATCTAAAACCACACAAAAATTTGTAAGTATTAACATATACCTATAGAGTATAAAACTACTAAATGCAATGCATTACGCAAAGCTATCCCTTTAAAACCTAAACTGTATTTTAGAACATTACTAAATAAAAATAAAAGGACATGATCATCGATCAGTGCAAAATAATTGTTAATAAATGTGAAGGAATTACAAAAAAACATAAAAAGGTAACATTTAATCTAATTATTTTTTAAGGACAAAAATACCCTTACATTGCAAAATGTCTCTGGCCAGTGATGAGTCAAAATCAGCATTGACCACTCATTCCTGCAAATAAAAAATAAAATGCTATACTGACAGACGCATTCAATTTACAGGACAACATATACAACAAATTATTATTATTAGTATTATTAAAAAGCTAACTACTTTCCTGCAAACATGCACATTCTACTCCACTTCCCTATTAATCGGTCACAAAACGATGACTAAGTATTAAGTAACAGTTAGAAGGCTGATCAGAAATGAGTGTGAAAGGCTCAGAATGAGTCACTTACATGAAGAGTTTATATGGTAAAGCCCCAAGACCACATCCCAGGAACAGCAGGGCAAAAAAGACAAATGATCCCATTATCCAGGAAAATCAACCCTGTGTCAAAACAAGTAAAATAATAACTGAATATTTATATCAATGGCCCGTCAGTTTGTTATCCATTCTATGGAAACGTATAATGTTCTGGCTAGTTTACCATTTTCGTAATAAGTGCATTCCTTTCACATTTGACATGTGACCATATGGCTCTTTCAGACCAGTAAGCCATGTGAACAGAGACAATAGTGTGAAATATTAAGTGCTTTTGTTGATTTGGGTAGGAGTAAAAGCCATTACTTATGAAGAACTTTATCTTCTCTTCATACCTAACGTTATAATCGGAAGGTGTGAATCAGGAATTTCTATACAATACAATTAAAAGTTTAAATAACTTGACTACCATTGCTCAAGTTTAAATAAACACATTTTTCAAGGTACCCGTTTAGACTACAATAAGGGTTCAATCAGAAAAAACAACCAACATAACGTTACCTTGCTATGCAAGTAATTCGAACTAAATACGATTATACCCTGAAGCACAAAAGCATAAACCCATACGGCAGCAACTGCGTATTGAGATACATGAGGCTACAGTGTTATTGGTGTAACACTTAAAACATCAACATGTCCCGTAAAACAACCTTGATAGGATATCTAGTAAGACGCTTAAGTTTTACAATAAGGTATCAACACATAAACATTCTCATAAAGTGAAAATAACTGCGACTAATGTTATTTTAATGCAACGTTGCGCTTTTTGTTTGCCAAATGTAGGCAGTCTTGCATTTAAGTCTACCAAACTTTTTTTATTATTATTTTTTAACCGAAAAAGACTTCCTACCAAAAGTCTCTTGGTTAACAGTTAACGTTAGGCTACTTGTACGGATGGTGCAAAATCAGCAGTGTTTGTGTTCCCCTCAACTTTGTGTTCCCTTGGCTAGCTGGCTAGCCAAACAACAAACACGTCCGCGACCATTAACATGAACGTTTGCTACCTTAGCTAGTTCTCTTCTTTAAAAATCGGAATTGTGTAACGTTAGCCCAATTAGAAAATATGTCCTTACCTCCTGTAGCCTAATGATCAAATGCTTTAGCTGAACTTTGTCAACTGCCAAAATAACGCTAGCTTGCTATCGATAGCCTATGTACCCTACGTAGGCTATGTCAGCTAGCAGCCCCGTTGATTGATTAGAGATGTTCGTCTAACTCAGCTTCTGAGTTCTCGCCACAGGTAAACACGTAGGCTCGGGTTAGCTTTGACAGACAACAGAGCAGAGCAGCGCGTCACTGCCCGATCTGTCCCCCCTGCCCGATTTGTATCGCGCATGCGTACCATGCCCGATCTGTACCGCGCATGTGTAAATAACGTCACAGGCCTGATCTGACTGTATGCTACACAGAACTATAGTTCTGCAGTCTGCTATAAGCTAAGTTAATATTTCTGGTTTTATTTGATGGAAGCATGAATGGTATATTTATGTAAATGTATTCACATCAACCTGCTCAAAATACTGCACTGGTGTGCACATTTTTAGTCGGCTCTGTATTGTTTTAATGCTTTACCGTGCTGGATTAAGCTAAGCATACTTAGCCTAGCTTAATTGCAGCCTGCTACATCAATGGAAATATTTATTTTATAAGGCTTGAATATTTATGATCATGCTTGCTAAGTAAGGCTACGCTACGCGCGGTTCTGTACGGATGTGTTAAATGTCGTTACGATTGATACTTTTGATTTATAATCTACGATATGAACTGAATGTATAGGCTATATGACCCATGTATTGTATTCGTATTTTATATATATTTTTTTATTCTAACGTTGTATTTATTCAAAAACAATAAAAACTACATTTAAGTTGAAGATATAAGCAGCCAAAAGCCGAAAAACACAGGAAATTAACAATTTTCTAAGTTTAAATGTGGTCTCTGCATTCACTGATAACGCCCTCAGTACAGGCATTGGCTTATGTCCTGAAAGTTGTTCTGATGGCAGCTCAGGTCTTCTCTGGGGGCACATTCACCACCACTGTTTTGCCTAATTTTATATTTAGGCCTATTTATAGGCTACTATAATGTTCTTGGTTCCACTCAATGTTTAGCTACGAACATTTGATTAATTTGGAATGCCATATGTTTGTATATTTTGTATGTTAATAAAATATATATATACAGTACCAGTCAAAAGTTTGGACACACCTACTCATAGAAGGTTTTTTCCCGTTATTTTTACTGTTTTCCACATTTTGGAATAGTAAAGACATCAACACTATGAGATAACACAAATTAAATTATGCAAAAACCAAAAAAGGGTTAAACAAATAAAAAAAGTCTTATATTTTAGATTCTTCAAAGTAGCCACCCTTTGCCTTGATAACGGCTTTTGCACATTCTTGGCATTCTCTCAAACAACTTCTGTGGTAAACAGGTGATGCTATCATGACTCCGTATAAAAGGATATCAAAAGACTCCTGATATCTTATTTCCAGGTACTCTTAGAAGCGATACTATAACCTCTGCATTTAAATGGATCTCTATGGGAATTGGGGGGTGGGACTAGATTTAGCTTTAAATTACACTGGAACAGTGTGGAACACATGGTTGGCTAAATGGCTCTAAGTCATCAAGGGTCTGACGTATCAAACAAGCCTTAAACCATCACTCTGCTGCCAGATATGCAGTAGATATGGATGGATCACTTGAAGGGTTGTTTCTCCTGACAAATTTTCCTATTGAACTCTATGGAAAAATAAGCATATACATTACATTACATTCATTTAGCAGACGCTTTTATCCAAAGCGACGTACAGTAAGTGCGTACAGAGACATCATCAAGATCATTACAGAACAGACAAGGCAAAGCACATCCTTCGCATAATGTAGCAGCTATCCCTAGCAATGAACGTCGACTGTAGTTCACAGTAAGCTGTGGGTAAATCAGCAACACCACACTACCATTCCAAATACTATTATAAACTATAATAAACAGACAGGAAAACACAGGGAACAGGGAACTGATATTCCTAGGTGAGGATATCAGTCAAGGTGGAGTCTGAAGAGGTGTGTCTTCAGGCCTCGACGGAATGCAGGCAGGGTTGGAGTAGAACGTAGGGGAATGGGAAGTTCATTCCACCACTGAGGAGCTAATGTGGAAAAACTCCGCAGTCGGGACAAGCGAGAGCCTTTGACACAGAGGGGGGGAAGTGCCAGTCGCCCTGCTGTAGAAGAGCGAAGTGGTCGAGCAGGAACATAGTTCTGGATTAAGTCCTGCAGGTAGGCGGGGCCTGTCCTGTTGGCTGCAGTGTAGGCCAGGGTCAGAACTTTGAACCTGATCCTGGCTGCAACTGGCAGCCAGTGGAGAGACCTCAGCAGGGGGGTTACATGGGAAAATATACTTATACTGAGAGACACTGTTTAATCTTTAAATTGTGTAGTGACAATTCTTACTTTTAATTTAAGCTTGATCCCACCCCAGTGCCACTTTGACTTCTTGCACTCTGTCACTAATCCCATCTACCATCCTGTGTTGTCCATTTTATTTCTTAAGAAAGATATGTATGTATTTAATTGTAATTATTATGTTTTTAAATGGTAGCAAGTGTTAATTCTACTGAGCCATTTATTGCTAACTAAATTACCTCTCTGTGTTTGATATACTAGGCATGTGGTAATGGAAATATGTTTAGAGATTAAAAAAACAGCAAAGTTGTATTGAATTATTTTGGCTGTATGTAGCCATCTGCAACTGTAAAGTTAGTTAAGTATTACGGCTCAATGAGATACAGGTATTTAAACATGTAAGGAACATTTGGCACAAAGGCATCCCCAATTCCATATTGCCAAATCTGACTGCTTACAATCAAATCTAGCATGAACGTATCAAGCAGCTTAATTTAAATCAACATTAGACAGTACAAAATTATGATATTATTTTTTATTTGATTTAATCTAATGTTGCTGATTACATAGCCTATTACATATATAAAGCATATACATTTGCAACTTTCTGATGAAAACATTGATAGCACACTGTTATACACACCTAAATATGTAGTCTAATCATTCACTCTTGTACCTCATTAAAACATCACTTTTTCCTGTACTCTACAGTATGTGTACTTTTGCTCTGGAATCACATTTTTTCTGTAGTTTAAAAAAAATAAAAAATGTTCCCATTCATAATGAAGGAAAATATTACATTCATCTAGTACATATCAGCAAACCCCCGTCAGTGAATGCGTTTTCTGTAGTTCTTTACGTCATACTACATTCATAAGATTAGAAATGTTGTTAGGCTGGGCTGTAATTTATTGTTCATAGCATCCAGTTGCAGGTGAGACTGGGTGGGGGGTTGCTTGTTAAATGGATTTGCTACGGGAAAATAGTAATACTTAGAAACTCCGTATTCGGCAGAGTTGCCACGAATCGTGTACAATTGGCTGCAAGAGCAATGCATGTCTCAGTTGCATGCTCTCCCTTCTCTCTTCATCTGATGTCCAATCTTCCTTTCAAATTCCTCCACCTCACTTAAACAGATAAAATGGACAATCTATCACTGATGGATAAACATAATCATTTTCTTGCACTTTGTAGAACTTAGTCTATTCTTACCTTTGAGTATGAACAACACCAGTGAACAACACCACCCCTTCACCACCAACACCGTTCCGTCTAACAAATTTTCAGCCCAGTCCGTTATTAGAATTTACAGCCATATTACAGTTTTTTTACGATTGCTTTGACTCATTTTGCACAGCAGAATTTCAATGTACAAAACTCAAAATGCAAAGTGCCAAACTGACTTTCAAAATTCATACTCTAAGACACCACATCCTATGCTGACACACAAAGTGTGAAACGGTTAACGCAAAGTGCTAAACTGACTTGCAGAATTCTTACTCTAAGACACCACATCCTATGCTGACATACAAAGTGCAAAACTCTAAATCATATGGTCCATTCTCAGAATACAGCCACCTAATATTACAACAATGTTCAAATGCTTATTACTACAAATGCAGATGACAATCAATTCAACAGGTCTTTGTAGTCATGTCTCAGTACTTCCAACAACCTTGCCGAGGTGAATAGCATTGCAACACAAGATGCTATTGTCATCAGATGCGATGTCGACAAAATTCTGTGGCCAAATGCAGCGGAGAGGCAAAATGCTGCTTAAGCACCGAAAAGCAGTTTTTTTTTTTTTACTTTACAGTAAAGTTTGTTGTTACTGTAACTGTTTTTGCTTTTACTGTCGGTTTTGTTTTTACTGTACAATACAGTTGAGTTTACAGTACTGCATTACTGTATGATTTTTCTTTAATGATTAAACTTCAAATAATCTAATATTTTGTTTGTCTTTCATAAAAACACAAGCGCAAAACTGCAGTCTATCACAGGGGATGATTGCTGTACATAATTTCAAGTACTTATGAGGAAATGACCATTGCATAGTCTTTCTTGGTAACAAGTATTTTGTGTTTGACCACATTATTTGATAATGGCCGTTGTATTTGAAAATGCACCAATAATTAAACTTCAACGATGAACATATCCACTGTTCTGACACTATGATAAACTTTAGCATGAAATACAATCTAATTTGGTTCAGTTGTTTCTATTGTGCATGCTATATATGATTTTGAGCCCAAGATTAGGAGTATAGCATTTTGCGTTATGACCAAAGAACACTTTCAAACTCTTTTTTTATCAGAAGGATTTTGTGTTTGGCAGCATTTTTTCATGATGACTGTTGTATATTGAAAATGCAGCAATGATTTAACTTCATTGTTTGAAATATAATGTTTTGGTGCTGTGATAAACTTTTGCATATAATATTCTCGGATTTGACACTGGTATTTTTATGTTGCATGCTATATTACATTTTGAAGCCAAACTGAGCAGTATAGCATTCTGTGTTAAAAGTTTTGCACATTGAAACTCTGTTGTGCAAAATGAGTCAAAGCAATCGTAAAAAACTGTAATAGCGTTTGCAATGACCTCCCCATGCAGCAATGTCAGACAATGAGTCCGTACTCAGAGCAATCTTCTAGCCACATTACATGATTCACTCTAAATCAACAAGTGAGTGCTGGATTGATACTCCTACCATGGCTGGGAGGGGCTTCCCTTCAGGTGCCAGACCAAACTTGGGGCTTCTTATAATTTAGGACAGGAGCCAGGCTTCCCTGGAGGAGGACATTTAATGGTCAGCTCTCCTCCTGTGTGAATAGCAAATTTGTGAATTGCTTCCACAGAGGGGCAACTGTCTTCCTTCAGTCCCGCTGCTGCCTTTACCCAGTTCGCCCCCATATACAGTATCTCCTAAACACTTAATGTAATCTCCCAACCATACCAGTATCAATCCATACTCTCAGATTTTTCCACACCAATCCACCTGTACCTTTCCTCGTTACAACATTACAGCAAAGGTGGTGCACCATTTTATTATGATTGTGATAACCCCATCTATGACAATCAACAATATACCAAATGTCCTCATGTCACTCGAAGGATCCCCATCCGTGATTGAAGTTACAGTCCCATGTCCAACTGTACTCGTTGGCAATAGTGCACACTCTGACGTCTGTAATCCATGCGTCCCCAGCACAGAAACCCACAATGAAGAACAGGCTCCCTAGGACACCATAGGGTGGGCGGGGATCATTGTGCCCCATGTTGAGCCTCACCCTTGTATTTCCTTAAATGTGACAAATGGACCCACATTGTGATTCCCAAGACTCGGGCCACTAATGGTTTTGTCAACAGAACTGTGTGTGGTCCAGTCCGCTTTGGTTCAAGTGACTTTTTTCTGGAAAGCTCTTGAGGGGAATGTGATTAGTTCAGATGCTGAAGCTGAAAAGGTCCTGGATCCTCATACATATACAAGCAAATCTAATACAGAATGGGGGTGTACTTACTTTTTCACATGACTGTAGATGTCCAAGGCCTGTCCAAAGATCAGCCCTCACCTGCTACACCAAATCATTGATCAACACACACACATGCATAATTACTCTTATAGGACAAAACTCAGAACCCATCAGTGAGCAATGTGTAACCTATTAAATCTATGATAATATATAAAAGAATGTTTTCGGTTTTGGTAATCGTAAAATGAAATGAACACTAACACAAAAAATCAAGTAAAGTATATGATTTATGGGCTTCTAAAACTCACTTAACCGTCTACGACTGGTCGGGAGTAATCATTAATCTACGAGCATTTCTAAGAGTGCCATTGTGGTAGGGGGGCGTGGTTTTAGGCGCTGCCGGCAAGAGAGAGAGTGAACGCGTGTGGTTTGTGGAGCCGACACAGCTCTCGGGAATCATGCAATTGGTAACGATTGATTGTATTATTGTTTGTATCAATTAACCAATTGCCTTGATTGTTCGACAGTGAGCCTGAGTGCATAAAAGCCGGCCGGAACATCTGCGGAGAGAAGAGCGGAGGCCGGAATTAATGTGTGTGTGTGAGTGTGTGTAAAACCCAGAGAAAGTTCGCCAAATAAAGCCGTGTTCTCTGGAAATCCTGCCTGGTTACTGTCTCTGCACGGGAGCGGTGGTGCTCACCTCGCCACAGCCATAAATGAAGATGCTTTTGGGAAACGCCCCCTAAGTTCAAGAAGCTTCGTAAGAAGGGTTTTACAATCGTCTTAGCACGATGCTTTTTGGAAACACACCCGCTTGGTTACCTTCCAAAGTGTGTGCTGGAGTGAAAATTTTACCAGCCACAATCAAAATTTTACCAGCATTTGGCTGGTGGCTGGTGCTAATTTCCCACCCTGGTCATTGCTGAGTGGATATCTTTGTTTGATAATGTTATTTTGACACCTTCTTCTGTATTAATTACCATATTGGTCCTCTTGTCTTTGTTCTCCAACTCCTTGTCAAGCTGTTGGAGCGCCTCCTTATTCTGACATGGACCATTTTCCGTAATGTCCTCTGCCTCTGCCCCAGCTGCCAGTATTCTCCTTTGCATTGCAAGGATTTCTTGCTGGGTGTCTGCAAAATACTTTCGTGAGAATATCTATGGGGAAAGATTAAATGTTGTGGCATTAGATCCTTGAGTGTAGGTGTTTACGTGCATGTGTGTAATCTAAAAATTTACAGAACAGTTTACTCTTTGTTGCTACTTCTGATAAGGCCCGGGGCTCTTCAGACAGGAGTTGTGACATAAAACAAAAATATACTTAAAGGTTGTATCAGCGATTTTGGGTGGAAACATACATTTTTTTTTTTTTTTCCTCACGATCCGCTAGCTGCCCGCCCCATAAGCAGGCCGTCAAAAAAACCGCGTCTCTGTAGGCAGCCTATGCTCCGAGATCGTACACAAAAACAATGGTACTACCAACTACTCAAAACCAAAATAAACAGTATTCCAACCAATCACAATGATCTGCACAAACGCTAATACTCTTATCTCGCTGAAATCTTGACGGATTTACAAACGGTTTGGTTTCTTACAAACGTTATTAACGTGGTTATAATTCTGGATGCTTGAACACTATTTTTTAAAACATAACATAATTATTCATAAGTATGTTTGTTTGGGATTTCGCTTCAGAAGTGACGTCACGTTTGTGCAGATCATTGTGATTGGTTGGAATACTGTTTATTTTGGTTTTGAGTAGTTGGTAGTACCATTGTTTTTGTGTACGATCTCGGAGCATAGGCTGCCTACAGAGACGCGGTTTTTTGACGACCTGCTTATGGGGCGGGCGAGCCTGATCTCATGAAATTCGGCAATATGTACCGATTGTTAGTGTCTCAAAAAACGGTACCTGTTTCCGAATTTTGCACAAGCGCCCCCATGAGCCTGTACTGGGAACTACTGATTAAAGGCTGTGATAGGCCGAAAACATCACGTGTGAGGGTAGTAGTATATGACGTCACGCGTCCCACTGCTTTTCTTGACAAAAAATTAGTGACAAAAAAAATATTACAAAATTAGTGATTCCCGTACCCCACCCACAACCCCTAAACATAACCTCACAGGAGTTCACGTAACTCGGGCTCATGCCCGAACTGTTAAGATAGTGTCCCTTTTTGCTACCATATTGTTACCAACTATTTTGAAATAAAATAAATTATAAAAAATAAAAAAATTATAAAAAATAAAAAAATGTCCCAGGGTCCCGCCCAACCCCTAAACATAACCGAGCCTGATCTCATGAAATTCGGCAATATGTACCGATTGTTAGTGTCTCAAAAAACGGTACCTGTTTCCGAATTTTGCACAAGCGCCCCCATGAGCCTGTACTGGGAACTACTGATTAAAGGCTGTGATAGGCCGAAAACATCACGTGTGAGGGTAGTAGTATATGACGTCACGCGTCCCACTGCTTTTCTTGACAAAAAATTAGTGACAAAAAAAATATTACAAAATTAGTGATTCCCGTACCCCACCCACAACCCCTAAACATAACCTCACAGGAGTTCACGTAACTCGGGCTCATGCCCGAACTGTTAAGATAGTGTCCCTTTTTGCTACCATATTGTTACCAACTATTTTGAAATAAAATAAATTATAAAAAATAAAAAAATTATAAAAAATAAAAAAATGTCCCAGGGTCCCGCCCAACCCCTAAACATAACCTCATAGGAGTTCACGTAACTCGGGCTCATGCCCGAACTATTAAGATTTAAAGAATCTATATTTGCACAACTATATTTTTCTATCACAAGCTTCTCTCGCATTATGTATCTTTCACGAAATCTCCTTACACTCTACAACTGAGCATTAGTCAGTAGTTCCCAGTACAGGCTCATGGGGGCGCTTGTGCAAAATTCGGAAACAGGTACCGTTTTTTGAGACACTAACAATCGGTACATATTGCCGAATTCACATGAGATCAGGTTGGTTCTGCCGCGGTTCAACGCGTCTGCGTCTGCGCAGACTTAAGCTGTCACGTGACACACCTCACATTTATCTCACATGACTCCTGTCATTTCATATAAATGAGGATGATAGGCTATAAATTTCCTTTACACTCTTTGGTATAACTCCGTGTCACATGGCTATTGTCAAAAACGTGGGTGGCTGTGCAAGCCAAATGAGCGAAATATGGCAATAAATAACTTGAAGGTTAAAATGAATTGGCATTCTATGATGAGACGATGTAACGATGCGAATTAATTACAGCCTATTACAGGACACAATGTTTAAAATAGCCATTCGTCTAGGCTTTCGCAGCCTATAGCCTACGATAGCCAGACCAGCCTACCTAAGATTTATTCTGATCGCATGCAGGGAGAACTGCCATAGCCTATCCTATCTTTCTTTTCCGTAGCCTGTAGCCTGTTAGCACAATAGGCTACAAATTCTAATGATGTTTAAAATAGCCTACTAATATTATTTTTATGAATATTAGGCTACCTATTAGCATATGCTATGGTTACTAATATGAATTGGCCTATATGCTTATATTTAGTCTAGGCTATACAAATTTAATATAATATTAAGTAGGTTAGGCGATACAGAAAATATGCACATAGCCTATGCACACATTACATTCTCCTGGTCTAATTTAGCCTACAACAATTTATGAAATCCGTTGAGACCTTTGGACTGCTGGCGGTGGCCTACGACAAGTAGGCTACTGCAACCTTATTTATGTCTAAAGAAATGGGTGTAGCCTACCCTCACACTTCAGCGAAATGGAGAAGATAATAACCTACTGAAATTTCTCTATTGAATGCAACAAGAAAATCAACTGTCTCTGATTAGGCTATTTTTATTACAGGAATAGGCCTACAAGTTCACCGATATTTAAAAATAAAATACTGTAAACTGGTATCCCTTTACAGACTTTCAGAAAACTTGATCTCTTGTTAAAAATAGAATTTGGAAGGAGCTCAGTTGAGGGGCGGTATGGGCTGTCTTAAGAAACCTAAAAAGGGGTTAAGGACATGAACAGTGCTGTATCTTAAATTCAGTGGACGATTAAACGTAGGCATTGCATAGCCCTCTATTTTGTCCATGGATAGGCTATAGGAACCATGAAACGTTTAACTCCGAACTCCTCTTCACATATCACCTTCTGTAAGCCCTACAGAGTTAATTTGTCTTCAAGCCAAATAGCCTAGTTTTTTTCACATTCAGAGAGCTCTCCGCTATCCAATATTTATTTTATTTTAATTGATTAGCTCTGAATCCATACACGTTGCATTCCCTCGACCCCAACAGCACTTTTAGCCTATAGGAGGAAAGAATCGCAAACATATTGTATAAAGAACATTTATCATTCAATAATGTTTGAGTAGCCTAGCCTACTCAATGTCCCCTGTAACCTGTCTTTGCGATGTGCTTTACTGCAAGCAAGAAATGAAGCAGAAAGTTGATGCAAATGCTATATATAGTTCTATGCCTATCCTTAAATGGGGTGCGAGTGGAGAAGCATTCCGTGGGGTAATATTTTTGTTTTCATCAGCAAGTGATTCCCAAGCGGGTTCGGGCCGATTATCCTCCGCTCTGCGCTCTTTTAATCTCACGGGGTAAGTTGGGTTTCCTTTGTTGCTATTATTTCATCTTGAACATTAACGCGCGTCCTCCGGCTATTGCTAATGAACATGTGGGGATTTTTCCACATTTTTTGTTAGTAAAAGTTAAAAGATTAAGTTTTAGGCTGAGGGGATGTAGGCCAATATGTTGATTGGCTACACACTGGAATCGTGGTAAAACGGAACCTTTACACCCTGTTACAGCATCACCTTGAGTTAGAACGAGAAGTCACTGCAGAACTGTTACCTGAAATTTTTTTTAAATCATGGATTAGGCTACATTGCTTGGAATAACTTAATGGATATTTCAAATTAAAGTTTACGCGCAAATGTAGACTATTAATTACGCCAGGCCTATTTTAATTTAATCCTAGGCTAATATGCTTAAATGTAATAAATTAGCCTTGCCAACTTGCACATTTTTTATGGATGGCGTTAATTGCATCTGTGATCTTAATTATTTTTAGACATTATCTTCCTGTCCTGGAAAGATCTGGATATTGAAAATGAATTGCACCTATATCAATATACTACTTCGTGTGAAAATATATCAGAGCAGAGATATTTAGGTCCTATACAGTAAATGACGCTCTTCAAGTGCTGAGAGGAATGGCATTGGGTTTGGCATTTACAGTGCCTCGTGCTAAGTGATTTAGCTTGCCGCTCTACAGATGGACCTGCAGCGGAGAGGCCACATCCGGAAATCCGCAGGGAGAGAGAACGTTCGAAGTTCATGGTGGTTTTAATGTGGATTTGAGGGAGCGAAATTTAGAACGACACTCTCAAATGTCTGCACGTAGTCCACCTGCGCAAAGTATATATTTTATATATACACTTGTTTAGGCCATCATAGAAACAGATTACCATTATTACTATGAATGTGAAATTGTGATTGACATGTCTAAAACTGTAGACCTATTACTATTCTGTAACATTTGAACCCTGCAGGGTCCTAAAAGGAGTGCAGCGGTGAATGCTTTTGTGAGCAATTAGAAAAGGAACTCATCCCAAAGTTTAATATATACAATTTGTAAATTATGGACAAACATTATTAAATTAATTGACATAAATATTCTGAATATGAATTACAGTCCTGGCAAACAATGTTCCAATTTGTTACAGTTAAGGACTAAATATTAATTAAATAATAAAAAATAAAAAAGTATAATTTTGGGGAATTTTAGACACTTGACATATAACTGCTTGCTAAGACCATTCATTCATAATTGTACCTGATTCTGCAAGGCATTTGGCCAAAGTGTGCAAAAAGAAAAATATATTTAAAACAATTAGAGCAGTATTACTTTACTTGATTTGAAAATATATAAAGTAATTGAATGCAATACAATTTATTTAGATAAACATTATTTTTTATTTTAAATATGCAGTGCCAGTTAGTCATTATGATCACACTGCAAGACACCTTTTCATTTTTGTGATGTGACTCACTAGATTTGCATAATGTGTGAATTAGAGATAAACAGGAAAATAGAGCATACTACATATTTTTTTTCACTCTTGTTTTACTTAATGCAGTTCTTAGTCTGACAAATAATATTTGTCGCAATACCATTTCTTGCAAAACCACCAGAATGTAACCCTCAGGACATCTATATCTTGGGCAGCAGTGTGGTATAATAGCTAGGCTTGTAATTCAAAGATTGCAGGTTTGAATCCCAGTTGGGGTACTGTAATAAAAAAGGTACTGAACCTGAATTGTTTCAGTAAATATCCAGATGTATAAATGGATTGTAAGTTGTCTAAAGTTATTCTATATCTGCTACATGTAATTTACACCAAAAGGTCAAAGGGCAAATGTACAGGTGATTAAAAAATATAACCATTATGACATGGTGAAGGCTGAAAACCTCATAAGCTCACTGAATGCTTAACTGTGTTCTGACATGAATTGTATAGCTGAAATATCATACCACATTAAATAACATCTAGCTTAATTTACTCTCTCTAAATTGCTGAAATGTTTTGAACACAAAAATGTGTTTGAATGTTTTTAAGTGATGTTTTCATGTATGGTTTTATTGACAGGTCTTTTTGAAGTTTTGTTGGCCATGGCGACGAAGGCTCTGCCATTTTACCCGTGCAAGCACAAGCATTACAGCTATGACTACCGCAGCAGTGAAGCTAGATATGTAGTCAAGGAATACTCCTCAAGGTAGGATATACAGTTAATCTCTCAACAGAATTCTATCTGTGGTTCGATAGTGGCTGCACAGATAGATGTTTGGAAATTAATTTTAAGTGACTGAATATGTACATTAATTCATGGAAGGATTAGTTGTGTTCCAAATTAATTCTACTTTCCAAATTCCCTCCAGAATGTGCTCCTGATAAATAGCTGAAAAACTCATAAAAAATTGTATGTGCTGATGCAATCGTCAGGCTTCCAGCTAAATTCTATAAGTTCACTCAGTCCTGTTCTTGAAATTTATAGAAAGCGGATGGTTTTGTGTACTAGAACATTCAGGGCACTGCAAAGATGCTCGATAAGAAAGCTTTGCTTTATTTAAAATGTAATAATCTTTCATTTTTATTTAGCCGTTTGTGTATTTTGTGTTTCAGAAATTCTTACATTTTATTAGACAACTGTGTATTTTGTGGTCAGAAATTTGTTAAAATATTAGCGTATGGATTGGATGCCATCTATTTATGCTTCTATTTATTTCTATGGATGCCATCTATTTATGCTGCAAAGTGAACAAGTGTCTTCCTGGGAGGTGGCAATTAGTCTGAAAGAAGAAGTTACATGATGGTTAATAAATATATTTTTCAATTATGGCATGGTTTTTATTGATTAAGTTCACCTGTTAAAGGATATCACATTTGAAAAACAAAAAAATCATACATAAGTTATAGAAAAAGTTTCAAAAGGCATAAGGATTATTTGCCAGAAGCCATACAACTGTGACTTTGTCTGCCCTGCTTTCTGAATCTAGTTAGTAGTTAGTACTCAGATGACAGACGACATGGGAAGAAAAAGGAAAATTGAAGAGAAGAGATGTTGGTGGGCCAGTAGGGGACACTCTTCCCTCTAGACCAAGTGGAAAATATCCTGGTGCAGTGGTGGTGACACTATGCCAGTGATCTTCATCCCTGGTCCTGGACAGCCGCAGGGTCTGCTGGTTTTTTGTTGTTACTATGCACTTAAAGGGGAACGCCGGGTTATTTCTTAAACTTCTATATCGATTTTATACATTTAATGTGAGTCTTGAAGCTTACCGCACTAGAACTGTTCCCTTGTTTCCAGACGCGCTGCGTCGCGCTGATCTATACAGCAAAGTGACACGCAGTAAAGTGATGGTCAGTGGTGGTTCATTTCAGCTGAAGGTCTATACGGTATACTGGAAGGTTCCACATTGATCAGATTCGCTGATAGATAAAAGTCTGATATGACTAAAGGGATGCCATCCTCATTATCTTCAGGTTCTTCCGAGTTCGGCGAGGTATAATTTAGCTATGAAAATCGAAAACATTGTATATGATATTGCAGTCAAAAGTTTCCGAAGCATTTTCGATTAAAGCGGTCGACTCAGTTAACAGTTCACAGTTAACTCACCTCACCTGGTTTCTTGGGTCCGAATTGGTTGCTGAAATTAAGGCGAAAACAAAAACCAGCAGACCCCGAGGCCCATCAGGATCAGGAATGAAGATCACTGCACTATGCTATAGGAATGTAGCCTTTTGAGGCCAAGGTCCTTACTTCTCAGTGGAAGTACGGCGGCGGAGCTAGCTGTAGATTAGCCAGGGTATCTGCCTGTAGGCTATCTGCTGTACTTCACAGTTGCTGACACAATCCGTTTTGCCGTAAAGTTACATATTTGGTAGACAACAAGTCAGCTAAACACAAACATGCTACAGAATAACACAGCATATACCACCAAGCACACTGGCTACCAATTTGCAGGAAAAGTTTGACCACTTCCATGACTTCCCAATCGTGGCAACTAGCTAGCTAAATTGAATAGATAGATCACGCATGCAATCATTTATTAGTTACCTGCTCGTCAGTTGTTTTCGGTGCATGAAGAAAAACAGGTGATGGCACAGCAGTCTCCTTCAGTAGAGGGTGTCCCGACCGTCCTTTTTAGATTTTCACATAGTCATCCTCCGTGAAATGGTCACTACACACTTTTAACTTTTTTAGAGTCTCAATTGGTGACATCCATGCAAGCAGCAAGAAGCCACAGCTGTTTTCTTTGTTGATCTTCCACTGGAAATCGGTGAAAACTTTGTGGTGCCCATTTTTTTGCATGATTTGAACAACCTTGAAATACACACCGAAATACCATCTTACCTGAACGTTAGCTAACAATACTACGAGTCTGATTCTTTCACACGCGCGATATTGTTTTTGGCCGGCAGAGCTATAGGCTACTTTACGTTACCTACTAAACTAACGCCGTACTTCCACGGAGAATTTAGGTGAGCACAAAGTAAAGGATTCAACGATAGTTTGACTTGAAAGATGATGGTATAATCACTGAAAATAACCCCGATAGACTGTCATTGTATTTTATTTGCTTTGGGTGCACTGTGGAGTGTTTAAGTGCGTTTGGTAGTGGATGCTACTCGATACCTCAGAGTTGCACTAGCATTAGCAATGTGTGTATGTCCAAAAGAAGGGACAGCATGGAATTATCTGAAAATGGTTTCCATCAATCAACTACATCATGGGTAAGTCGTAATTGAGACATTGGGCCCTATCTTGGCGATCTTGGCGCTTGGTCTAAGCGCATGGCGTAAAGTCCATTTAGCGCGTGTCCAAGTCCACTTTTGCTATTTTAACGGCGTGTTTTTTGGGCGCTAAGCACGGCGCAGCGTGGAAGTGGGCTGAACCTAGTCTCTTCATTAATTATAGGTGTGTCTTGGGCGTGACATGCAATAAACCAATCAAAATGTCATATCCCATTCCCCTTAAAAGCCTGCTTTTCCACTCGGCGGATTGCTTATATGATGGCGAAACAGACATGCGCGTGCGTGTTTAGTGTGATCAAGGAATAGGCTATATGGATCACTAGTAGCCTATGATCAATATTATTCGACAAACCATTATGAGTTCCCGGTCATTTCCGACAGTGCTGTTATTTTATAAAATATATGTGGTTACATTTCGGTAAAGGCACCTGCAACAGCTGAGAATAAGCTACCAATGGCTTTCGTCTCACCTTAGAAAACGCCAAATTAGCCTGCTTGTTTAATGAATTTCGTTTGATTATGCAATGAAGCAATGAACTCATGTTCAAGCTTCATCCGAAGTTCATTACCTGCATTCTAATTTTGATTAATAAAATAAATAACGTTATTTTGCCTTAATGATGACAATAAATACAATAAAGCTGTCAGGTTGGCAACCCATAGGTTCACACATATTTTCCCTTGTTTTATAATGTCCTGCTTATGGAAATGTGACCAACCTTTTTTTACTGGTAGCGTAATGCTTTAAAACAATCCACTTTCCCAGGAAGACCGTTAAAAGTGCGATTTACAGCAGGGGAAACAGACCTGCTCCTGTAAAGCGCACATGGTATTAAAATTAATTGTGAATTAATTGTAACGTGCTGCAAATTTGTTTTCGTTTATAATTAGACGCTTAGTTCTCTTTAAAATCTTTTGTTCAGTTATGGAATAACAGGTGAAATCAGCGGGGTTTTAATAAGCTGAGGGTATGGAAACGTTGTCACTGTAATTTAAAAAATATGAAGGACGAAGAATAGCTAAGGTTACAATTCAATTAACATGGTGATATTTAGCTCCGTTTTTTAACCATAGGCTATCGAAAAAAACCTTATGCACAGCGAACCCGCTGTAGCCTAGGCTATTTGAAAAACAATAAAAGCAATATTCACTGGACAAGGTTTTGAACTTTTTTCAGTCACAAACCATTCTATTTACTATTTACTATTTACAGGCTGTATTCCTAGATAAACAGAGCTGTATTGTAATGACATTTGAAGCGCATTTTCAAAACTCAAATGTCCGTCTATTGCAGTGCGCGAGTTTTCCATTGAATGACAATTCATGTATTAGGTGTAAATGACAATTTGCGCATTAGGCTTGATATAGGTGTTATCAGCTCCTTTTTAATGGATAGCCATTGTCCCGTACCATCGCACATCGCCTGGATGTTGATGGAGTGGGCTGAGAGCAATGTAATGTGGCATCGTTTCCCTTCGCTGAGGGAAAGGTATGTGGACCTACGGAACCTTTTATTATTATGCATTTTTGATATAGCCTACACAATAATAATATTTCACATTGTGATCTAGATATTTTAGTCATGCTTGTGCGCGCCCCTGTGTGTAACAGACAGGAGGGTACGTGGGTTGTGCACACACCTATGTAGACGCACTTATATGCGCCGTTAAAATAACATGTAAACAACTGCGACATGACTTTGACCAGGTTTGTGGTGGTTCTAGCGCAAGCACTTTCTGCTGGCTCAAGATAGCAGTACGCCAGAAAGAATCCTGGCCACTCCTCATCTTAAGACCAACACGCCCAGTTCACTTGTAATGGGCGCAAGAATACATGGTAGTTAAAGGATGTGAACGCAAGGCGTTATTATGAACCATGCGCCGGGTGTAAGATAGCAAAGACACTTGCGTTTGGCTTAGCGCCGGGAGTAAGATAGGGCCTATTATGTCCAAAATTCCGAAGTATCCCTTTAAAAAAATCTATCCACTTCTGCTGGTGGTTATACACACTCAGAAAAAAAGGTACAAAAAGTACCTAAAAAGGTACAAAAGCTCGTCGCTTGGGTGGTACCCTATGGGTACATAAAATTGTACCCCTAGCCAACAATACATAATTAATTTGTACCTTTTTTTTTTAAAAGGTACTTATTAGTACCCGAAGAGAACATTATTGTACTTTCAGGGTACATTTGGGAAATGTATACCTTAAGGAACAAAAATGTACCTCCACTGTACCTTTATTTCTGAGAGTGTATTGTACAATGGCTGCCCAGGTGGGTACTACTATTTTGTGGGGGTTGAGATGATCCTATGCCCTCCTCTTTTACAGTAAAGAACTTTGAGACCCTTTGGCATGAAATGCAATCTACATTATAATTTATAAACTTCCTCATAATTGTATTTCTCATATTTGAATTGCAAAGGTTATATTTACAGTTCTCATTGGGTAAACAAATGTGTAATGTGAACTACTACAGCATTCATTTTACAGTAGTTACAGAACTGCTACTTGTATACAGATAATTCATTTTAAGTCATAATGCAAACAGATTCAGCAAGGCCAAAAACTAAACACATGTACACTACCAGTTTCATATTTTAACATCATTCCTAAAGGTTGTGTGATGATGTTTGGTGATTATATTGCATCATTATTTTTTTTATTTTTCACATGCTTAACAAAGTACTTGCAAAAGTATTGGAAAGTATTCTTATGTTTGTTGTCAAAATATTGTTGCATTTCCAGGTCACAAAACAATTAAATTAAATTAAATTAAAATACCTTTGATAATATTTTGCCCTTCTGCTCGTACTGTACTCACAAATCACAAATTCACCCATGGCTAAAATGTATAACTGCTACAAACCAATAATGGGCAAATTGTATTTCCTAATGTTTAGCTGTGATGTTGTACTTGCATACAATGGTTTATTGCTGCACTTCAAAAAGGAATCACGGTAATGTGGGATGGGAGCATTGTTTCATCTTATTTGTTTATTTGGAGATCCATGGTCATATTTAGTCTTCAGGTTTTAACAACACATATTGTACTTATTGCATGAAAAACATTTCTAATATATGGATTCTTATAAACTCATATCACATATCACATCAAAGTGATATCAAAGTGGAACCTGCTCTACAGAATTGCGACATCTCTTCATCATTTTGTTTATGATTTCCCTTATAATTTCTTTCTCTCTCTTTCTGTGTCTCTCTCACAGTTCTCTCTCTCTCAGATCTTCAGCTACTTCAACTACTGCAAGTACTTCAGCTACGTCGGTTTCTGCATCGAAGTCGGTTTCTGCATCTACGGCGGTTTCTGCATCTAAGGCAGTTTCTGCATCTACGGCGGTTTCTGCATCTAAGGCGGTTTCTGCATCGAAGGCGGTTTCTGCATCGAAGGCGGTTTCTGCATCTACGGCGCTTTCTGCAACTACTGCGGCTAGTGCAGCTACTGTGGCTACTGCAGCTACTGAGGGAGCGAGCCTAGATTACACTTACCAAATACAGAAGACAATAAATGAAGTGGTAAAATTTCACGTCTGAGAGGATCACATGATCACATATCTCCTGAAGAAAGCAGAACTGCAACACTTCACATGGCTTTCACAGCATTCAATTTAAGAACATATGGACACAATAGAATACATAGAATACATAATCTCTATCCCTTAACATATTACTTCTTCCCAAGGATAATTTACAATGATGCATTCCAGTGTTTTATATGGAATGCAAGGTAAACCAACAGTCCTATAGTTTGCTGGATATGTGTAAACTCCCTTCTTTGGTCTTATAGTAGCTTGCTTCCAGTTATCTGGTATTTCTTCAATTTTTAGAGATATGAGATATTTTTTAGAGAACATATCTTTCAGTGCAGTGGTTCATAAAATGTTCTTTCCCATAGTGCTTTGAGTGCTCTTTGTCCTATGCACACGTATGTAGTGAATTCTGTATGTGAACTCATTAAACAAAGCTTACTTACCAGCATTCAGCTCATGAAACTTGGCTCCTGACAGGTGAAGAGGAAGGCATCAGAAAAGTACATTCGTGAGGAGTCCATGATCAGGGGTCCCGAGTTCCTGGTGAGGCTGAGGTCCCATATCGTCTTTGAGAACACCTCTGTGAAACTGTTCTGCACTGTGCACGGATACCCCACCCCCAACGTTAAATGGTGAGGATTTCATGGGCACGAGGCCAAATTACCTGGTGCCTCCACCCAGCCCAGTCATGTTTGTCTTTTAGAAATGTTTTTTTTTTGTGTTGCTGCTCCAGGCCACAGTAGTACTTCAGTTGTATCCCAAGGATTTTATCATAGTTTACTGTCAAACCATTGGAAGCGAGTGTGTTTTCAAAGGGCTGTTTTCAAATGAGAGCCAAACACACCTGCCAGAATTTCCCTTCTAATGTTGTTGCAGCCAGCTCTCTCCCTTTGATGTCAGACAGATGCTTTAGACCAGAGAAGCCTCACACACACACACACACACACACATACACACACCAGTAAAGTTGGCATATATGCTTACACACTTTCCTGTTAAATACGTATTGGGCAATATTTACATTGAGCAGTTTGTTTGACCACATTATATAAACTTGAAACCGACTATGTACTTTTGCATATGCATACATACATTCATACATACAGTACATGTTGTGTGCAGTAAATGTAAAGCCTTAACAATTCAAGGGGTCATCAAGATCCTGTAATTACAGACCCTGATGTAAATATCATTAATATACGTAATTCAAAGATTTATGCAGCATAGTTGCATAGACATCTGCCATTTTTTGAGTTGGCAGTAATGCAGGATACTTCATTACTACTAGGGGGAAACCTGCTGACCGAAGAAAGGAACTGATAGTACTGAATTGTTTTGTTCCTTGTTTCAGGTTTAAGGACAATGTCCTCCTTGACACCAGCACAGTGGCAAAATACTTTGTGGAGAGTAATTATGGAATTCACAGCCTGGAGATCATCAGGTACTGAACTCACTGGAAACCCAAGAGACCTAATGTCACATGTATGCCATTATAGCAGATATGTCACAGTCATAAGCCTCGCAAAAAAAAAAAAAAAGGCTTTAGCCACATTCATGCAAACTCCATTTGTGCATTTATTCTGTGATTATTGTAATTATCACTTGCATTTGTTTATTTGATTTATGCTTTTACCCGGGGACATTTTACAGTGTTTGACCATGCAAAAACTGTAAAAAAAATATAACACCAACAGCAAAACAAATCACTGCCATACAACCACTAAGATAATACACAAATCCCTATGAGAAGGTAACACTATAACCTTTAAAATCTAGTGAATTATGCTATTCACTACGTGGGCCATCTGTGAGCTAGTTTCACGGGTAAATGTTGATGTCTGGTACCATCTCTGTCCTAATATTAGTATGAAAATATTTAATATTTTAGCTTTAACTTTGGGTTTGTAATTACATGGGGATTCGGTAAAATTTAAGGTTTATGTGAAACTACATTGAAGCAATTTAATATGACTTACATGCTGTCGCATGTGTGCCTTGCACACTGTTGCATGACCATGTTATGACAGTATATCCTGTCACTCTGTGTTAGTTTACATTCTCATTGCCGTGCATGTACTGCTGGGAAGATGAAGGAACCCATGCCGGCAGCTTGCAATGACTGTATTTAGTGTGAGCGTGATTTACACAGAGGTGCCCATGAAAGGTGGTCACGTGCCCAGGCGTGGCGGGTTAGCTTTTCCAATTTAGTCCAGACCTGACCTCGGCTCCGCCCCTGCTAGGCTCCTCAGCTGTTCCTGCTGAACTGCTGAGCGATGTGTCATCTGAGACCTGACCTCTTTAAAGAGCACCCCGGCTCCTCGCTGCCGTTCCGTCACGCCGCCTGGCCGCGACTCCACCCACAGACACAAGACGCCTCCGCCAGACTCAACATTCGTTTTCATAAGAGCCAACACTCCCTAAATTGAGAGGAAAACAGGGTGGAAAAAAGCTAGTTTAGGCACTGAGGATATGAACAGATGAATAAAGTGCTTTAAAATAGCGCACGCCCGAGGAAGGTCACATTGCAGTGTCTGCTCTCTGCTCTCCTCTCTCCTTGCAGTTGGAAATTCTTGCCATTCTTATCCAAGATCCGCTCGTCTTGAATATGCTCTGAATGCCTGAGCCAGGTTTTCCTGCATATAGGCTCATTGAGACCTGGCGGTCTCAAAGCTTTGTCCTTTTCAGCTTGAGAATTCAAATATATAATCAAGTAGGAGTTACTTGTACTGGAGTTACTCAGGTATATTATACTGTAAATGTATTGTACTTAGTAGGTTTACTAAATAACTTGTGGTTTTCACATGTACTCTCCCACTAAAAATAAAAAGAAACAGTGAGTGTGTAGGTGCCGGTAGGGGTGATTTCACCTGATTCAAGTGAAGTTCAAAATTAAAGTAAGAAATGAAATCCTGAACAAAGTAAACCAACTTACTTCCCTTGCATTCTATAACTTTTCCTTATTAAACCGCAGCACTGTGCATGAGCCCCCATGTCTCTCCCCTCTCTCTGATTTGTGCTTCATGTGGAATGTCCCATGTGAAAATTACATCTTCTCCTCCATTCAGGTGTAGCACGGATGACACAGCCCAATACACCGCTGTGGCCACTAACCTGCACGGGCAGGTGTCCTCTCAAGCCGCTGTCATTGTGAAGAGTGAGTCTGTAGCGAAGCTCCATCACTCACGCTAATGAAAGTGTGCAGTTATGCATCACGCAACTTACCCAGCAATGCACAGCAGTAGCCATTATTACAGAGAGCAAAAAGTGTAGCAAATATGAATCACTCTGATAACTGGTACATATTTCCATGACAACATGCAACCTCATGCACGGTCTCATGCATAAGATCTCATAAGAAATTATATTATTATGCCTTTCTGCATTTGAAGAAGGATGCAATGTAAGCTGAATATGTGTCCATTTTATGTGTGTCTGCAGGGTTCCGAGAGGAAGATGAGTCCTGTGTCTATGCTTGGCTTCCTTACCAGTGTAAGTTCTCCACTACTGTTGACACTGAGCTGAGTCAGCTAGATACTGCAGGCCACAATAACAACCAATGCAATAACACTCTCAGAAAGGGCTGGCATTAGTGTGTACACAGCCATTATTTAGACCTCCTGCAATCTGTGCACATGTAAAGTGTTAAATTATTGAAGTATTAAGTATGAAAGTGTTAAATTAACTCTGGTAGTGTCCATTTTGCTCTGACAGAGTACATTTTCCACACTGTTGACTGAAACTGAAGGTTCAGTTAATGCTGAAGAACTACTTTTATGCTTATCCTATAATTTTATAGTAGTGCATGTAGTACATGATTGAATATTGTACGTATATGTAAGTGCTAAATATCTACAGGATTATATGTGTTTGACACCCCCCCCCCCCCCCCCCATTTTAAACTGAAATAACAATGAATTATTAATCACACACATCTTTAAAAGAAGACTAAGTTATCATAAGTGGTCTGTGATCAGGATTCTGAGAGAAGATTCATTCATGAAATAACATTATTTTTAACCATAGTCCCCATGTTACCTGAGATAAACTATACTAAGATCAACATCACCTTTCTGGAGACGTTTGATGTGACCTTTCGAACTGAGGGGGATTCGGTCAACCTTGTCTGCAAGATGATCATCAGCCCTTACCTGGCCCACCTACAGCCAGATGCCCTGTGGTTCAGAGATGGTAAGGAAGCAGTGCTACACTCACAATTCTATGCATCAGTTGCAAAGCAAATGGGATTTTGGTATAAGAAAATCATTCAACAATTTAAGGCAGAAAAAACAACACCATTGGGTTATGGTCATCCCCAACGGCTAATTGGCAAATTCAGGGCTGAATAATAGTATATATTAGCAAATTAATCCTCTAAAGTATCATATATATTTTTTTTTAAATATTGCGGCATTCCATTTTTTGAAAAAAGGAATAAGAAATGTAATGAGAGGGACCAGCATAACATGTTGTCACATTATTTTTGAGACATTTTGAATCCCTTCTCAAGCGCGACCTTTTTTGAACACAAGCTCAAAAATAAAATGGTTACTGTTCTTGAACCCCTTTGATTACAGCCATAATCCTGATCTCTTCTGTAAGGTAACCCTTAGGAGTTACAATCCCCACGAGTCAGAATTACTCTTAAGAAGTATTAATGAAACAAAGTAACAGAAGCTCAAACAAAGTGGAATTTGGAATTTTTTCTCACCTAATATATTTCTATTTTTATTTTGCCAGGATAAGGATACTGACTTTACCTTGATTCATATCTTCTGTGGATTTCCATAACACATAGAACATAGAGTCATTGTTTTGACTGAGCCGGTTTTGTGTCATGTTATAAAATAAGGAACCGCTGTCACAATAACATTCGGATCCTATGATGATGAGTCATGAGTTTTAACACTTCCGAACGGTATATTGTTTGACCACCCATTGTTTGAGAAATTCACCTTTAAAGAAAAGCAATGAATGCAAATAAACAAAACCACTTCCAGCCCGAATACAAGCCGGTGTTAGTTAAGCGGTTAACTTATGATAAACATAAATGTATGTTAAACTATACACCTACACCACAGAGAAAATATCCAAACATAGCCAAATATGACGGCCATCCACAGGCCTTGTTTTGTTTTTTCATTGTTTTTCATTTTATGTCAGCCGCTTAAAATAAAACTTGAATATTTACCTTTATCAAGGTTGCCATTTCTCTGACTCAGTTTCACAAAAACAAAGCATATTGGGAGTTTACAGCAAAAATATTCTCAATTAGACACACATACCTATTAGGCACACAACAGCTGATTTATTTGTGCCTTTTGTAGTAAGGAGTATAATAACTGACTACACCTGGATGAAGCAGAAGGAATTCTTTCCTAGATCATCACACCTCTGAAATGCTCAAAGCACAAATCAAGAGGTAGTGATTGTATCACATCTCTTTCTGTGAAGCTTTTTATATTTTTACAAACTCAAGACTCAAGCTAATTTAACCCTGATATTTTCATTTTGAACTATGTTTTTTTTAATCCAATATATAGAATGTCTGATCTGCCTTAATAAGACAAGTTGGTGCAGTGGTCAGCACTGTCGCCTCACAGCAAGAAGGTTCTGTGTTCGAATCCTGGCTGAGGGCCTTTCTGTGTGGAGTTTGCATGTTCTCCCCGTGTCCGTTTGGGTTTCCTCCGGGTACTCCGGTTTCCTCCCACAGTCCAAAGACATGCAGGTTAGGCTAATTGGAGACTCAAAAATTGCCCATAGGTATGAGTGTGTGAGTGAATGGTGTGTGTCCTGTGATGGATTGGCGGCCTGTCCAGGGTGTATTCCTGCCTCTCGCCCGATGCATGCTGGGATAGGCTCCAGCACCCCCCGTGACCCTGACCAGGAATAAGCGGGTTCATGGATAATGGATGGATGGATGGAAAGGATAAATGGTACAGCGACTAAGAATGGATTGAACACACTCAAGTAGATAAATTATATTTTTATAATGCAACAACAGGTGCTCAGATTTCAGGGATACAGCTATATCAGTATGTATTTTGTTTTAGAAGTAAAATGCCAAAGTTACATGTCCTTATATTAAGGTTTATAGGCTTAAGGGCCAGGCCTACTCTTTTTTTTCTCTTGCAGAACACTTGCTGAAAGAATCCAAGTGGGCAAAGATTGAGTTCGGGGGTGGGGTTGCTACGTTGACTCTACCTCAGCTGTACAAGGATGATGAGGGCCTTTACACCCTTCGAATGGTCACTAAAGGGGGCACTGCAGAGCACAGCGCCTACATCTTTGTAGAGGGTAGGATGCACGACCATCGCCGTTACTTTGAAACATGTTTGAAGGGGTTCAGGTCACTTATCACTTCTTATTTTAGACCTTTATCAGTGTATCCATGTCAGATTTGTAGGGCTGCAACAGGATCTGGGGTAGTGTCTTTGTGTTTGGCACTCCCACAAAGAGTATGAGGTCAGCTGTTTCTGGAGTTTGTGTGTGTGTGTGTGTGTGTGTGTGTGTGTGTGTGTGTGTGTGTGTGTGTGTGTGTGTGTGTGTGTGTGTGTGTGTGTGTGTGTGTGTGTGTGTGTGTGTGTGTGTGTGTGTGATGTGTTGAGCAGACTCTTTGTAGCCCTCTTTTGGACGAGCAGTAGAGCTAGCATTTTCTATTGTTGTGTTGAGCCAACCCAGTGTACCCCCCTTTCAGATGGGCCTCCCCCAGTTCCAAAGGCCCCTGGTGCCCCCATGGACATAAAGATCCATGATGCCAACAGAGATTATGTCATTGTGTCCTGGAAACCCCCCAATACCACTACAGAGGGCCCCATCATCGGATACTTTGTTGACAAGTGACTAATTAAATTTATTTTATTATACTGCTGCTCCCGCTACTGCTACCGCTACTGTTACCTCTACAGCTGCTGCTGATATTGTTACTGGTACTGCTACCACCATCGCTACTGCTACTGCTATTTCTATCAATACCTCCACCGCTACTGCCATGACTATCACTGTATTATTCAAATTAACTTTTATGTTGAATTTTATAAAAAAACTTTGGGAATCATTTTATTATCCGAAATCATTTCTATTTTGAATTTTATTTTATTATTATATTTAATTTTATTATTTCATTCCCAAATGCTAATGCCCATGGTCAATAACAATGATGGAGATTATTTTGACACAAATGGCAACACTCACACTTTTTAAAGATGCCTTTTGTGATGTTTTAGTGCCATACCCTGTTCTTAATAAAACATCACTAACCAAAACACACTTAGCAGGAAGTGCTGATGCTTTTCTCACCATTTAGATTGTAATGAAATTCCTACTTTTGTTTTTCTTTCCTAGATGTGAAGTTGGGACTGAGAACTGGGTTCAGTGCAACGACTCTCCCATTAAGATTTGTAAATACCCTGTGTCCGGCCTATTTGAGGGGCACTCTTACTGTTTCCGCATTAGGGCAGTGAACACCCACGGAATCAGTCGGCCGTCCAGGATGTCCGATCCCATCGCCGCCATTGACCCCACTGAATTTGAAATGCTCCACGGTAAAGAGTGACCGCATCTTTATTAACGCAGCTTTTCCGAGGGTTTCTAATCAGTGCTTCGGGCTAATTGAAATTGTGTGGAAATTGGTTCATGTTATACTTCTCAGTATTTTATCACCCAGAGTGGGCAATGCATGGAACGGCTTGGCAGGTATCAGTGTTTGAGATCAGGCTTGACAATGTGCTGGATGCTCTCTAGAAAGAAGACGAAGCAAATGTTGAGCCTCGACGAGCTGAATGGCCTGTTCTACTAATCAAATATGATGCTCTTATATTATCATTAATTCATTAGAAAGACTCGTGTGCATCCCCTGCTTCTCAAGGATGACCCTGGGAACACCCTGTGCCGGCTGCAGTTTGTAAAAAACACCTCCTTTAATTAGTTTTGGCTGAGCTTTTTAATTATTAATTACTCTGGCCTTGACATCTTTGTTAATGGAGTGTGTTGTTAGAGGTGTGCGTTATGTGTGTTTATAAAAGACCAAAGTTAAGGGGTTTCATTGGCTTTGTTGATTTGATTGCCTCTTGAATAATAGAGTTTAGCATTCAGCTTAATTAAGATGAATTACTTTTTGAATGAACTATAACCATTAACAGCCTTATACGGCTTTTAAAGGCTTTTTTGGATTTGTGCAAACTACCCAACAGAATTAAATGTTCACTGTCAAATAGGTATGATAGAGCAGTTAACTCAAGAGATGTGGTCGGGGTTGAGCAATTATGTAGTTTCTTTTACACCACACGTGGATTTAAGCAGCATTCATTCTAAACTGATTTACAAATAACCCTTACTTTCCCCAATAAACACAATCTAGTTATGGTTATTACTGAACTGCCCAGAATTCTGTAAGAATCTGTAAGAATCCAGACCATTGACCGTTTGCAGGTTATCCAAATTAATCATATTATCATGAATAGCCAGGCATAAGGACTGAGAACAGATGCAGCACAGCTTGGGATGCTGAGTGTAAAAACACATTCTGGAGCCAAGGTTTTCCCGTTCAGCACATTACACACATACAGGACTCTCAAGGCATAATGCATTTGAGGAAAGTGGTAAAACACATTAAGAATGCCCTTGCATAAAGATAACAAGGAAAACCTCCAGTAACCTGTAAAAGGTCAAAACACATTACTGTTTTTTTGCTTTTCCTTTTAAGAAAGTGGTGTTGTCAATTTGTTTTAATGCATACAATAAATAACCATATGTAGCACAATGGTTCCATGTAAAATGGTAGGCATGATTAATAAATATAATAACTAATATATTGCCACAAACAAAATGTTTAACGATGGATCAGTTAAATTAATCATAGGTATGGTACTGTAAATAACAGCATGGTCTCTCTGTCCCTTGGATTACAATCTAAACCACAGTGGTGAGGCATGTTCAGTAGTTTATCATCATTTCCAGCTAGCCGGTATCTCTTTATAAAGTTACCAAGTTGCAGCTGCGTGCTTTAATGATGCTAAATCAGGATAGGCCTCATGATGTATTGTGTAATTATAATAAGTGAAATGCATTTGCAGGTATCTAGAGAAATTGTCTTGGTCAGCTACGATAAAGCATCAGTTGAAATGTAAACCCCGCCTTTGTGTCTGTGGGATCTATGTGTGTATGAGACCCATGCTCATACTGGCTTTTTTCTGTATAACAGCAATGAAACTGGGAGGAAAACTGGATGTGGTGACATATCATGATGACCTGGAAGGTACGGTAGCATGTGTGTCACACTTTCTTCTTTAGGCCCAACATATTTCTACAAACCTTTCCCTTTTTTAAATGTGCAATTAAAATAATTAATCATTATTTCCTAGTGCAAACGTTATAATGCAAATTATATATTCAGTTTTCTATTGACTTATTTTATGGTGTTATATTATTAATTCATTTATTAACAGACAAATTAATCAATTATAAATACGTTGCATTGATGATTAATTGCATCAAACATGGACTTCAAATAAATCCATTAAATGTGCTTCAGTTTTTACACTGCTTTATATGCTATTATATACAGAATTACACATGTAGACCTCACCAAATGTCACTTTTATCATTTTTCTTTTCATGATTCTCTCTTTCAGTAATTAGCAATCATTATGTTGCCTATAATTAGGTCTCATCTGAGAGGTGCTGATTAGTTTTTGATGAGGGTCATGCTAACTTCTAACTTCTAACCATCTGTGATGCTTTCAAATTAAGATGATTGAAATTTCCTGCATCAGACTAGCATATAACCGTTAAGTACGGTTGAGGCACAATGTCCCTCTTCCACCACAAGAGTGAGCTTCGAACCCGAGACAGGAAAAAAAAAAGGAGGAAACTCGGTGGCCGTTTATTGTAAGCGGTGCAACGCGTGGGGTATTTTCCTCCCGTTGAAGTGGGCAGTGAAGGTCGCACCGTGTAGAGGTAATGAATCATCTGCGCGCTCTTAGGCTTCAGAAGCGAGGGTAATTCTCTTTGATGTTTCTCACCTGCAGCGGAGGGAAGTCCCCCGGGATCCCCTGCCAACGTCCACGCTTCGGAGACGGACCGAACATATGTGGTGCTCAGCTGGGAGCCGCCTGCCTACAAAGGCCGTGCTCCTATGTGGTATTACATCGAGAAGGTTTGTCCCCAAAATACTCATTACATTACATTACATTACAGGTATTTGAACTTACACAACTTTCACATTTTTACATAGTATCTATTTATACATTTATACTGAATTTAGGTTAAGTACCTTGCTCAAGGGTATGATGGCTCTAGTGTCCTAGGAGTCAAACCTGTAACCTTTAGGTTACAATCCCTTCCCCATTACACTAGGTGACAGTTCCTTAACCATTATACTACACTGCCCATGAGCCACCACTGGTCAGCCGTACTTAGGGTGTACAGTCCAATACTTTTATTAAACCCTTCTGACATTCTGCCCCACAATAAAATATCTGGAGTCTTTAATCAGAACGATGTGTAACAATCACATAATGGATTCTAATGAATGTAAAGAGCCTTTGTTGCAAATTAATCAAACATTTGAGGTTGTTCTGTTTGTAAACATTAATGTGATGTCTCCAGCTTCTCCCCTGCAGTTTAATATGTACTGAAACAGAACAAGGCCATAAATATGGCCAAAACGTACAATAGTTTTTTATGGATTTGCAGGAATGCACCACAACAGTACACAGATCCATTATTTTTTGAGCCATAATCCCTTGTGGTTGTTGTTGTAATGAGTTTTTAATTAGCGCAAGGTCCTTTCCTGCAGTCTCTGGCTGACAGTAAGACCTGGCAGAGGGTGAATACCCAGGTGCCGGTGAGATCGCCGCGCTACGCCGTGTTTGACCTGGAGGAGGGCAAGCAGTACAGGTTCCGCGTTTTATCGGCGAACATGTACGGCACAAGCGAACTCTCCCCGTCTTCCCCAGCCATCCAGACCCAGGAGCTGAAGGGTGAGTTTGCTCTGTAAAGGAGCACATTCATCACTGTATATACATTAAGAAAGCCTTCTTGCTTCACTCTACAATATCATATTAACTCACACGTGTTAGCCATTGTATAAGATGCCACTATATGAGATCATCATGCATTATGATGGTTTTACAAAAATATATATAAACATAAAAAAATCTGAAGAGATGTTTGAGAATACATAGTAAAATGTTAAGTGTTAAATCAACTGTAGAGTTGTAGACATGTAGAGGTACATGTGGTCCGTATTAGACTCATGTAAACTCCGTTGAATTAACACTGGAAATTTCACTGTGTATCTTCTACTTTAATGTGATGTATCTTATTATAATAGCAGCAAACATTAAAGGGATATTTCACTTTCTGGTGTTTATTTTTTAAATTTTATTTTTTTATTTTTTACATTATTTCAGTTTATTGTATATTTTAGACTGGTCCAGACAGTTTTTATGTGCAAAGAAGGTTATTGTCGATATTTAGAGAAGTTTCTGATGACTGCCAATACTTCCCGTGAGTGCAGCGGTTGTATCTGGTAATATTCACACGTATTGCCTCTGGAGTCATAATGCCACTGTGCAAGCTGCTTTGGAGTAATTTGTTTGAAGTTCATTTTCTTGCTTTAGACCACAAATCCCCAAATGCCCCTATACCTGCCATTGTAAAGCCAGCAGGTCTCAGAAACCTCTGTAAATATCTACAGTATTTACAACAGTGTAGCATAATGGTTAGGGAACTGGAGGTATTACTCCAAGGTTGTAGGTTTGAATCCCAAGTGGGGTACTGTTGTTATACCTTTGTACCTTGCCTTCAGCAAAATATACAGCCATATAAATGGATTAAGAATTATGCATCCGCTGTCATAGTCTGCAGGCTTATTTTCCTTTTTTACTTGCTCGTCCCCTTTAAGCGCCTTCACTATGTCTTTTTTCTGTTCCATTGTCCGTGTCGGGTTTTCCTTTCATTTTGCTACTCAGCGATTGCACCTGTTCGGCTCTTCCGCTGCCTATTTAAGCTCAGCGTCTTCCTTTTCCGGCGCTTCCATGTTATCTTGTATTTCTGGTAGCCGGTAAGGTATAGGACTGGGAGACTGGTTTTGCTTATTATTTCTATTAAGCAAAAGCAGGAGGGTCCCGTTAGTAAGTTAGTTAGTAAGATCTTCTTTTCCTGCTACTCTAACTCTCTATCCTATCGCTTTAATCAGTTCCTCTCGTTGGTCTAGCTTGTCACCATTGAGCTAGAGAGGTTCTGCTTTTCCAGCTATCGGTCTATCTTTTCATTTTCTCCTACACTCAAGCCTACGAGTGCTACTCACCCTAAGTTTTAGGGTTACTATCAGTTATTTCGTTTTCCTTTTATTTCTCCTCCGTTTTTGGAGGTTTACAAGCCTCGCTTGTTATTTTTGTTTATTTACTCGAAGTTACGAGTTCCTCATCCTTTTGTCGGGGAGACTTTTACGTTTTCCAGTCTCTACCCTTATATCTCTGTCTGAGAGAGAGAGGGGGCTGTCTTCTGTTCTCGTCTTTTGTGTTTTCTCTGTTCCCTTTCCCCTACGGAATATATTCAGTTTTGTGGTGTCACGTGTGACACTTTTAGAGACCCTGTCTATCGCCCCTGGTCCTCCATAATATTCTCCGTGTCTCAGGACACAGGAAAACCCCTTATATCCGCTGAATTGCTAAAATGTAAATGTAAAATCTACAGTATCTTCATTGGGCCAATCGAAAAACACACACTAAAACTGAACAAATATACAGTATATATTTTAAAAACTCAGAAAAGTGAACTATCCCTTTAATAAAGAAGAACAGAATAATCTAATAAGTATCTCTCCCTTCCATTTTACAGCAATAAAAAACACTGGCTAGTTCATACATTTATTATTAATAAGCTAAACATCAGCATTTCTTGAGGTAAAAATATTTTGTGCCTAAATGGGCTGGCTGGCTTATTCTCATCTAATATTCTTATGTCCTTATTAATAAACAAACAGACTTGGGAACAGGCTTCTCCTGGTGAATTGAGACTTACGGTATCTGCCCTGATGTACTATTTAGAATGTGTGCTCAGTAGTTCTCAGCAGAATAACAAGTGTAGGAACTAGTGTGGGCTTCACACTCTCAAGAGGAAATGTGTTCAGTTCTGAGAAGACGTCAGCGAGACATCAGCCTCTGATGTTGGCATCATCTCCATAGCTGTAAATACAGTGGGTTATAAATAAAATGAATCAAATTTATTTAGTAAAAAATGCTTTTCTCCTTTTTCTCCCCAATATGGAATACCCAGATTGCACTCTGCTGACTCTTGAATGATGTCGGCATCGAATGCAATGACATCCGAATACTTATGAACGCTCTTCCCTGTCCTCGTTTCCTCCTCTCCTCTCCTCCTCCCATTTTGTGTTTCCATTTGATGTGGTCAGAAGAAAACAAGAAACGGGAGCAAGGTGAACCAAGGAGAAAACATTTTAAAGAAATTCATTGTAACCCCTAACTCTTCATTTTGTACCCCAGGTGTTCCCTCTGCCCCTGGTCAGGTGCTCGCCACCAGAAACACAAAAACATCCGTCCTTGTCCAATGGGATCCACCAAAACATCCCAACAACCTGATTGGTTATTATATTGATTCCTGTGTGAAGGGATCCAAAGACTGGATCTCCTGCAACCACAAACCAAACAAACACACCAGGTACGTCAAAACCACAGAAACACACCAGGAGGAAACCAAAACTACGCAAACTGACTAACTAATTAATCACACTGACTCACCACGTAACCACAAACACATGAGGTAATATCAACAATTGCAGTCACTAAACGACCAGGTGGACTGCATGCAGGTCAGTCTGAAGGAGGAGCCAGGTTTAATATAGTTTATCTAATTGTTGTTTCTTTGGTCAGGTTTGTGGTTCATGGTTTGACCACAGGAGAGACCTACGTGTTCCGCGTGCAGGCGATCAATGAGCTGGGCCTGAGCGATGAGTCCCAGGAATCATCCCCCCTCTCTGTCCAGGCTGCTCTGAGTGAGTGATATCCCATAGGGGAGCCCCCAAGATCGCTCAACTGCTACACCCCCACAAAAACACACGTGCTCAAAACCACAAGAACCCTGACTGCTATATATCCTCCAAACCATGGGAAACCTATGTGTTTTAGAAGCATTTATAACTAGGGCGTGGTTGTACGGTTGTACCGGTAGACAGCGTGGTTGTACCGGTTTTTAACAGCGGATTAAAAGTAATTTCATGGTATTGACCAGATAAAATAAGATTATGGCTGATTTGATGGTCCGGTATGATGACTCAACAAATGCGTCGCCTCTGTGGCACATGTGTTGCGACATCACACCAGGTAACTGTCGCAGCCCAGAATTGAAATTCCATCATACCAGCCCATCACGTGAAAATGTCATGTTAAAAAACAAGTGTAATTGAACCTCAAGACGATTGTAGATAATATGAAACAAGCTATGTGCCTGATGTCCTCGGTAATGTACAACGCTGTTTGGGACACGAGCCAAAGGCTGTATACAGAGTGAAACCAACAACTAATAGACTATATATCTGTCTGATAAAATAATTTGCCAAAAACTTCAGCCCTATAAGGAATATAGACAGCTTCTGAGGAGCCTATGAAATGGATTTGGTGTTAGCTTGTACAGTATTTCATACAATCGCGAAGAACACATATGCTTAGTTCAGAACGTGTACATATTTGCACATTACTACCAGATTACAGTGCATATTATAGTGCACAGAGCATTTTTTGATGTTGCATTCAGGCTGTCAAAGATCATGTCTGGTGATGGAAAGTGATTTAAAAACCGTGTCCATTTCAGAGATGCCCTCTTCCCCCTATGATATTGCCCTGCTACATTGCGATGGCAGCTCCATGATCGTTAACTGGAAACACCCCAAGCACTCCGGTGGGGCCAAGGTCACAGAATACTATGTGGATAAGAGGGAGGTGTCCCATCACAGCTGGAGGGAGACCCACATTCCCGCAGTTAAAGAAAGAATCTTCAAGGTACCTTGTTTTTATCAATCAATTTTGACTACACAGTAATGTCCAGTGTTAATTGAACTCTGACCAGATTAGGCTCATATGTATGCTGTTAGAGTCGGCTCATAAGTACACTGCTAGAGTTGAACTAACACTGGACATTTTACTGTGAATTTACTGTGTATATAATCACAACTAGCATGGTTAGTATTTCATTCTGGACTGTGGGACGCTTCACAAAGGGCCTGTGCCTTAGCTAGTGCTTTAGCCACCCGGCAGCCCCTATACAGCTCTTTGAAGGTCAGTTCAGACCAAAGATTCGCGAAGCAACAGGCGAAGCGACTGGGGACTCTGCAAAACTCATGGTTTGCAGCATTCTAAAACTGACCCGTTCACATCAAAGCGACAAGATGAGACTTTTATGGTTACCATAGCAACAGTTATCATCCTTGTTTACGGTTACTTCCTTGTTGGTTGCAGTACTCATCTGGCAAATATCTAGGTCAATATAGAGAAAGTGTATGCAAGTATGATGCTGCTGTAGCAGCAGTATTGCTAATAAAAGCAGGGCTTCGTAAGAGCTGAAGATCCAGACCCCCAGGCGGGTTAGTACACACTGCTGCAACACCTCTCTGCAATATTCTAATCAGACGTTCTGAGACGGGTTAGTACACACTGCTGCAACACCTCTCTGCAATATTCTAATCAGATGTTCTGAGACGGGTTAGTACACGCTGCTGCAACACCTCTCTGCAATATTCTAATCAGACGTTCTGAGACGGGTTAGTACACACTGCTGCAACACCTCTCTGCAATATTCTAATCAGACGTTCTGAGACGGGTTAGTACACACTGCTGCAACACCTCTGCAATATTCTAATCAGATGTTCTGAGACGGGTTAGTACACGCTGCTGCAACACCTCTGCAATATTCTAATCAGACGTTCTGAGACGGGTTAGTACACACTGCTGCAACACCTCTGCAATATTCTAATCAGATGTTCTGAGACGGGTTAGTACACACTGCTGCAACACCTCTCTGCAATATTCTAATCAGATGTTCTGAGACGGGTTAGTACACACTGCTGCAACACCTCTCTGCAATATTCTAATCAGACGTTCTGAGACGGGTTAGTACACACTGCTGCAACACCTCTGCAATATTCTAATCAGACGTTCTGAGACGGGTTAGTACACACTGCTGCAACACCTCTGCAATATTCTAATCAGATGTTCTGAGACGGGTTAGTACACACTGCTGCAACACCTCTCTGCAATATTCTAATCAGACGTTCTGAGACGGGTTAGTACACGCTGCTGCAACACCTCTCTGCAATATTCTAATCAGACGTTCTGAGACGGGTTAGTACACACTGCTGCAACACCTCTGCAATATTCTAATCAGACGTTCTGAGACGGGTTAGTACACACTGCTGCAACACCTCTCTGCAATATTCTAATCAGACGTTCTGAGACGGGTTAGTACACACTGCTGCAACACCTCTCTACAATATTCTAATCAGACGTTCTGAGACGGGTTAGTACACACTGCTGCAACACCTCTCTGCAATATTCTAATCAGACGTTCTGAGACGGGTTAGTACACACTGCTGCAACACCTCTGCAATATTCTAATCAGACGTTCTGAGACGGGTTAGTACACACTGCTGCAACACCTCTCTGCAATATTCTAAAATGGTTTTAGTCGTGTTGCTAACATTTGGTCTGAATTGGTATTATGGCATGGATGGCCGACATTTCGATAGCTCCACATCCTTAGAAGGCACAATATTGAGCTATAAAGCCAAAGGATTCATTGGGCTCTTATTGTTTCATTCACAGTAGATGCACATTATGAAGAATGTTTCACAAGGATAGTCAAGTCAGTATTTTTGAGGTGACATTTTCGCAGTGATCTATTTTACTTTTTACTCCTCCTTTCTTGACAGGTGGAGAATCTGAAAAGTGGTGCAGTCTATGAGTTTCAGGTTTACGCTGCCAGCCTTGCTGGAGTGGGGAACCCCTCAGAGCCTAGCGCTCCCTTCGTCTGCCAGGCTTGGACTTTCCCGGAGCCAGGTACCACAATTTACATACATGTATACATAAAAATTGCTGTTAAATAACAAAGAGACTGAACCCATTCTGAAGGAGCGAGAGACATAATACTACATGTGATGAACTGCCACTTCTGTGATGAAGACGATTGGTTTCTTTCTTCCTGATGGAATGCTCACCTTAACATTAATGTTATTCAGCCATTTTCTTTCCTCAAGAAATATATCTTGGACGGCTCTCCACAGTATTTTTGCAGCTTTGAGTAAAATGTGGAAAATTAAACAACGAACACCCTTGTTGCACTCTAAAACAATAAAACAAACATAATCATAGCAAGCACCTTCATTTAATTATTTTAATTGAAGCTATGAGAAAAGCCTAAACAAAATGGTAGCTCTGTCCCAAACTGCATACTTCGATGCTCAGAGTATACAGAGCACATGTGCTTCCAAACCAAAGTACTGCCGGTCATGGCTTCCACTAGTGAGAGCTGTGTGTGAATTTCAGGTCCAACTTATGATCTGACCTTCTGTGAGATCAGGAATGACTCTGTAGTGCTGGAATGGCTGGCTCCGTTATATACGGGCAGTTCTGCGATTTCTGGCTACACTGTGGAAATGTCCAAGAAGGGCTCGGACACCTGGACCACTGTAAATGAGACCGCCGTCAGACACCGCTACGTGAAGGTGAACATCCCTTAAAAGTCAACCTGGAAATGCATGAAAATGTACATTGTTTTGTATCTTTGTATCATTGTTTTGTTTGATCTTGGCCATGTCCCCGATTTCCCTTAAGTCAGTCTTTGTGAATGTTTTGCGATCAGTGTCGCATTCTATTGATTGTCAATATTTCCAGTCTGGCAGTTGGTTAACAAAGCACATTTGATTTGCAGGTGACTCAACTAGAAGAAGGCGAGTCCTATGCCTTTAGAGTACGTGCCCAGAATGCTGACGGGGTTGGGAACCACTCCATGGCTTCTGATTCCGTGTGCGCCAAGGCCCTGGAAGGTACCAACTGAACAAACAGCACAAATACACCCATCTGGAAACCCATATTCAGTCTGACAGTACACTGTATTTAGTCAATATTTGTCATTAACCTTGATTTTGAATAAAAAATTGTTTTTTTTCTTTACAAACACAGTTCAGCAATCATCACAATTAACTCTTTTCAGTCACATTGTAAAGAACAAATGTTGATAGATTTAATCCAGGACAGTGTGTAAATTCAATATAATGAACTGAATTAATTTAAAATGCCTGTATGTGATGTGTAGCCATAACATGCTTGTATGTGGTAAATGCAAATCATAAACATGAGGTTTCAGGCACTACAGATGGAAATACATCATGCAGGTGCCTTTGGTTCAGGTTAACTTAAGGAAAGAATTTTGAAACGTTACCAATGTGCATAGGTTTATGTCAGATGTCCTGATGCTATATCAGAACCAACCAGGCCAAGTGGAACAAACTCAGTGGAAATGATCAAGACCAAGTTATTTTGATCTTTACAAAAACACATGTGAAAATGAATGAAAAAGTCATTTGACAACCAATATGGGAGGAATTAAGTTAATAAAGAGATTTTGGGCATTATTAAATAAACATCTTATTGTTTAAATATAACTAAATGCTAGTGTTCACTGTTTTCATAATAGCAATGATGAGTTAAATCACCTTATTAGAAGAACAAACATGTATTTAATAGGTAAGTCAGTTAATTTGCAGGTTCAGGACGCACGTTGATTGAACCCAGCCTGTTGAGGTTTCAGGCCTTTAGGGCTGGATTGTGGGGCATGGTGGGAAAGGAAGAGCTGAGGAGGGTGGTCTAAAGGTAGATGAGTCTCAGGTGGAGAGAGCAGACGGAGCGGAAAGGTTTACCTCTCTAAGGCACGGGATGAGAGACAGAGGAAGGGCAGCACAAGCAGTCTCTAGACACCTGCCCCATTCCCAAGCAGAGCTACAAACAGCCAAAGCTTTGTAAAAGAACCTTCCAAAGGTCAGGCAGTGTTTCATGATGGGGTCACTCAGGATTATTTTCACCCATCAGGTATCCAGGAGGTGCAGTGCGGGGTCGATGCGGAGACAGGTGACATATACCTGTCCTTTGAAAGCTGTGAGATGTCTGAAGATTCATCCTTCATCTGGAAAAAATCCTATGAAGAAATCACCGACTTCTCTAAAGGGATCGTCATCAAAACCGAAGGGAACTGGTGAGAGCAAAATCTTCTGCTCGAGGCGTCTGTACCTGAGGGGATTCCAGGTCCAAGTTTTTCACCTTGAGCATATTGTAACACCACAGGGGGGTCTGCTGTGAATGTGATGTGTAAATGGGCTGTTTTTACATGGTATTTTCACACAAACGGGCTACAGGCAAGATTATATCTTAGTCATCCTTTCACTGAAAAAAAGCAAAGGTAAATGAAATGTAATGTAAATTAAAGTTCCTTTCAAGCAGTAACTGAAAATGGATGATGGTCATTGTGTTTGCCGTTCTGACTGCCATGAATAACCTGGGAACCAGATCAATTATAAAAATAGTTATAATAAAGCCGATTTATATACATGCCTCTTAGCAGATGCGTTTCTCCAAAGAGACCTACATTATATTAATGCATACATTTCTGTATATGTGGTCCCCTGGGAACGAACCCGCAACCTTTGCTTTGTTAGCACAGTGCCCTTCCAACTGAGCCACAGGACATGTTAAGTACCAAACCCTTCCCTTCCCCATGTTTCTCAGCTCCAAGCTTATTTTCAAGAACCCCGACAAAGACGATGTGGGAACCTTCTCAGTTGCTGTGAGCCACACCAACAACGTCTCCTCCAGCTATCGAATAGGATCTGAGGGTGGGTTATGAAAACTGAGAAAAAAAATAGATGCCTATTTATAAGGGTGAAACACAGCATATGACATGTGACAGAATTAAAGTTTAAAAGTAAACTTTTTTTTAAAGTTTCATTTTTAAATAACAGTTATGCAATTGTTCATTACTACAAACACATAATTGTTAAAAGAAATCCTTTAGAGGGAAAGTTAATTTGCTATTGGTGCCATTTGTTCTCATTAATTTGTGAAATAATTTCTGTAATACTTATCTCTATGTCTGTTAACTTCCTCTTTCAGAACTGGAGAAAATGCTGGCTCAGAGTTATGACATCAGACACCCAAGTGAGTTTTTTTGCATTGCGAAAGTGGGTGTTTCTCTCACCCTGTTCATGATGACCTGGTATTGAGCAGCAAGGCAGAGATCACTGCAGTTCGGAAATAGTTAACCAGGACAGTCTTACGCAGTAGCCTTTTCCCTCCCAAACGTGACTTATGAAAACAGTTACTTCAAATGTAAATATTATGTTTCCTTGTGGAATCTACAGTAATCACATTATAAGCTCATAGCATCAGAGCTGCAGTATGTTGTTTAGACTCAGGCCTGACAGGCAAAGTGAGGGGAAACTACTGATTGATAGCTGGCCACTCCTTTAAGACTGACTGACATGAGTAGAGTTGCTTAGTGAGGGACCTCCTGTCTGTGGTACAGGTCGTTTGACCCCCCCCCCCTCTCTCTCTCCTCCAGTCATTCCTCTGAAGACTGAGCTGTCCTATAAGATCCTGGAGAGAGGCCGCATGCGTTTCTGGCTGCAGGCAGAGAGCATCTCCTCTGCCGTCACATACAAATTCTTCAAGAATGACGAAGAGCTTGTGAGCAGCGAGGTAGGCTATCCACAGGGCTGTGATTCCCGTTCTCACTTTGACCGGATGACACACAACGGTGCGGATTTTTCCTTCCCTTTGTTAGTCCATAGCCTCGGATTCTCAAATTGTTGGCATATATTCTTGTTAGCTTATTATAATTATACAAATAAAACGTGCAGTAATTGTGACTGTTACTGTTTCAATGACACTGACATACAACCATAACGTAAATAATGAAATTATAAAGTATGTCCTAAGGCCAGAATTCAATCTACATTTGTTCTTAACTATCTCTCTCCAGTAAAACTGATGCTTTTACTTCGTAATTGACAAAGACACGTTGAAAAAAATACGGTCCGTATATTTTTTGGTTTCAGCAACACAAGATGAGTCACGATGTGGCCACAGGCATCATTGAGATGGTCCAGGATCATTTCACTGAACAGAGTGAGGGAACCTACACGGTCCAGATTCAGGATGGGAAGGGCAAGAACCAGTCCACTTTGGTCCTGATTGGAGATGGTAATACTGTTCTCTTACATGGTTGTTCTTTAGCAGTTGGTTTACTGAATGATCCTTCATCCATTTCTTTTGTTGTTTATAGCTTTCAAGGCAGCGCTTGCTGAGGCCGACTTCCAGAGACGGGAGTACATCCGAGTGAAAGAAGGTATCACAGAATCAGAGGAATAGCTCAAATCTCACCTCTTAATAATTAGCAAAACAGAACTTGCCTTTGAGAAATTGTTTGGTGTAATTAATGCTGAATTTGTTAACCATACTAAGACACAGCGCAACTCAAAGCACAAACTCCAGTCTATAATACAAAATAAAAAACATCAGCATGTATTAAAATCATAATTCAATCTGCAATAAACGTAGATCACTGTTGCCAATGTATTCCTAACTAAATCCAGAGGTGGAAAGTCCAGGGGTCAGAAAGTAAAAGTCCTACCGTGCGTTTCTTCCACCCGTGAACTCAGCCAGCTGATTTCACTAATTACTTCTACCTCCTGGCTGAATAATTGTGCTAATTAGCAAATCCAGGTGATTGGAACAAAATACCAGGGAGGACTTTTACTTTCTGAAAGTGGACTTTCCACCTCTGACTAAATGTCACTAAATGGGATAATGACGCCATGCCACAAAGTGGCACATTATGTTGCAGCATGTACATAATGATGTCGTGCCCCAATGTTAAACATTTTGATGTAACTGCATATGACCTGTGCTGGAAAGTGCCAGATTACATTGAGGCATTTGAGCGATATCATGCCACAATGTTAGAAGTTTTTAATTAATTATGTACTATATCTAGGGCCCTGGAAAACCTGTGGGCACTGTGTATATGCCATGGCTCTTGGGGACACCTGTCAATATTCTGTCCGATTAGAAGCATTAGTTAGAGCCATTATATGCCTGAATTCAAGTAACATTTGTCCTTAACTTTGATGTACAAATAAATGCAAGCATTCTTTACACAGTTTGGCATAAGTCAGTTTTGTTGAATGAAAAGGTATGCTTACATTTCTCAACTTGTAGATTTTAAGGACAAATGATGGTTAAATCCAGGCTTTGGTTTTGCAGGGAATAAACTAGGGATGCACCAATACCATTTCTTTCAGACCGAGACCAAGTACCAAGTACTCAGGTTTGGGTACATGCAGATACAGAGTACCGATACAAATACTTTTCATAATATAGCATTTTTTTGTTACCAAAAAAGTGAGACTGGTTTTCAAGACCCTGGAGTGTTTATTATTTTTCATAGATTTTTGAGTTCACGCCTTTATCAAAAAGAACACAAAACTCTCACTGAGTTCCAATAAAACGTAACGGAACTGGCACTGAGTTCTAATAAACAAACATGGAACTGTCACTCAGTTCCAATAACACACACACACACACAGGATTTGTACAGGGGAAGGAGGAGTAATGCAGTCAATAACGGAGCAAGCATGTCATTTCAGTTTTGATTTCATGGATGGCGAGTGAAACAAACTCAATCAAAAATAGTTTAAAATTTTATAATAATATATATAATTTTGGCCTACATTAGCTAGACTAGCTAGATTGACTTTGGTAGCATTTAGCCAGTTATTTTAATTGAACTAAATAATGTTTGTCAATTTACAATAATAACTTAAGCTTCAGACGTTACTTTGTGTATTTTGTGCTTAAATGTAAATTACAGTAAGACGTAATCAACTAACTCTTCTACCTTCTCCTCGTAGTCTTTATTGTCAACTGGAGAGACCTCACAAACCAAATGCTCCCGCCTCAGAAAAATATGTTTGTTTTTACGACACAGGCAAAATGGTGCATGATGTTAGTTCTGTCCACCAAGTGCAGCGACGGTGCATAAGTCTTGATGTATCTGTTGTTCAGGACGTATCTGGTTTATAAGCAGGAATACCCAAAAAGCTTGCATCATCGGGTAGTATGTCATCGGCTGTGCAGTGACACAAATAGTGATGAATGCTCGCAGTCTGCCGTTCTTTTATTGTCTTCCTTTATTTTAAAATACTTTCAAACCAATAAAATTTTTTCCCTCTATTTTTTAAATAGTTCATGGCTTCAACTTGACGCTATGTGACATTGTCGGTATCGGGTCTGGTTTTCGGAGCATTTTTATGAGTACGAGTATAGTACCTGATACCCGATACCAGTATCGGTGCATCCCTAGAATAAACTATGATGCATGGCACATTGGTGTTCAGATGAGTTAATTTTAACTTTGCAATGGTTCACAAGCAATTTGAGGACTGAAGTGCACCGGTGGTGGTCTGAAAATCACTAAATCTGGCGGTGAAAAGTTTATAACTCTGAATAAGACGTGACTTAAGAATGTACAAGACAATGATTCAATCAGCATTTTAATTACATTTTATTTTTGGCAGTCGCTAAACTCCCCAAACTGTGTTTGTGAAGAAGACAACCAATTGTATTTAATTGTGAGTCAAAATTGCTAATAGAAAAGTGATGACTGAATCAAGGCCTCATTGTCAGTATTAGTACTCTATTAATGTATTAGAAAATTCTTATAATCAGGTATAATTACCTTTTCTAAGTATGATGAATAATCATGTAATTATAAGCTGTGATTATAAGAAGACAGGGGTGTCCAGTTATAACATAATAATTGAGTGACAAAGTTCTAATTATACATTATTAGACCAACAAAATCATATACTTAGGAAAATATACTTTAAATACTTAAGTATACTATAAATAAAATGTGAGTGAGGCCTTCAAATGTATACGGTCTGTTTCAGTTGCAGCTGGTGAGATATAAATCGGGGAAGCAGAGAAGTTTATTCAAGATTTTTCTGAACCGTATTTATTGTTTTGCAAGAGTAACATGCTTGCCACTTTAAGTAACGCTCATACATTACCAAGTTTTCCTTGTTTGCTTTGTGCGAGCATTAATTTGTGCACATAACATTAATTAGTAAAGTGGTTGTAGAAATCACACTTGCCAGGCAGGGTGGCGGTGCTAGGAAGAGTATTGCTGGAATAAATTCTGCTTGACCAAGGGTGTCAACTCATTTGGCTATGTGACAATGTGTTTGTGTTGTGGAATGGAAGACCTAGGCTTGCTTCCCATGTCTCACAATAAGGGCATATTTAGACGATGAAAACCATCCCTTGTGTGATCTTGATTCAGCAAAAGGCACTCTAGGGCTGGTATGGGAAATACATTTTTAAATGTTCAGGACAATTAACAGGTTAAACTAATGTTTTCTGCTTCCCTTATTTCTTAATCATTGGCTACCATTTGACTGAATAAAGCCACTTAACTACAGGGGTTATATGTCATGCTTTACATCTGGATGTAAGGAAGATTGAAGAGGCATCTATTGTAGTGTCAACGCAAAAGAGGATTTCAGCTAATTAACCCAGGAACATGGCTTTGCTTTCACACCTTGCAATTAACTGTACTATGCAACTAATTGTCTTCAGCACAACGATATATTTAATTACATTTCAATTGATCTTGAGCTACTAGTAACACAAGCATGGCTAGAAAGGTTGGCCAATGGCTAATGTAATTCTACATTTGTAATTTTTCTATGCAAGTCATTTTGAACACCAAAATTTACATGATGATTCAGTCAGATGTTAACTTTTGCTTTTTTGGTTTGTTATCATTGGGTGTTAAAATGATACCCATTTTCACTAATTTCAATAAGTGCATGCGTTCCTGTCAGTTAGCTTTACATGCATGCTATAGAAACCTACTTTTCCATGATTTGAAGATTATGTAGTTTTATGCAACATCACTCTGTTCCAAAAGTCAACAATAAAATAATTTGAAGTCACTTTGTCCCCCTGTGACTTGTTTTCATACTTGATGTTAAAAAGTTCTGAAACATCACATATAGTGATAACTTGCCAGCTATTTGGGTAATGTAGTATTAGAATGATGTTTGCATGTTGTTAGAGCATGTCACTGTAAAAGAACACAATACATAGTTTGTGTTTGTAATTAAACAATGTATTGTTATTCTGGTGAATTTGTTTGTCAGAACTCATCAAGAATCTCAGTACAAGTGGTTTCTTCTCATTAACCATTGCTGTTTTTGCTCGTTGCCTGATGACCAAAACCAATGCTTGTGTTGTTTTTTATCCAGAGCATGTGAATTGCAACTTTGTGCTTATCTGAGTGAAGAAGCATGTTACAGGTCAACAAGTGTGGTTCATGGTGGATCGCAAAAAGGTAATGGACACGCAGTGGCCCATGGTAAGAATGCAAGGCAGGATATGTTTATAAGATGATATGAATATCAAAACTAATGGACATTTGCATGCCTATTTCTGGGCTGGTAAGTAAAACTAAATACATCTAGCCTCTATGTCATAAAGTAAATGATAAATGTTAAATGTAAAACTGTTCTGTTTGCTATAAAGCTGATAAAATCACTTGCATTGATGCATTGAAAGCAGCACCTGATTTTTCTCTGAATGTTTGTTTTGGCTGTGCAAGATTACATTTCCAAAATCATGTTTGCTTGTGAACATATTGTGTTTGTCAGATTTGGTGGGTGGATGGCTTTTTGGTTTCTGTCCTTAGCCAATGAAATTCACAAAATTTGCAGTTAGTAGTTTGATGTAATGTAATCATTTAATACTGTAATGTAGTACGAGCATGTTCTGTTTATTCATTACATGTGTTGTAAATATGTAAATAATATGTTTGCTATTTGTTGGTGGCATACTTTTAATGTACCCTGCCAGGCAAAGAACCTAGTATCATATTTCCTTATATATGTTATGCTGCAGGTAGCTTCAGGAAGTAAGTGGGAAGCAGTGGGCGTGAGTCTTGCTTTTAGATAGATCACTAACAATAGTAGCACTGCTCATATACCCAGCTGATGACTCACTGATTCCAGTATGGAATGCTTGAATGATTGACAGGATGGACTAGTAAGTGTGCTGGGATTTTAGTAAATGTGCTTGGATTTTAGTAAATGCGGTGGCATATTAAATGTACTGGGATTTTAGTTTAGAGTAACACGGGAAGCAAATTGATGGTACACAGGATTGTGATATGAAGGCAGCCAATATCAGCCAGTCGCCTCCAATACCAGCTAATCACCAAGCTTCCAGTCTTTAGTTGGCCCTCAATGAGGTGTATGCCACTAGTTCAATGGGCCACACACGATTCTGTCTCTTTCCCCCTGGATGGCTTTGTGGATAGCTACTCCCTTGGGTGTTCTAGTGCCGTTTGGTCAGATTGTTTTGTGACTACTTAGCTGAAGCTAAGCATCTATTAGCTTGTGTTTCTTTATTCAGAAAGACATTCAGTACTTTCAGTCGCACACACTGAGACTCACTCACACTGTCCAGTGTCACTGGAATGGCCCAGGGAGAGAGATATTGCTGACTCAGTGTCTTTCATCCAACGTGTTAGCAGCTGCTAATATCTCCAGCTTCACAAACACTGTCTCCCTCCTGCTAGTGATGGGTGTGTGTGCTCAGGCTATGCTAAGCGTACAAATGTAGCACATCTACACATTGTGTGTCACATAAACCAACAGGTTAATCCCAGAATTCAAACTTGGCTAAACAGCATACCACACCATGGCCACCATGGCCTCACAGTTAGATGCAATTGTCAGTTTTCCTTTTTCACAAACAGTATGGCAAGTCCCGCAATGGCCAAATTGCATTTGTGAAGAAAAAAAGCTGTTGGGTGCCATACTACAATTGAACAGTGCTTTTCCAAAACTCACTCACCCCACTTTCAAAATCAACATTTTTGTTTATTTAAATTGGTGGACCTTTTTGCATAAAAAAATCATCAATATACTTAAATCCAAAAGAATATTGGTGTAAAAGTAAAACTAATATAAAACCATTTATCAGCGCTTAGTTTGATTTTGACCACAATTGGAGTCTTGGAAAGACACTCTTCAATCGTATTTATTTGCGAGCAATCTTTAAAAGGTGTTCTTCAATCGTATTTATTTGCGAGCAATCTTTAAAAGGTGTTTACTTCTTAGAATTAACCTGTTGCTGATTGACAACACGAACATGCTACTATTCCCTAGATAAACATGTAAACAGTCAGTACATATCTAATAAGAATATCTAGGGTATTCAGAACATAGCAGTGATCTGTACCCCAACTCCTTTGAGATTAATAATTTCATATATTAACTAATAGGTTTATTTATTGCTTTAAATTACATATGAGTGAGGCCATCTGCCTACTTTTAACATGTTCAAGCTCTCTGAGAGGGTGTACTGCATATGCACAAGCTCATCAGCTTTATTTCAGCTTGGAGCATGAAAGCTTTTTTTCGTATTCTAAAATGCTATTCACATGCTATTATGACAAAAATGTTGCCTTTAGACTGTTTTCAAGGCCAAACAGTTTGACAATGTGATTACATTGTCCTTCAATTTGGACATTTTAATCACGGCACTGAATAGTTTCAGCAATCTTAGTTCTCTGTAATGATGTGTTTATTGTCAGAGGTTATCAGGTGGCTCCAGTAACAGGCGATTTGTGGTAAAATTGAATTCAATCTCAGAGGTGGACCTCCATGACCAAGGCATTTTACGCACTTAATTAACTGACATTAGTGTACTGCAAGCAACACACAGACACACACACACACACACCGTAGAATGCACCTTCTCTGTACCCTACGTTAACGTGAACAATACTGTGCAGAAATATAATTCATGTCCATTTTAACAGTGCACCAGTGTCATACTATGCAGCTAGTCCTGCTCAACTCAGCTCAACTCATTCAGTAGACTTGGCTACCAATGATAGCAATGCTACATTGTCAGTTCTTAAAGTAGATGCATGTACAATCTACTATGCCTAGTCATATGTGTGGGCCTGACCTTGATGATCTTCAGAGGAAATGTCATGAATGGTTGTTTTTTTATATTACCAGGAAGGAATGCAGTAGAGAATTCACCCTGGTGTCAATTTTTCTTTAATTCCCAGGCAGACAAATCCGTACTATGGCTGTATAAGGTCGATGTCCAACCACCCCCACCCCCCCCCCCCCCCCAAACTCCCCCCTAATTTTAGGAAAGCTCAGTGGGACCATCAAAGCCCCTTTCTTTACCATTATTCTCACCTCTCCTGCCTAAAAATCCATAAAATAGTCCTCTTACTTTAAGGCCTGAAACCCGCTCATTGCCACTTGCAATTATTATTATTACTACTATGTACTGCACATAATTATTGTAATCAGCATATAATCAATGTGAATGGGACAACAAGTTTATAATGGAGAACCACGTGAGACCGCATGCACACTAGATTGTCAGCTGTCCTAGAGCAGCATTTTAATACAATATTGCAGAATATGCTATGTGCACCATCAGTTCAAAGGGAAACATTTAGGTAATCTTGTACTTTCAGTATATCCTATAGTCTTATATTCATCTAATGCACATGCCGTATTATGAAAATTTCAAGTTGGACAAAATTGGATAATTTCCAATCTGATTTCATAATGATAGGTTCTGCTATCATTCTGATTAATAGAATTCACTTTGAAGTGCAATTGTTCTGGAAAAATTGTCAGTGCCTGCAGGAACTAAAATTAATGGGAAATGCTCATGGGGACCTGGGGCCTGGGGTCATAATATCTGTGAAGTGCTTTGAGACAATGGTCCTTTTTGAAAAGTGCTATACAAATAAAACTGAACTGGAATAATGGAAGAAAGTAATATATGAGACAATGGAAGTCAATCTGTAAAAAAAAAAAAAAAAGATTTGGCACCCAGCGCAGGGCTGAGCATATCTAATTCCCATCCCAATTTGGAATGGCCAATCTTCTGCAACCTCAGCCACGTATGTTGAGCGATGCCTTTTCAGGAGAGTGTAGACATCCACGGTTCTCCTCGGGAACAAGTGGTGTCGCCAGTGCTTCTTTTCACACTGCAAACTACAGCTAAGCTTGCATAGAGCACAGTCCGAGGAAGGACCTTTCATATGCGGCTTTGACTGCAATCTATGGGCGCCTGATGGACCAGTAGGGGTTGCTAGATAACAATACACACTGAACCCCATACGACTGAACCCTGCCATTCCAATTAAGTTGACAGCAGCTCTGGTTGTCATACAACATTTAGTCATCATTTTTCCTTCAAAACATATGTCAGTATAAAATACATTATAGTCTCAATCATATAGAAAACACCATACTGTGAATGTTGAAAAAAATATTTGACAACATAATTGAATTATATTGCATATATTTCTGACATTTAATATTAATTTTGAGTATGTACAATACATTTTTTTCTTATCCATAAAATATACTATATGCACTGATGTGAAAATAAAGTTTGAATGAAATATTGTGTAACTACATACCTGTTTGTTATTTCGGGTGAGGTTATTAATTTGTTTGTCGACGTGCATATCAGTCAAAACCCCTCTTTCATTGCAGGCCCCCACTTCTCAGAGTTTCTGTCTGTCCACGTGGGAGATGATTGTTCTGTCTCGGTTGTCTGCAAGGTAATGAAATATGAAGTTCATCATTCCGACTGCAGGTAGACTGACCTGCATTTCAGTTCAGTTTGTGTTTACAGTTATCACTTCAACTAAAAGATGAGTCAAACAGGTTGTTGTTACAGAGCTTGCAATCATTCTTTAGCCAATACATGAGCAGATATTTGCATTTATTCCACTTGATTTCAGCTGAAAATGTTTTATCTTTCTGTAGGTGGCTAACCTCAAAAAGGAGTCTGTGTTCCACTGGTACAAGGAAGCAGATGAGATCGAAGCACCGGCTGATTTAACATCTGGAGTTTGCAAACTTCCCCTCTCCCTGGTAATGCTTGGTAACACAGCATATGCCAGATATCTGTTGGCAGATGTTAACCAAACTTTTATTAGAGGTTATTGATGCCACCATAATCTATCTATCATCTCTATATCTCTGTCTCTATCTCAGGAGGGTTAAACAGGTTTAGTCTGTGGACTGTGGTCACTCTTTTACTGACTGAGTAAGCCTGTGGTCACTCTTTTACTGACTTAGTAATTCTGTGCAGTCTTGCATGTCAGCATTTACCCAGCACCCTCTATTCCTCCACGAGACCAGAGCAACAGAGTGTTCCCTTTCTGACCTCTGCTGACATAGTGATCTCTCCGCAAAAATGTTTCAATATGCTGCACTCATCTGAATTGTATTACAGAAAGTCCACTCAATCATTTTTAACACTGGAACCCCCTTTTTCAGCTGGGTTCTTAATTTGGGTTTCTCAGGGAGCCTATTTATCTTCAACCATGTTATTCTCTTCAGTTCTCCACGAAAGACCAGGGTGTGTACAGAGCTACAATCAGTGATGACCGAGGAAAAGATGAGTCTCAGATCGACATTTCAGGCCAAGGTATCAAATCAGTTCACATTTTACGAGCGTCAGTGGCTTCCGTGTACAGAACATGTAGGCTCTTGGTCACCACATTGGCATTTTGGTCAGCACATTGGTATTTTAGTTTTGAACATGCTGCCGTTGCAACTTGCATACGTTAACCAGATATTTTGCTGTAACTTCCGTTTTGTAGTGTTTGCTGATATCATCAATGACATCACCCGTCTTGCTGGTATGTATTCCTAACAGATTTTCTGAGACAAGAAATGAATGTCCTCTGTTTATTTTTTTACTGATTTGAGTGTTTATTGGTTCATGACAGTTTAACATGTTACTTGAAGCTTACACATCTGAACTGCTTAGGCTGAGCATTAAATAGGTTTGAATCTGAAAGTTTGGCTCCAACATAACAAAGTCACCAGAAACGTTAAAACCCTTAAAGGAAATATACATTAAAAGCAATATATAACCAGCCTTAACCCAACATGTAATACCTTCATCTCAATATAATAGGAAAATAAATAACTAAATTATACTAGAATTATGCATATAAACTTCATGTCAAACAGTGAATCAAATGGTGAAATCATATTATCCAAGTGTATAAATGGATAATATGTAAAAAATAAAAAAAATAAAAAGTTGTGTAAGTCGCTCTGGATAAGAGCGTCTGCTAAATGCCTGTAATGTAATGTAATATTGTATTTATTATATAGAAGTCATAGTAAAAATGTCATTTATGATGGTGTATCTGTTATAATCATAGGATCCCCTGTTTCAGACCATATTACCTCTCTCTGGTCATTAATGAGTGGCCTCTGATCACTCAAGTGGCCATTCCCACTTAGACTAACTGAAAGTTCTGAAACGTCTACTAGAGAAAGTTGTGCATTAAAACACATGCTGGTTTTCTCCACAACCTCAGTTGATTATAATGAAGAAGTGCAATTACATCTCAATAAATATAGACATGTTCTATAAGGTAAACAGCAGGGTTGGAAAAGGTTATGCAAAAAGGGCTGATGTGGGTGCAAGTTTTAGCCCAAACTAAGACATCTGATTCTAATTATCAAGGTTTTGATTGAAGGCCATGATTAGTGAATTAGTTGAATGAAGAGTCATAGTGCTGGGCTAAAACAAAAACCTGCACCCACATTGACCATTTTCGGATAAGATTGGACACCCCTGGTATACAGTATATAGACAGCATGTGTGTGAACGTGTGGATACACTTATGTGTACAGTACATATGCATACAAGTACACAGAATATAAAATGTCATTGTTGGGACATTAAAGCTTATGGATGGCTATTTTGTCTCTGTTGAGGATCTTCTGCCGGTGATTTGGTGATCGAGTGCACTGCAGAAGGCATCCGTCTGCAGTGCCAGATGAAGTATTACACCGAAGAGATGAACATCGTTTGGTCACACAAGTATGCCCATGTTCTGTTTTTCTCCATGTCACTTTTTTACGAGAAAAAAGAAATGGGAAAGAAAATTCACACGCGAATGCATCCCAAGGGTTAACCCCTTCTCTAGCACCATCCTTTTTTGAACAGAAGCCCAAATGGTTACTGTTCTTTGAACCCCTTTGACATAACCCCCATATGAATGTAGTGAGGAGACTCCCCAGGGCCAGTCCTCCCCTGTGTTTCCCATCAGCACAAGTTCACAAAAGGAGCTTTCGTTTGGATTGACAATGCCCTGCCTCTCTAATCTTTCCCCAGATGTGTCAGCCATTTTTAGACCCCGCTGTGGATTCCAGGAGAGGGATTTTCATTTATCATTCAGTGCTTGTCGATATTTCAGAGTTATTTTGAGTAAACTTGTTCTGAATATGACATTATTAACAGGGAAAGGGCAGAGGATAAATGGGGTAACACCAATTAAGGCAAAACAGGAGAGCGAACAATTATGCTAACACTTAGGGAAGTACTGTAACTTACACATACTCATTGAGTTTAGAACAGACAGCAAGAAACTACTTGCAATGACACAATGAAAGACAACTACTGCAGCACACAGGAAGAATGCAATGTGTTGTGATTTACACCTTATTCAGAGAAAAGTCCTCAGTTCAATAGTCAAAATACATTGCATGTTTAACATTCATCTTTGAATTGTTTGGAAGGTTAATTTGATAGAAAAACCTGGGTACCCACTGATTGTTACACATCCATATTTTACAAAAGGGACTTTTTTTTAGATAAGTGTACTTTATGTGTAAGTTATGGTATGTTGATACTAATATCTGATGGAGTTGCTGATCTATTGGCCATTTTCAATCATATGACCTGCCTCCTTTGTAATCATAGAACCTTTTGCCCATTGCATTTCATACCCAGTATATTAAAGGTTGTATCAGCGATTTTGTTTATTTGTGAATCTTGTATTTGAACATACCCACATGCACAAAGTGACCCCATCTTTGATACTTTCAGGGACAAAAAAGTGTCAGCGTCAGAGCATCTGAGGATCGGAGGAACCCCTCAAATGGCCAGCCTTGAGATCGTGGAGCCTACCGATAACGACAAGGGCATGTACAGCATCGAAATCGTAGATGCGGAAAAGTCATACATCCGTACCATCGACCTCTCAGGACAAGGCAAGTATATTGGAAAGCTTTGCATGAGGCAAGCCACCATTTCTATTATTAAATAAAGCTCCATGCGTCACACTTTAAATTTAATGAACGTGAATCCTTGGTGAACAAAGTAGTCACCGGTTTTCCAGACCTGGATTAAGCCTAGTCCATGACTATAAGAAAAATTAAATGAAGATCGCCATTGAAAAAAGCTTTTAGTCTAGGACTAGCCTCAATCCATGTCCGGGAAAACCAGCCCATAGTGTATCAAAAGATATATTTAAGTGTATTAATCAGAATGTGCTTTGTAATAAAACCTGAAGGAAGTCCCAATTTACTGTATGTGAATTAACATCCAGTCACCAAGAACAATGGGCCCGTTTGAACTGAAAACGAGAAAAGTAATTTTATACTCAAGGCTAAAAAGTATAAAGATGAAATAGATGTTATTGGCAGTCCACAGTGGTGGGACATGCTTTGTACTGTTCTCAAGTTTCCATTGCATGGCTATCTCCTAGCAACTCACCAGGTCCCTACCAATAAGCAGATACAGATTAAAATTAGCCCTTGAGATAAATCTGGCACTCCATGCATTGAGGCTGCTACTGATATGTTGCTATGTCATGCACTGTCCCTGTAAAATAAATAAATAAATAAATAAAGCGGCTCCACCTCTCTCGATTGATGCTAGCTCTTCCATTGGATGCTGTGGATGCATACCTTTACTCACAGTAAAAGAGCTGACCTTTGGAAGGGCACATACTGAGTGTCCGGTAAAAGAGCTGTCCGCTACACTTGCCGTGTACATCATTGCATCTGAAACGAAACGGAAAATACTGCTCTGCAGCCGAGCATACTTTAAGAAATCACGCTCTGAAATGATGAGAAAAGCAATGTCAAAGGTGCAAGCTGGCTCCCACTTCTGTCCGTCAACACACAAACAGAATGAGCGGCTGGGCAGTGATGGGTCATGCAGCCAATTCACAACAGTGACAAGAGCAAGGATGAGCAATCACAGGCACAGCACTTTTACCAAAAATAAAATCAATTGAATAAATATTATCAAAAGTAGGTCAGGCCCCATGTAATTCTAGATTGTCATCAGGTTATTTTTAACGTAAAAAAATGTTTGCATATTCACAATTAACATTTCTTCTTTTTTTACTGCAGCTTATGATGACGCCTATGTGGAATTCCAGAGGCTCAAGTAAGACCCTCTCTGCCTACTTTCCTCATTTATGATCAGCTGTATTGCCCCGTACAGTGAGCAAGCTCAAAATGCAAAAAACTTCAGAGCAGCATTTCACCCTCTGTGATAAATAGACCTTTGTGCCTGCGAGCCCGTTTTAATACCCTTCTCCTCGTTTCCCTCCAGGGCAGAGGCTTACGCTGAAAAGAGTGAGTAATCTGCGTTCGCGCTGGCACACCGGTGCCCCTACGCTCACTGCCAATTTCCACCTATGAATTGGTGGCCTATTTTAGTTACTAACTGTGATTGTATAAATCCTCAGACCGTGGACAAATGGCCGGTGGCCTGCCTGATGTTGTTACTATCATGGAGCACAAGGTGAGAATGGATTTGCATTCAGTTCAGCTAATACTGTAATGGACGTTACAAATAATTGAGTTTATACCTACATTATGTCAACAGGTATTTTAAACATTTTTTTAAACATACTCATGGATCAGTTCTTTATTTATTTGACTTGGCTTGCAAACACACACACACGCACACACACACACACACACGCACACACGCATAAAATGTATTCATTCATATTCATGGTGTACAATGTGCTAAAACTGATGGAAAGATTGATTAGTTAGGCATCCGCATGAGTTTTTGCGATGTCAAAGCCTAATACGATGCAGTCCGACCTATTTTTTCCGCTTGACAGCTCGTTCAGCAAGTCTTAACTGCGGGAAGCCAAATTAGCATTGGGATTGAGCGACACATAGAAACCGGTGAAAAGGCCTCATCAGGATAGCACAGCTAAACGCGCTCTCACCAGCAGCCTGGCTGTTTGTCCACTTTCATTCGGCCGTAGACTCGTCCCGACCTTAATATCATCCAAATTATTGCCACGCTGAAGTAATTGCATTGCAAATCTACAGTGTCACAGCGCCTCTTACTCCGCTCAAATCTCAATTACTCCAGAGACGGGACAGACTGCTAAATCAGCTCCTTTCCTCAGGAGCCCTATGCTGGGGGCTCTCATATCCATTCATGGCTGCTTTATATCAGTTTAATTTGTCCCCTGCCCTCACAGCCAATTGTTGGGAAGTCACTTGAGCCTGGCCTTGAGGGTGACGGCCAGGAGCCAGGGCCTGCAGTGCAGGGGAAGCCTGTCCTTATAATAGAGTTACTCTGAGATACACACTAGCACTGCAGGGACTACAGGCTCTACGGCGGGCAGGGCCCCGAAAACTAGGCAGGCCGACGCTACAGCACTGTGGTAATCTAAATATCCTGGCACTGACTTTGACACATTCTTAGCGACCGTCAGTTTACCCGGTTGTGCGAAATGTGTGTAGTGTGCACTGAATTTTTCTAGAGTTATGCGTTTCATGAACCCATTAGTTTACTGCAGATAACGGTGGCCCCACACAACAACACACATGATTAAGTGTGCTGGTGCTTACTTATAAAGAAGTGGTGTGTGCTGGTGCTTACTTATAAAGAAGCAGTATATGTTTTCTACCAGCTACAGTATAGAATATAGCTGTATCAAGGGGGTGAAATAGATTTTTTAAACATTCTGTAAGGTCACCTGCTCCAGCTTCTGGTTTTCCGTCAGCCTCTGGCCATGATAAAACCTGTGACGAATCACAGTAAGTAGTGTGATGCAGTTATCCAATCAAATAAAGGGAACTGGCTGAAAAGACTCCACATCAACAAATTCAAAACCATTTAGTGGAAAAGGTCAAATTTGGGCAAATATATATATATGGCTTACCAGGAAATTGGTGTTTGGGGGTTGTTACATCTCACAATGTTCGACCCGTTTACAATAAACGTCCAAATCAAATACAAAGAGACGCAACATGTAAAAAGCACCCAGTATCAAAATTTTTATAACAAGATAAATAATGCAGAGTAACCAACCCACAACAAATAATGGCTGGACAGAGCAAGCACGCCAGTCCCTCAACTCGACCTGCACTACTGAATATAATCTTACCTGCTTCGCAATGTAAAACAAAGGAGAGTGAGTCTTCCGGGCAGCTAGTCTAACTACTCTTTCTTGTCCTAATCATGAAAAGTTGCAAATGAACATAAAGTAAACATTTTAAGTAAAGATGACAAACAATAACAAAAGGTTGTGCTGACATGGACGACCGTGGGAAAATCAGCCGCCATTTTCCCAGAGGTCCTTATATGAACTGGTGGTCCTCAACTTGCAGGTGTGCCCCATTGCACAAATTACCTACATCACACACTCATACAAGAAAAGAAAGACAAGAGAGCAGGTTGACCAACAGGGGTAAATGTATTTTGGTCAGTATTTGTGATAACTCTCCTGTCTCTGCCCCACCCAGACCCTTAGCCTCACATGCACAGTGTGTGGAGACCCGAAACCCCAGGTCTGCTGGTTCAGGAGCGACCAAGAGGTGGACCCTGATGACCACTACGTTGTTTCCATGGACTCGAGCAAGTTTGCCACTCTGACCATTAAAGGGGTTACCATGGAGGACTCAGGCAAGTACAGCGTAAGCGTGCAAAACAAGTACGGCGGTGAGGCGGTGGACGTCACCGTGGCCGTCTACAAGCACGGCGACAAGATCCCCGAGGCGAAGCCTGTGCCCGCACCCAAACGGATCATGCCCCCAAAGCAGCCAATCATCATACCAACCTCAGCCACCAAGGCCCCGCCCCCCTCCCCTGCAACCAAATCTCCCAGCCCCGCTCCACCTGGTAAATCTGCAACCCCCGCCCGTGGCATCAAGTCACCCACCCCTACCAGGAAGAAGTAAACAACGTAACAAAATGAGTATACAAAATGCTGGAGAAAAGCAGCCATATTAAAATTATTCATTTATAGCGTGTGTCTTAAAATTAATGATCAGAAAAAGGTAGATGACTGGAGATAATTTCTCACTAAGGAGACAATTGCGTCCCCCTGTCTTCCTCCAAACATTAGAAGTGGTGTCAAAGTAAATAATTGTGAACAGAGGGAGTCAGGTTATTGTTGGTGCATAAGCACATTGGAGGGTCTGCATTTGTGACTTACTGCAGCTGAACGTGTTGTGATGGTGGGGGTGGATTGCTCCCCTGAGGTGGTTTGGTGAAAAATGACCAGCTTTCGATGTTTAGTTTTAAAAGAAGAGTTTCTCAATTGGCCTGTGGAGTTTTAAAGCCTCTGTTCCGTGTGTGTGTGTGTGTGTGTATGTGTTTGTGTGTATGCGTTTGTGTGTGTGCGTGTGTGTGTGTGTGTGTGTGTGTGTGTGTGTGTGCGTGCGTGCGTGCGTGCGTGCGTGTATCCTGGAGCAATAGACCCTCCGCTTGGCCCCCAGCAGTAGGGCCAGCAAACCAGCATCACTGTCATCACTTCAAATAAATCAATTCACTCCCACGCCGAGTCATATTTACTCCTGCTTTGAGCTAATAAAAAAATAAAGATTAATTCTCTCTGTGTTGTCCTTGCACCATTTACAGTAGAGGCTCAGAGGCAGGTTCAGATGGGGGGAGGGGGGTATGCACATTCTTAAAATTAATAAAATTCCAACTTTTGTCCTGTGCAGTATTTTAGTTTCTAGCACTCATATCACTTTTTTTCATTTTGTGAAAGTAATTAATTCACAATGGTAGAGGGCATTTGATCATTTTAATGATAAATTGCTTCTTGTAATCATTTCACTTGAATAGAAATTATATTTGAATAATTAAGATGCAAGAAACTGAACTTGTTTAGCCTTTCAAATCACTTGAAATTTAATTCTAATTAAATCATGCATATTTAATCGTTGGAAATTATTTGCTTAGAAGTTATGGGTAATGTAAAACGTCCATACATTCTTCATTTTGACCTTCCTCTTTGGATCCAATTTGAAACCCGCATTGTGACTTACTGTGGCTCAGTAATAAAAAAGACATTATCACCCTTACCTGAAGCCAAAATCTTGCAAGAATATAACTCAAGGACATGCTTATTTGTATTCTGACGACAAGCCCAGTACACCCAGAGAGTCTGTGCAGAATGGCTTAGCGACCACATGGTGGCACTGTTGCGTCACAGAGCATGCCTGGGCAAAACCACCTCACCAATCCTAGTGAGCGTGAGCGTGACTGGCAACACACGGAATCACGTGCCTCAAGTTTTACGTGTTTTGATTTGCCATGCCATAACCAAATACAAAAAAAAAAGAATCTCCATGGAATGAATACAGGCCTCAGTTTTCTGGTACAAAAATAAAAATAAGGCTGGACACTGTGGACAGTATCAACACACAATACAAAGATTCCATCAAAGACACTTAAAATGCATTCAGGACTTTCAGTGATACATATAGAGATATTGCAGCTTGAAGCATTAATCTGGGGTTGCAATGGACATGTAGAATGTACTGGTCTGTGATGTAGCCATTACATCTAGTACCTTCCGCTCCGGGCCTAAACTGAATACCTGAGAGGTCTGTAGGCATCATTTTGCAACCTCTGATCCCTTTAGAGCTTTGTGAGAAGGGTTGCTGTGGGGAATCTTTTATTTTAAATGGAATTTGAGATTACTTTGAAGTAGAAACATCGTCATTGTTGGTGTATGTGTAAATGCGAGGGATTTGTGCTCTTTCCGATTCAGTGGGTGAGGTCCCTTTGAAGATATGCCATTCTCCGCTCTGACAAATAGAACAATGGGAACAGAAATAGCGGAGTACCTTATGAATACAACTGTGGAAAGCAGTCCTCACATGGAAAAGGAGATGAGGAAAGGATGATTTTCCAGGTATCCAACAGTATTTCTTAGACACTGAAGGCTCCGTTTCCCATGCTTGCTCTAAGCTGCGCAGACACACACAGTTTGTTTACAAAATGCACACAGAAAACCACCGTCTTTGGCTAATTGTGCATGAATATGTTTATACAGACACTGTCAATATGAAGGATTATTTGGGTCTGTATTAAATATCTCAAAAATATATTTTTTCGCCTGGTGTTGACTTTTAGTTTAATAAGAAGCCTGTCATCCTGTCAGCCTATTCCAGCTAACTGCCTTGACATTTTATGGAATTGCCACACCTCGTTCTGTCAAGAGCAGGCAGCACAAACCTCTTACAGGTTTTGGCCAAAATATTGCTTGGACTTGAAATTCCCGTAGCCACGACCAGCTATTCACTAAAAACAAGACTCCATCCTCAGTACAGAGTGAATTTTTCCCCTCCTCATAAGGCCTTGTTTGTTGTACATAATGTATGTTTATTTATGCAGTTATTATTTATTTTATTACACAAACTTAACTAGGTAGGTCAGCTGAGAACTTTTCTTTTACTGAGCGAGTGAGAAATTGTGGCAACTCGGTAGAAGCCTTTTCTTACTGTAGAGTTCAACCAATCAGCGGCAAGGGAAAACTGGGTGGCCAATATTTGAGAGGTGGCTTAGAATTTTTAAGAGAATGGGACATTCCATCCTCCTTTTACCAGATAGACAAGGACCCACACTTGAGACAGTGACATAGGATCTTTTTAAAATAAAGATGGTCAGGACCACAGACACTTCTTCATGAAACTAAATGATATACAGTATCCTCCCTATAATATGGATATTGCAGGACTACTAATGCAGTCCTGGGGACCCCTGATTTTGCTGGTTTTAGTTACAGCCAATCTCTTGCTCAATTAAGGTGCTGAACACATGTGTTTAAGTTCTTTCATCATTTTATCCTTAAACTTATTAACACAATGTAGTTGTTATCATTTGCTTTGTCTTTTAATTCTTCCTTATCTACCAAATGGTTAGTTTTAGTGGAAATGTGTCCATACTTTCACTAATTAGGAGCCTATTGATTCACCACTGTCTTTAGTTTGGTCAGTTATTTAAAAATGTTTTTTTAGAATATAGTCCAATAACCACCATTTGAATATGGGACTTTTATTGTTCATGGCATGCATAGATATTCAGTGTTTTCCCAGATATAGACTATACTTGGACGGGCCATCCAAGTAAATTAATGGCTGCCCAAGTATTTTTGTACAGAGCCATTTTTACAATTTTCTATTTTTTTTAACTGTCTGAGAAAACAATGCCATCCTCGATCGATTAATTAGCGAACAATCTCCCCTCGGTCTACCCCTCCCGTCTCTGTTTGTTCTGCTTGCATGAGAAGGGGATGTATAGAATTGAGCATGCTCTCCAGAGAGAGAGAGAGAGAAAGACAGAGATGCCAACACAAGAAAACACGGAGAGAGACTGTTTTTCCAAGGGGCCAAGACCGGGCTTCGCTGTTGAAGCTCACTTCCTGGTCTTGCTGATAGTGTTGCCTTCTGGCGCCAGTGCGTTTGGCTCCAGTATAGGTCTTTCAGCCACCCGTTTCAGTGGAAGTCAATGGTACCAATGTGGTCAAAATACGAAGTCAATGCATTTTTTACACAAAAACATATAGTTGCTTTTAGATGCTTTTTCCTTTATTGTCTCCCTATAGCCTAAGAGTCCCACAACCACACTAGCTATGCCTGAAAACCACACCGGCAAGGCTCAGCAGTGGTTATACCTGCCAATCTCTGATCTATAATAGCACAGTATGCATAGGGAGAAATGTTCATGTTTTTCATAAGCACAGCTATTGCAACGCAGCACATAAATTCCATGGCTGGCAACACACATTTCCATCTTGGCTTTCAGTACACTTTGGATCTACATGAAAGTGTTTCGCAGTGTGAGATTTTATTCCCCGGCTGCCATGTTTCTTTAAACGCCCAAGGGGGTCTTGATGACCTCGTAGCGAAGTTTCACCTGATGGTAATCAGTTTCAGAGACTGCTCTAGGTGCACAGGAAGCTTAAGCATCCAAAATATAAAACATTCAGATACACATACTTCAGCTTGTCCGCTCTCATCAAACTAGAAAATATGGAACATTTTCAAGTTGTCAAAATATTTCTTTAAAACAGATGTTATTCTGTCATCTGGTTTGATTTATCATTTGGTCTCCCTACAGATACTGTACAGAGCAGTATTTTATAATAGAGACTGAATGCTTTATAATAGAGATAAATGCCAAATACATTCAGTTAAAGATTGTATAGGAGAATTGGTACTTATCACTGCCATCTGTGAAGTATAAATAGTTTGTTACTAAACACACCACTTATTTAGCCATTTTCTTGCATTTACAAGTGAACATCTCTGGTTTTGTATTTATTGTTTTTAATTACAAAAATGCTACATTCAGGAAAGAATAGTCAAGATGAGGCTAAAAAGACACAACTATTTTGCCTTCCTAAGAGAAATGGTGTTGATTTGCTCAAGGGAGTCTTATGTAACCAACTCTACAGAATCCCTGGTGTACAAGGTAATTAGAGAGGAACTACAAGTTATTATACTCCCTGAAAACATCGGCCCCATTTACACCAGGTCGTGAAACTTTTATCTAGATTGTATCTGGATAAGATTGAACCACGTGATTTTATACTTTGGGAGGAGTTTCGGTTGTCATATGCGTCTTGGAGAGATGGATGCATTTACACTTTCATTAGATCTGCCTCGAATGCGTCTCAGACCACCTTCTGAAGTGGTTCAGGTGTTAGGATTTGAATCTGTTCCTAATGTGTCTTAGGTGCATATTTTTACATGGATAATCCCTATCTGGATATATCCCAGATGCATGAAATGACCAGGTTTAAATGGTAACAGATGTGGTCACTCAAATCAAAGTGGACCACTTTGCCAAACAAAACAAAAGAAATGGGGGTTCTGAGAGACACCCATGAGGGTGCCCACTGAAAGATGCATGAAACTGGAGAAGTCCCAATGAAACTGGAAAACCTCCAGTTTCCTATAAGCCATCCACCATGGATGCTTGTAAAACTTGGCCCAGAAGAGACAAACTCAATAAAACAACGCCCCCCATGCACTGGGTCGGCTGGACTTAAATATCTGCTGGGACAGCACAGGTGAAACATTCTGACTAATGAGGTGAGTCCAATGAGGGAAGGCCACACCAAACCGAACACCAAAACGAAATCCACCACGGAATGGAGAGAAAAACACAAAGCCTGCAACAGAATCAGAGCCTTTATTTCAGGAAGGCTATTAACAGGTACTTAACTTCTGGCAACAAATCCAAAACGTAATATACATTTGCAATATAAATGAACTGCCCTCTTATCTCAGCCTTTTAGATTCAAATCAGAGGTGTACAGATCTAAAGAATTCAGTAAAACATTCAGGACAGATCATGAAATCCCTGTATTTTTAGGTAAAATGTTTTTGTATTTCCTTCATTCGTAAAGAGCTGTTGTATGCTGATGGCAGTCTTAATTACCAAACTTTACAGCATCACCACAGGTGTACAAACTAAATAGAGGATTTAACCAAACAACCTCTCATTTTCAGGTTGGCTATTAACAAGTATTTAACTCATGGCAGCAGACCCTGAATGGTGTTGCTTCATGGCATATGTAAAAGCTAAAATAAGAGTATAATTAATTTATGTTTAAAATGTTATTTAACATATAATGAATGTATAATATTTAGTTAAGGGGTTAAAGTTTTCAGATTTCAGCATTTATTTTTTAAATTTTAATTAATTTTCCTAATTAATGTACCATTATTTAATCAGTTGACAGCCCTAATGTGTAGGGTAAGTGTGTATTAAACCCGCCAAAATCTAAATTGAACCTTTTCCACATTTTGTTGTGTCAGTGCCAGTTCCCCACTCATCTACACACTATATTCCACATTCACGGTGGACATTTTGAAAGTTCTGCCAAACATTTGCTGTGGAAGGGACTTTAGATATTTTCTTTCGCTATTATTGATATTTTATGTGAAATTAACAGATTAATGTCTTGATGTACATGATAACAGATTACTTATAGAACACTGTCTTTTATCAGATGGATTTTCAGAGCTAGCAGTCAGACCTTATGGTAAAGTACAAACACTAGTCATATCCCTGTAACTGGTACTTTAATAGTTAATAGTTTAGCACATACATGTTTGGTAATGAAGACAATTGGTTGCTGATAATACTATAAAAACGTATACATCTCTCTCTTTCTCGCATTCAAACACGCACGCACGCATGCACGCACGCACGCACACACACACTCTCTGTTTATACAGCCTGCCTGTCCCCACACATGCACTGTGTTTCACAACACTATACACAGACAGCTCAACAGTCCAGGGGCCTGCATCACGAAACAGGCTATGTGGGTTAGCCAGCTAACTTTAGGCTTAATGCTGAGTTTATTGTATCACAACAGTCGCTCTCTTTTTATCGGGCAAAATCGCCATGGTGACTTATGCTGCAGAGCAAACCGCTTCGGAGCAGTTTTTGTTCAGGCTAAGTACTCAACCTATATAAAGACAGCACCCCCTGATCAACTGCTCACTGGACAAATGGAATGTGCATTCTTGGATGATCCCGCTGACGGCGTTGCGCACATTGTAAAACGGGCTTTATGGGCAGCGAGTATTCGTTTCGTAGGATGACTTTGGAAGGTTGATGATTAATTGAACACACAATAATAAAAACACACCAACTGGGTCTCACAAAAACACTATCACCGGTCTTTGCGGCACCTTTGTGAGGATTTCTTGTGAGAAAACAAGCACAAAACTGAATAGCACAAAAATGTGAAGGCTAAAGGATGTGACAAAGTTAAATTCTCAATGCTTAATCCCCCTACAATCTCTCAACACACGCTCATTAATTATTCACAAACCTTCCACTCATAGGCCCCTTTTTTATTTTATTGCGTAAAAAATAAGGCAATATATGGCTCTTGCTTGAAAAACCGCCTTTTATGTGAACAAGCTTTAGTGGGAAATCCTGGGTTGACAAAGCAAGTTTATAACCAGGATCGATACCAATTGACCCTTTGTAGCCAAATTTTGGGGAAATAATTGACGGGAAAAGAACCAATTGCAGCGCTCTGATGCATAGCAACTGTTGCTAGCCTCTACTTCCTCAGACAAGACAACTAACTCTTCGTATGGTTTGTTGACATAAATGCAACGTATACTGTCAGCTAACCTTCGTGGTGGTTAAAAGGTGTGCCTGGGGCACATGCAACAGTGATTCTCTCTACAGCTCAATCACGTTTTTTACGTCCCCTAAACCTAAAAGTCAATTGGAGAAATGTAAACAGTGGATTCGGTTATTTGGACGATCACACAGGCAGCTGAATGTCAACAACATAGATATATAACGTTACGTTAAACGTTTATATATCTATGCTATGGTCAACAATATCAGCAGACACATGTTTGCCTCAAGGTATCCTAATTAAGTCATGCTTCATTAACACAAGTTGTAGGCATAGTTATAGGCATACTAAATGTTACATGACCTTTCATAGTGTTATGAACATTAGGGCTCGCTCTTGCTCGAGCTGAAGATCAAAGAAAGCACCTAGGGTGGCATAACCGAGGGTCTCCTGATTAGTCTTGGCCATTTTGTTTTTTTAGTTGATCAATAGATATAAAAGCTAGAGGAGTTTGAGTTTCAGCTTAGATTGAATGGTTCCCTATGGCATGGAACGTTCAAAACGTAAAGCTTGCCTGAGTATACAACGGTAAATAAGGGGGGCGGGGCTTAGCAAAGGGTCTGTGATTGCCATGGTTAGGATTTGTCGAGTTCTAACTGGGATTTGGCTTAACTAAATGGAACTTCTTTCATGATACAGGCCCCAGGGGGTATCCTAGGAAAGATTAACATACCCAGGGTTTCTTTGTGTTACCTGGCTTGACAAAGCCTAACAACCGCAATTGGGTTTAACTGGTATCACGACAGTGGTTGTCAACTTCCTAAGTGAACGCAGGCTTTGTTAAACAAGGCCAGTGCACGTTCCCATAAAGGGGGTGGTGTCTGATGAGCCTATAGCAGCACAGCACGGATCGCAATCAAACAGTGTATTTCTCTCCTGAGGAAGAAAGAGTTATGGACAGATACAAAGAACAAAAAGCAATCATAATGGCAAAAAAGTAACACCATTGCCACCAACAAAGCCATTGGAAGAGTGTTGGCAAAAAATTGCTAATCGTGTAAATTTGTTACCACATATAACAGATAAATCTACACTCTCACTAATTGTCCTACAGTTTATTTCTAATTTGACGACTGCACATTATAGAGCTCATAAACCTTAAACTTGATAAAGCATATTTAAAATCTTGCCTGAAGGAATCACACATAAGTTTATTCATAAACCCAAGAAACACAGACACAAACAAACACAGGTGCAAACAGACACACAAACACAGACACAAACAAACACAAATACAGGTGCAAACACACACAAACACAAACACAGACCCAAACAGACACAAATAGAGACACAAACACATTCCACAAGACGCAAGATTACAGCATACTGAGTTACTTTTTAGTAATTCTGTAGCTACTCTTAATGCATGTATGTGTAGAAACCGCACTAAGGAACTTCATCCATATAAATTTTTTACCAGTAGTCACCAGCAGGGCCACTGCAGGTCAGATTTTAAAGCTTTTCACAGGAGTATGCAGATACCAGCGTCTTCACTTTACTTTCCCTGAGGGCGAGTGTTCTCTAAGTGCATTATGGGCCTTCCTGCTCTTGAGAACAGTCCAGCTGTTTACTGCTCCTGCAGCCCCTTGCTTTTGACACCACAGTACCAGCAAAGCAGGGACCTACATAATGCAGACAACTGTGGAAAAACAAACAAACAAAAAAAAAAATACAAGGTACTTCATCTGATGGTTACATGGCTAGCTAGCTTTACTATAACGTGCCATTTGCTAATGGGGAAACCCACTGTAGAAAAACAATGAGCAGATTTGTAAAATACATAGTGCAAATGAAAACTATTACAAAACCATTGAAAATGTAATTGTACATTATATGAACACCTGTCAAACAAATAGACATTAACATAATGGTAAATGTAGGTGGCGGTAAAGGCCACCACATGCAGCCTGCTAATTCCAACAGCCTATGTCAAGGAAGTCCATGTTACAGAATAAAAAAAAAAAAATGTGTTACCATGTCAATTATTTAAGTGGGATATGTTGGTGAACTTCAGACCCCTGTATACCCTGAGCCATGGCCAATTCTGTCTGTTCTCCTGCTGCACTGGTATGTTTACTACACTTCTTATTCTAGCCCCACTGCATTTCAAACCAATTTACTGGATCCAGCGATGGCGTGAGGACTTTCTACCTTCCAGTGCATTTGATTCTCTTGCTTTATTGGAAACATGCCACAAATCAAATGAAGACCGCTTGGCTGGAGTTCTTAGGGAGAGAAAACAAAACAATCATAGTTCTAACCGCAGTTGCTGGCGAAAGGCGTAAACACGTTGCTGGCGAAAGGATTTAACCACATAATACCGTCCACAAAGTGAAGTGGATATTTTTATGGGAAAATGATTGTGTTAAATCAGACGCATTCAAAATAGGAAGTAAAAACTGAAAGCAAGCACAACCAGGTATAATTTTCTTTACAGTAGCAGATCTCATAATTAAAAGAGAAGCAGCTTCAACGTAGTCAGACATACGTACCTTAGATACTGTAATCTGTGGTTAAAATAATAAAAAACATAAAATATTTTAACCGAGCACATGAAGTCAGAAAGACAGTTCATGTTCTTATTCAATTCCAGGTTTTTTAGTATATTGTAGCGATGTGCTCTCAATGCTGAGGCTGACTAGCTGCTTTAGCGCAGTGATTAGCGCAGTGGCCTGTTCCCGCTGGAGAGTGGAGTTTGAGCTTTGCGTGATCCCTGCCGTCGATGGGGCCCTGATGCAGGGGGCACCCTCTGCGGGTGGCAGCATGTGAGTGCCGTGTGAGGGCGCCCTCTGCGGGTGGCAGCATGTGAGTGCCGTGTGAGGGCGCCCTCTGCGGGTGGCAGCATGTGAGTGCCGTGTGAGGGCGCCCTCTGCGGGTGGCAGCATGTGAGTGCCGTGTGAGGGCGCCCTCTGCGGGTGGCAGCATGTGAGTGCCGTGTGAGGGCGCCCTCTGCGGGTGGCAGCATGTGAGTGCCGTGTGAGGGCGCCCTCTGCGGGTGGCAGCATGTGAGTGCCGTGTGAGGGCGCCCTCTGCGGGTGGCAGCATGTGAGTGCCGTGTGAGGGCGCCCTCTGCGGGTTGGCAGCATGTGAGTGCCGTGTGAGGGCACGCTCTGTGGGTTGGCAGTTGGCAGGGAGTAGTGTGGCGATGTGCTCCTGAGACTGCCTAACCGCTCCGCTAATGGTGAACTCATCTTAAGTGATGAATTCACCATTATCCCCCCCGAAAACAGTAAGAAAGACATGTATTGTTGTACAGCTTTAACACGTTTAAACAGAACCCCATGTATATCGTTGCTCGCAACCATCCAGAAAAAACAGATGAATGTCTGATCAGAAGTATTGTTGTCCACAGAAATGCATATTAGCAAACCTGAATCTTGCAGTGTCAACAATTTTATACCAATAGTGAATATTCCAGGCTGCATAAAAACAACAGAATGTTTCATATGATTTATTACTAAATTCAAGTAAAAGTTGAAGTCTGTTAAACATTGATTAGAATTACTGGGAAAGTCAATCTGGCATTTCATATTTTTTTAAATTATTCTTATTTCAACCCTTGGCAGACTGAAATCATTATTTCAAGTTCAGTGAACCCTTTTATTTTGCCCAGTACTACTACATTACAGTAGTTATTGGGCTTATCTGATATTTATTTAATTTTGCCTTGGGGAAGTCCATGATTCATGTATAGAAAATAGTTTTTCACTATTACGCAGTAGAGGGTATGGGATTTGCCACTGTGTGCGCGTGCATACGTGTGTGTCTGTACGTGCGTGTTTGCACGCATGGGTGTGTGCATCTGTCTCCCTGTCCCATTTATGAATCTGTCCATCAGCTTGGAGCCTATTTACTTCTGTGAAGTGACCACTGAGAAACACAGTGTGGGCTGGTACAGGCCATCCCTGTGGCAAGGAGACCTTCTGGATCTGGGAGCTGGAGCTTTCATAAAACTGATGCTATTGAGCTGTAATGCCTCGGATTCTGTGGAGATTTTCAGCATCCCATAGAAACGCTCAGGTTTTATCTCATTGATACATGCTTTGCATCTCATAATTAATTGGCCATATGGTCACTCTGGCAAGGAGAACTCCCCTCTGTGAGCAAGTGTTTTATTTGAAATGTTCTCATCTACAAGTTATACGTTTTTTAATATGGAAGTCTATTATGTCCACCAGTATGTCTAGCATATAGTTCATGCGCAGGTTGAAATATAGATTTTTTAAGTCAAATATTGATTTAATTTAGTTTCAGTGTTGTCTGCAACAAAGTGATAATATTGTTTTTTAAATCACTCTCATCCCAAGATAATACCACAGCAAAATAATTCTGAAATGTGACCATACCTTCCAGCAGGCAGGAGACAGGGTGGAGGAAGAGCTTGTTTAAATGACATACGCTGTGCCATCCCAGATGTTGCTCCTCATTAATATTAGTCTTGTAGTCATTATACGTTCCTGTGAATGGTAGTCAAACACACTAATATATCATTTATCATGTACAAACAAGATCAAGCCCACACAAAGCTACTTTTACAGAGTACACTTAAATTATAAAACGTACATGTACGCAATTTTTCACCCTTGTTTTGGAATTTATGGAAACAAGGTAGATGGGGCTATAAGAAAATATGCAATTAATTTTTTTTTTAACTAGTAGATGCAGAGTACTGTTTAACTACTATAACTACAGCATTTGAACTTGCAATAAGTTCCGCCTGCATTTTCAGCATTATGTGAAACCCTAATAGACATTAATATTTAGTATGCCTTAATAACCAGAGCATATAATTTATCTATAAAGTGATTGATGTCCTCAACAAGAAGCGGGTCAACAAGAAATGCTGAGAGGTTATAAGTGACACTCTTATCTGGATATTAAATGGAGTGCAGGTGTGCCGTTTAGCGTCCAGTCCATCTGTCACCTGTCGAAACGATACTCAGTACGTCCCATGTTTTCACATCATGGGAATTCACTCCATTTATTCTCTGCAAATCTTACGTCTACACAAGCAAGATGTTTGCTGATACAGATGTGTAAGAAAAATGATTATGAGCAAACACACAGCCAGTTTGTACAACATGCGTCACAGTCATCCTTTTTAAATCTGTCTGGCTGCTCCGTTGTTTCGGTCTAATGTTTATTTTCTGATCCTGTTACTGCATTTCCTGCATTAATTACCATTTAACATATTGCTTCTCTGTTTTGTGTAAAAATACACAAAATTGATTGATTGATTGTTTCATTGACTTTGGGGTGAACATAGATTGGTTCTAAAAAACAAATAAATTGATGGTTGGGAAAAAAGGTTAAAGGTTATAATCTTGGGGTGCCCACTGCCTCTAATAAGCATCTTGCTTACTAAAATACAGCTGTATACGTTTGTAAAAATGTAAGCTATGAGATAACCACAATGGATACGGGGATTATGTAAGAACATGAGGAGAGATCCCCCAAATGACTGGAATGGGTTTAAGGAGGTTTAGTATTACAAATGTATAGGATTGAATATAATGGAGGCAGGCCTGATGGAATTGTTGGCTTCACCTAGGGTTCAGTACATCAGGCAATCGATGCAGCACAGTCATTAAACAGCCCTGCCCACGCCCCCATGGGCCCCATGAAGCCCAGGAAAGGATGTTCTTATCTGCAGGATTAGAACCCTTAGTCTAACCTGGAAGACCCTTAGCCGCAGACTACACAGATGTACAGCACCGGAAGAAGGGACCAGGGGAGCATCTTATCACACAGAGAGCTGTTAATGCATGGAATGGCTCACCAGGGCATGCATGTGCAGCATAAAGCAAAAAGCCTTGGGGAGTTCAAGGCTTTACACAGTGTTGGATCCAATAGACCAAGCTTCGAGATGAAGGAAGGAGGGCCGCATTTTATTTTTGATTTCATACTAACTTTGGCCATTATTTAACAAGTGCAATCATTTGCACAATCTAACATTTCAGCCACTTTTCTTTATTGATTCTTGAATGATAGCTGAAGACTGTTCTTGTGTCCTTATAATGTTTAACTGTGATATAATCTAGAAGTGAACCAATCTACTAACTAATACCACAGAGGTCTATGCTATGGCAGTTGATACAAAACACTATAGAAAACACTACGCCTAAAACCTTTTTGGGCCCTATCTTACACCCGGCGCAAAGCGGCGCTAACCCAAACGCAAGTGTCTTTGCTATCTTACACCCGGCGCTAGGTTCATAATAACGCCTAGCGCTTACGTCCTTTAACTAGCATGTATTCTTGCGCCCATTACAAGTGAACTGGGCGTGTTGGTCTTAAGATGAGGAGTGGCCAGGATTATTTTTGGCGTATTGCTATCTTGAGCCAGCAGAAAGCGCTTGCGCTAGAACCACCACAAACCGGGTCTAAAGTCATGTCGCAGTTGTTTACATGTTATTTTAACGGCGCATATAAGTGCGTCTACATAGGCGTGTGCACAAGGCGCGTAGCCTCCTGTCTGTTACACACAGGGGCGCACACAAGCATGACTAAAATATCTAGATCACAATGTGAAATATTATTATTGTGTAGGCTATATAATAAATGCATAATAATAAAAGGTTCCATAGGTCCACATACCTTTCCCTCAGCGAAGGGAAACGATGCCACATTACATTGCTCTCATCACACTCCATCAACATCCAGGCGATGTGCGATGGTACGGGACAATGGCTATACATTAAAAAGGAGCTGATAACACCTATATCAAGCCTAATGCGCAAATTGTCATTTACACCTAATGCGTGAATTGTCATTCAATGGAAAACCCGCGCACTGCAATAGACGGACATTTGCGTTCTGAAAATGCGCTTCAGACGTCATTACAATATAGCTCTGTTTATCTAGGAATACAGCCTGTAAGTAAATAGAATGGATTGTGACTGAAAAAAGTTAAAAACCTTGTCCAGTGAATATTGCTTTTATTGTTTTTCAAATAGCCTAGGCTACAGCGGATTCGCTGTGCATAAGGTTTTTTTCGATAGCCTATGGTTAAAAAACGGAGATAAATGTCATCATGTTAACTGAATTGTAACCTTAGCTATTCTTCGTCCTTCATATTTTTTTAATTACAGTGACAAGGCTTCCATACCCTCAGCTTTTTAAAACCCCGCTGATTTCACCTGTTATTCCCTAACTGAACAAAATATTTTAAAGAGAACTAAGCGTCTAATTAGAAACTAAATTTGCAGCACGTTACGCAATTAATTTACAATTAATTTAAATTCCATTATCTGCATGTGCGCTTTACGGGAGCAGGTCTGTTTCCCCTGCTGTAAATCGCACTTTTCACGGTCTTCCTGGGAAAGTGGATCGTATTACGCTACCAGTAAAACAGGTTGGTCACATTTCCATAAGCAGGACATTATAAAACAAGGGGAAATATGCGTGAACCTATGGGTTGCCAACCTGACAGCTTTATTGTATTCATTGTCATCATTAAGGTAAAATAACGTTATTTATTTTATTAATCAAAACTTATTTTATTAATCAAAAAAAATGAACATGAGTTCATTGCTTCATTGCATAATCAAACGAAATTTGTTAAACAAGCAGCGTTTTCTAAGGTGAGACGGAAGCCATTGGTAGCTTATTCTCAGCTGTTGCAGGTGCCTTTAACGAAATTTAACCGCATATATTTTGTAAAATAACAGCACTGTCAGAAATTATCTGAACGTATGGGTTGCCAACCTGACAGATTTATTGTATTTAGTGTCATCATTAAGGCAAAATAACGTTATTTATGTTATTAATCAAAATTAGAATGCAGGTAGCCTAATGAACTTTGGATGAAACTTGAACATGAGTTCATTGCATAATCAAATGAAATTCGTTAAACAAGCAGGCTAATTTGGCGTTTTCTAAGGTGAGACGGAAGCAATTGGTCGCTTATTCTCAGCTGTTGCAGGTGCTTTTAACGAAATTTAACCGCATATATTTTGTAAACAGCATTGTCAGGAATTATCGGGAACTCATAATGGTTAGCCCGAATAATATTGATCATAGGCTACTATTCATATATGATCCATATAGCCTATTCCTTGATCGCACTAAACACGCACGAGCATTTCTGTTTCGCCATCATAAGCAATCCGCCAAGGTGGAAAAGCAGGCTTTTAAAGGGAATGGGATATGACATTTTGATTGGTTTATTGCATGTCACGCCCAAGACACACCTATAATTAATGAAGAGACTAGGTTCAGCCCAGTTGCACCTTGCGCAGTGCTTAGCGCCCAAAAAACACGCCGCTAAAATAGCAAAAGTGGACTTGGACATGCCCTAAATGGACTTAGTGCCATGCGCTTAGACCAAGCGCCAAGATCGCCAAGATAGGGCCCTTTAAATTAATGCATATAACAACTGTTTAAATGCTACATAACCAAAGTGTTAACAAAAAAATACAATTATTGAAAAAATATTTATGGATCATGGTTGTAATGAAATTCCGCTACTGTTGGTAGAGTGTGTTGGTAGAGTGACTATAAAAATAATTTTTCAGGTAAAAACAAAGCTATAACTTCACAGGACAGGAGCAGGTGAACTCCAAAAAGGTCTTTATTCACTTGGGGCCAGATTCAGAGTTGAGATAATCACGTGCAAATGGCACTTACTCCAGAAATTCCGCTTAGGTTAAGCTATTTGTGATTCAGACATTTGACGCTGTTTGAAGCATCTCTCCAGTATATATGCACGTGGCGCGGTGGAGATTTGATTAAAACAAGGCATGTCTGCAAGATATGCGGATTCAGAGTTTTCACTTAATCCATTTTTTTCCGCACAACTTTGTTCGGAAAAATAGGTGCTTTATGTCTAGCACCATTATGAAAAATACAGCATCTTTTGAATAAATTTGTATTAGAATGAGTGCATGTTATTTGAATGTAATGTTGGTCTTATTTTCCTTCACCTAGCCTATACTTGCAATTATCAAAGCTGTCATAAAAGGTAAAATGTGTAAAAGTATCATTGACCGTCTATATCATATCAGTCCATTATTAGATGGATTAATTGATAGACAGTGTTTGGATCATATTTGCTTTGACAGAGAGATGACTTTGTACTAAAAAATTATTAGGAAGCCCAACCACCATACATGATTTTATTAGATTTTTAAATCTTTTTTTGAAAGTAAATCCAACAATGTATTTGTTTACTTAATAACATTGTGTGCAACCACTGTCCAACGATTATTTTTTGATCCTGTGATGGGTATATCCCAGTCATCAATCTAGGAGTTATGCTCATTTTATGAAGGCTATGATGTGACATATTAATACATTCACTGCCTCCCCCACCACTCAAGAGCAAATATGATTTTACAAAGACAAATGTGGTTATTAAAGGCACTATCACTGAGACATTGAAAATGTATACCCCCACAGACATTTTTGTAGTAGATAGCTGGCAATCCAGGGGGCAGGTACAAGAAACAGGTCATTAGAATATCATGCCCTATACCACCCACATCTTGAGAAAAGCAACCGCGGAGCTTGAGTTACAATATGGCTTAATCTGTATGCCAACAGTGTATGGTTTCATACTATTTAGGTGTACATGAGTGATTTTCATGGGTGATGGTCTAAGCCTAGGCCACATGTCCAGTATAGGCTACTCTTTGTATGTAATCTGCAAGTTAAGAGTAGAATCTATGGTATAATTCACAATTGAAAACTGCTGTATTTATGCACTCCAGCAGCAGGTGATTAGTTGGCCATCTCTGAATCCGGCCCTAAGTCTAGTGTATGTGTCTAAGTATGTGTCTGAGTACATGTGTGTGTATGGCTGTAAGTGTGTGTGTGTGTGTGTGTGTGTGTGTGTGTGTGTGTGTGTGTGTGTGTGTGTGTGTGTGTGTGTGTGTGTGTGTGTGTGTGTGCGTGTGTAGGTGGGTGGATCAAACCAATATAGCCTCCGGCTTCTTGTACTGAACCCCCCACCCCAAACATCTTGCTGCCTGGCTTGGTGTTCAGACCATTATGTTTGGCCTCCCACTGATTCTACACTTATAATTTGCCTGTGTTTTCTCTCCAGGAACAAAGGCCCGCTCTCAGTGCGCCCAGGACGTACCATCTGCACACACAGACCCGAGTGCCAGCTCTCCTTGCTGTTGTGCCTTTTCAGTCCCATTTTTATTTATTTATTCATGTTTCTTATTTTCCACCTGCTATCAGTAACAAGCCACAACTGCTGCTGTTTTTCTCCACCTCCATGCATAGGCCACTGATGTACAGAATTATTCAGGGAAACGCCACCGCAATTATCTTCCCTGCCTTAGCTCACTATCGAGTGCTGCATTGAGCTGATCGTACTGTGGAAACTCTCTGTGCAGACTTTAGGAATTTCACACCCTCTGTCACACAGGGACCCACCAGGGCAGACTCAGGGTCCCCCCCCTCGCTGGCAGGCCTGCGCAGGGCCCTTAACCCGTGGTCCCCCAGTGTTGCCATGGATATGATCCAGGAAAGGTTACGCTCAAGTGAGGAACAGACTGGATATGTAAAAGCCACTGAAGTACGCCTGTCAGTGGAGACGCAGAGCTAACATAGGTACACTGAAGTTTGGCAGAGGCTGCGTCCAGCTGGAGCGGAATGGGGAACGGCACGGATGCGGGAATGCAGGGTGTTCAAACAAAAGAAAGAGATTCTGCAAAATGAGGAAAACAAAGTGTGTCATATCTGGGGGACTGGCAGCGGATCCAAACGGCCCGTTTCAGGAGACAGAGATGAAAGGGGCAGCTGTCGGACATGGAGGGGGTGCAGCGAGACTTAACAACAGGAGTGGGACTGGGAAAAACTGGACCAGAAAACCACAAAATCATCCATGAAAATAAACAGCATTCTATCACGAAAATATGGGGAAACAAGTAATTAAAGCAAGCTTAACTATTTTCATCAACAATACTGCATTAACAAACGTAAAAAAAAAAAGATCTATGCCCCAAAAACCCAATTAGTAATTGCAATCTCCTTCTTTTTTCATACCTGCATACTCATTTATTCCTTACTAATTACCTGTAACATTCTCACACTGAGCACACATCACAATCCAATCTGCCTTTAACACAACATTGATTAGCAATTGCTAGGGCTGTATTGGCAGTTAAATTGCACTGAAAAAGTCGGACTCTCCCATTGATTTCTGAAGATGCAGACTAACTCCATACCATTTTCTGATCCATAATTACAGCATTCTAACAAATGGAGGACAGCGAGTTTTCACTGGTATTAATTTTAATTTGAATCCTCTGCAAGCCCACCCTACATACCTCCTGAGTCTGAAATTAAGTTACACATGGTACAGTAACATTTTAAAAGCAGTGTGTGTAAGAAAGTGACATGACGTCAAGTCAAGTCAATTAGTTCCTGAAGAGGTATGCGGCTTGAATTTTGCTCAATCCATGCAGCTGTTATTTCTTCCATTCCTTTATATATCACAGTTAAATATATACATGACCATTATGCATTTTAAAACAATAGTGTCTAGGCACACCCTTCCCAGGGACTCCCCCTAACTGGACTGAGAGGTTGCTGATTACTCCTCTGATTCTGCCACCAAAGAGCCAGTGAACCCACTGGGATTACTTTTACATTTTAGCATTCATTTAGCTCTTCCCACAGCAAATCACACAGCTGATGTTTTTTTATATAGACCTACAACCTTGGAGTTGTGAGTCCAGTTCCCTAACAATTATGTTACAGTGCCACCCAGTTTCCATAGCTACCATTTACAGCAGATGTAGACTGTGGACCTGATGACCACACAGAGGACAGAGAGGTGGCTGTGAGTGGAAAATGCTGAGAGGGAAAATCTGTTTCTCGTTTCAGTATCATTTCTTTCTCAGGAGAACTTGGGTATCAATGGATCAACCAAGTTTCTTCTGTGTTTGAACTGGTTCTCTTGAAACCAACAATGGACCAATGCAAACATAAACAAATAGGGAAACAGAGAGAGGCCTAAGAGACAAAAGGAATCCTTATCTTGTAAATGTTTCTTAAAATTATATACCTTCACTCTATTTCAGATATTGTTTTCCTGTCAGTTTGAGAAAATCATGAGATTTTGTTTGAAAGACACTGTAAATAACTTATTTTAAGATTATATCAAGCTTAAACTGAATATTTAAAGTATATAAATATTACATTTTTGTATTTTTGAAGACAAAAACATTGGAACAACGAGAACCGCTTGCAGCTTGATTGATCATAATAATCTAGCGTGTAATAAAACATTCTGATAACGTTTCTACAACGTTGCAATGCATGCTGATGCAGTCGACATCGGGCGGAGAACAAAAGAAATTGAGGAGCAAAGAGATATCTCAGGAGGTCTTCTTCTGCCCTCTGCTTTGTACCATCCCAGTGATGTCGACTGTACACACCAGCACGGCTCCAGCGCGGTATTTATTATGCATAACGTGACACATGGGTTTTACCGCCACCGTAATGGGCCTCACATGAATTAGGAGGCTCTGGGTGACAGGATCAGTGTTTGTCAAATAGACAGAAAACAATTTCTGCCCGTGTTTCCACATGGCCATCGCCATTTCAGACATAAAAACACATGCAGCATGAAAGCACCATGTGTATCAGAATAAGAGGAAATGCAGGAAAAGACACATTTGAATTACAGTACCTACAAATGCAACAGTGAATCAGTCAATAATTTAAAAGACCACTACCGATTAAAAAATCTGTATTTCCATTGAAGACCTGCCCAGGCCTAAGCATGAACATAATAGGAAAGAAAACTAAAAATGACACATGGAAAATGCACCATAACATGTCTCCCTGTGTAATCAGCTTGCACAACAGTGACCAATCCGTTCCTGGCGTCAGGTGCTAACATTCCATTTTATGGTGGGAAGCACTGAAGTGGCTCACACCTTATTTCCTGGGACATCAACTTGAGTAGGTCCAAAAATAGAATCACATTAATTTATTTTGTTTAATTTTTTTTTGCCACAATTTCTCCAGGTTTAGAAATACCAATTAAATGTGTTTGTCTTGATCACTGCCACCTCCTCTGTCAGACAAGCATACTCTCCCCTTCCAGCCACAATTTCACACAAATTGTGAAATAATCTTGAAATAAGTTATTTACAGTGTCTTTCAAACAACTACTGTACAAAATCTCATGATTTTCTCAAACTGACAGGAAAACAATATCTGAAATAGAGTGAAGGTATATCATTTTAAGAAACATTTACAAGATAAGGATTCCTTTTGTCTCTTAGGCCTCTCTCTGTTTACCTATTTGTTTATTTTTGCATTGGTCCATTGTTGAAGATGCAAACTTTGGGTACACCCTAATAAGGCGGTTGAATAGAACAGTGAACAGGCCAGGGGCGGGGGGGGGGGGCGGGGTGTTGTTGTGTAATGGTAGGTCACCACAGAAAAATCCTAAATACAGTTATCTGAGGTACTCGGTATGAGATTGGTCACTAGGAACAACCAGGTATAGTTACAAAGCGAGTATGAAATATTAAATCCTTATGACCTGCAAAATAAAAAGGGAAAATTATGAATATATATTTTTTTAATGTAGTAATGTACTGAATTTCACTTCTTTGATTATCTGCCAAATACTGAAATAATTATATATTTGTGAAATTCTGGATTTATAGATAGATTTTTTCCAAATTAACCAGATACCATATCCAATAGCCTACCTTCCAAAAATCAAAGGAGGCGTAAATATTCTTTTATACTGTTCTACGTGAGTGCTGTTGATTTTTTTCTACTTATTGCAGATTCAGCAACATTTTGACTGCTGATAATGCAACAGCTCCAGAATTAAGTCCAACTGCTTTAGTAGTGGTAATCACCACCACAACATAATTCATTGCTCTAAATCATGAAGATCGTTCCTTCTCTGAAATACTTCAATGCAGGCCTTTTATTGAATTTGAATTCCATTTCTTACCATTTGGCAAAACCATTCATCTGCCAAAATACAGCAACAGGCAGTCACTCGGTCAATAGGAAAACCCATGTGGGGATTCTCGTTTGGTTCAGCTAGTGGTGTCTATCTGGCCAAACTGAAAGACTGCTAAAGAAAGTCTTTAATCCTTAATCATTTTTATTATTTATAAGTGAAAAACACTACCACCACGAGCACATCATTTTGATCCTTCCTCCACAAAATTACTAGAGAGATTCTCAAGGCTTTGTTTTGTAATAGGTTCCTTTAACTAAATTTGAAAAGTCTACAAACAGAGGATGGGAAAACAAATTAGAATCTTTATTATAAGAGTGAGAAAAACTGTAAAATGTCCAATAACTTTGTTTGGGGTGTTAATATTTTAGTGGTAATTTACAACGGATACCCAATTAATCTAGGATGAAATGAAAACAAGACATCCTACTGAAACACACTTTCCTTTTGCCAAGGGATCACACTAATTAGGTCCTTCCATGCTTTCTTTTATTCCCTGCTCTGTTTCTCCAGGTAATTCTGCACGTACTCTGTATGATCAAAAAACACTTCTGTAGTGCTCCAGACACTGTAAAAGTCATTATAAACCGGGGCTGTTACTCAAAACTGCTTTAAGTAACCAGCTGACCTTCATAGCATTCTTAAGGAGATTAATTTTCATCCGTGAACACAGAAGATTTCAAATTGTCATCTCATAATCATTTTGGAGCTGAATCACTTCCATGACAAGCTACTTAAAGGGCTGAGTTTCAAGTGAATTATGCAATGAATTAAATATGTGATGCTCCTGCTCTCTGTAATTGTAATTACATTAGCACGTCGATATTACTGGAGCACGCCATTTCGTTTAGTTTGTTCTTATTTCCCCTGTGACACTTATATGAGCTTTTAAAGATGATAAGAGCACAGATCCAAAATAATGACTTCTTAATTATTTCATTTTAGGCTGAGGACTATAAATAATTATATTGTGGGCAACAGCTTCATAAGCTGGTAAAACCTGGCTGGCACTTTAAAAATCAGAGGCCCATGCATGTTCTGTACCTATGCCTTTAAAGCTACAGCGTTTATTTTTGTACCACAGCCTTGTAAGCTTTTGCTAGCCCACATATAGGAAGTAAATAATGAGATCTCCTGTGTATGGTGACAAAGCGTCTGTGAAGGCAATCCTTTTTCTGGCAGGACAAAATGAAGTTAACGTTTTTTTGTTCCTTGTTCTGCAAATTTCACTGGCGAGTGACTGAGGCTGTGCCTCTCACCAAGCAGACTGCGGTACCCCCTGCGCTACATATTTCTTTGTGAGTGGAGGATTAAAAAATGTAGGTTGTCTTGATGGGCAGGACAGGATTTCAGAGGGAAACACTGAGCGTAAAGAGAGAAGACAGAGAGAGAGAAAGTGTAAAAAAAGCTGTGATTAAACTGACCGTGCAGCTGTCCTACTTACACAAAGGCTTCACTCTCACAGACTCAGGCCTCTACCCTTATTGAAATCGCAATGTAATGTTTGGCTATGTGTGAGTGCGGCAGATGCTGTTCTACAAAAACGAAGGAGAGCAGACCTGTGGATCTACATTAGCAGGTTGCCCAAAGGAAAGCACTGTCGCCCTGCATACGTGGGTTTGGTGATCTGCTGATGCGGGGCAGGTGAAGGTGAGAGAGAGTGCGCGCTTCTCCAAGAGCGCCCCGCACACTGGCCTTCAACGCTCTGCCGTGCTCTGCCTCCAAACCTAGTCATCCAAGAAAACCCACTGCCACCAACGCCAATAGAGATCCATCAACCCCAATAGAGATCCATCAACCCCAATAGAGATCCATCAACCCCAATAGAGATCCATCAACACAGCAGAGGAGATTGCAGACAGTGTGAGGGCAAAGAACATGGTCAAGTCTATGAGTGCAATGACCTGGAACATTTCACTTTTTTGTTGATAAACTAAAGAATGTACAGGAAGTGGACTGATATAACCTTGTTTCTCCCCAGAACCTTCTGTGGAACACAGGTTTTTCTATTGTGAGCACTGAAATAGATTTTTTCCCCTGTGTTCCTATTGGGTAGTTCCAGGTTATGGAACCCCAATGGACAAATTCATTCTTCATTGGCTTGGAGGGGCATGACCCATACCTATACAGCACCAATAGTTTGGAACTTTTCAGGGTTTCATACAGAAATAACTTCAGAATATTAACTTTAGAATTCTGTGTGTTTACAAGAGGTCAGGAGGTAGAGCCCTGTGCTTTTTAATCTTGCCATCTGAAGAGAATGTGGTCATTCAAACAGCTGAATTGCACACTATTTCCACTACAAATTACTGGCATTTGATACTTTCACGTGACACAAAGTTTGAATGACCCAATTCTCTTCAGATGGTAAGATGAAAAAACACAGGGCCAAGTTACATGAAATAATTTAAGAAACATCAGGTAGCATTGCTTTGAAATAGAGCTTGTTCAATTTTGTGTGATCAAAGATAGCCAATATTGTTTGTAGTAACTTGGCCTCATTTTGATATCAATACTTTTAATGGCCGGCCTAGATTTAGCTAGTTTTACTATAGACGGTGCTTTGTATGCATGAGTAACTTGGCATTTTTGTACATTGAAAATGTTTTTTGTTGAGATTGAGAACAATGTAAAAAGAGCTTTAGTGTTTTTTTTTTGTTTTTTTTGCTATATTTGTTGCATATATATTTAACATGTATAGTTTTCTCAAATAAAGTAATTTTCATTTTAATTCTTGTTTTTTTACATCCGATATACTCAAAAAATATCAAAATCAAAGCAATTCATTATTTTTATTTACAGCCAAGCATTTTATTTAACTAATGAGAACAGGGTGATAGATTGAGTTTAATAGACTCAATGAAAATATTTGTATCAGAATTCTCCTCGGGCACCTGGCTTGTACCGTGTTTAACTCTTTGGATTTTCAATTCATTAACTTGCGTGGACTTTTTACACAGTCTTGAGCTTGCTCTGGTGCTTGCTCTGGTGCACAACAGTGAATAAAATTGAACTCACCTGTATTAATGAGGCATGATAAAAAAGTCAAGATTATGAGTATACATGAAAAATTAAGAATGACAAACTTGTCATCTAAAGTTAGTGTGGTAAAGCTCGTCGACAGTAGGTTAAGCTATTCTTGAAATGAAGATTTATTACAAATGAAGAGTTTTTTTTTTTTTTTTCTGGTGGAAAGCGAGGGAGAACAACCCCCATGGCAGAAAACAAACACTGGTGTTTCCGTCTTCGGAGGAAACAAAATGCATATTGTAGCGGTGGCTTACTAAACTAGCTAGCTAGCTATAGCCACTAAAGGTCTGGCTTCCTTGTTGTTCTCTGATGTCACAGTATTATTACCCAAAATGATTTGTGTGTTTAGAATGTGCATAACTAGATAGAATGTTGAGCGTGGAGAATGGCCTTTGGGAATGCTAAACTACTCGAGTCAAGTTTGCACTGCCTTGAGTCCATCGCTATAATATATAGTTTGTGATCCTCTATCCTACTGTGTGCTCAAAGTAGTTTTCATTTTACTAACACAAGAAAGAAAAGTTGCTAAAAATTTTAAATTTTAATTTGATGAAGTTCATATAACTTAGTTAGCTGGTGTTTTCCCCTTAAGCTGTTCTCATTTTTATCAAGTTTATTTATATATTTATAAATGTGTCAATTTTGCTCCAATTAAGTTGATTCAACTTAATTTTATAACAATTTCAAGTAAGCTATACTACTCAATTTTTATTAGTTAGATTAAGGTATTAACATATGGCTAAAAAGGTTTGGTTTTGAAATGGGTAATAACAAAAGAAAGTAATATTTTCTTTTGATAAAAATGGTTCAAGGTAACTAACAATGACCAGTACACAGGAAAATGTTTTGATCTGAAATGGAATTATGGAAAAATGCTATCTATTCTTAAAATCTTGTTTGGTTTACATGACCTAATTTCATAATTAAACAGATCTCTCCCACCTTGATCAGAGGAATCAGAATGAGAACAAACTCTTAAAACAACAGCATGCTAGTTTTGATTGGTGTTCAACCTATGGGAAATAAATCACAGTTCCAAAGCACAAAGATTTTCCAGGTGTGAAATGTTTCTGTGGACGTGCTGAAACACTGGCTATGAATAGTTGAGTGCCGTTGAGTGTGTCCCGGTGGGCTCTTTCTGCGTCTGCGCTCACATAAATGCAGAGATTATGCCAAAGCAGATGGAAAACATTGAGAATAAATCACTGCCAATACCAAAGTAATGATATATATATATACGGGAAAAACAAACTCATTCAGATTGATTGAACATGTACACAGCCGTTAAACATCACCTCACCCTAGCCCTGGAAACAGACAGAACAGCAAGATTAGCCTAATCCTGTTCACATCTCAGGTTTGCTCCTTACTGACAGAACCCTAAACTACCCCAAACTCAGACAGCAGAAATTAAAACAGTGAAAATGAGGGCAGCAAATGAGGAGAGAGAAAAGTGTCAGAAGCACAGGAATAATACAATCTTACTTAGCTCTTTCCTTTGAAATGGGGGGGGGGGGGACATTTTTTTTTTTTTTTTTTTACAAAAAAGTGAAATCTACTTTCTTCTTTGATCTGAAAGAACGCTGACTCAGGAATATAGGGTATGGGGAAAATGTGCATATTCATATAGCCTACTGAGCTACTGCTGGGGCAGCTTTCAATATTACGCTGATATCCTTCTTCTTATAGACTGCTGTGATAATATATATAAATAGATGTTAAAAGACGTGCAGATATGAAAACAGCTGTGTTGTTTGAGTAAGTATTATCAATCAAACAGAGATGAACTGAAGATTGAACTCTATGGTATGCTTTGCGAGCTAAATTTAGTAGTGATGATGGGCAGAAATAAAGCTGAATCTGCCCTGTGATACACACACAGGCAGTTGAATATACCCAGGCGCACAGATAAAGCCATTCTCTGCATTGTTTCTTTGGGTTCCATTTGGGTGCTTGTGGCATTAGGATGGGCGTAATGCCTAGATTCTTTCAGTGGAAACTGGTCATGAGGAACGGTGCTGTAGGACAAGGAATTCCTTGAGTCACAGAAGAACGTTCACACTGGGCATGTGCACAGGTCACCTTGGCTCACAAAGATAAACACGCCGTTGCTTTATCAGAAAGCAGGCGCACACACTGTGCTATCTATCCCCCGTGTCCCGCATCCTGCCTGTTTCCACACCTCCCGAAACGATATGTTCACAAACCTGTTTGCCTGCGATTCTGGTCCTCTTGGGCTAGATAAATGCAACCACTGCTGGGGAAGTTTAGACCAAAGGAAGAGCAGGAATGAGAGAAACCATGAGTACACTGAGGGGTTACTCATGTGCGAAAATGAATTCTGTTAACCGGATGAGGTCCACAGGGTTCAGCATTAAAAACAAACCTCCCCTGTCCATGGATGAGCCTCTTTCCATGTCAGAACGATGCATATGCAAACGCTCATTGGTGCTTGAGATAAATATTTACAAATATTAAATATATACACTTTGTGACCTAATCAACTTCTACGAGTTAATTTGTCAAGTAATTGTACCATACATACACTACATGGCCAAAAGTATATGGACACCTGCTCATCCAACATCTAATTCCAAAATCATGGGCATTAATATGGAGTTGGTCCCCATTTGCTGCTATAACAGCCTCCACTCTCCTGGGAAGGCTTTCCACTAGATGCTGGAGCATTGCTGCGTGGATTTGTTTCCAGTCAGTCAGCAAAGCATTAGTGAGGTCAGGCACTGATGTGGGCTATTAGGCCTGGTTCACAGTCAGCTTTCCAATTGATCCCAATGGTGTTAGATGGGGTTGAGGTCAGGGCTCTGTGCAGGCCAGTCAAGTTCTTCCATACCAATCTTGACAAACCATTTCTGTATGGACCTCTATTTGTGCATGGGCGCATTGTCATTCTGAAACAGGAAAGGGCCTGCCCCACACTGTTGCCACAAAGTTGGAAACCCATAATCGTCTAGAATGTCATTGTCTGCTGTAGTGTTAAGATTTCCCTTCACTGGAACTAAGGAGCCTAGCGTGAACCATGAAAACCAGCCCCAGACCAAGGGGTGTCCACATACTTTTGGCTATATAGTATATTTGTTACTCAGATTTTAAGAGTAAGGCTAGCATTGAACAAAAAATAAATATATATCAGATGTACTAAAAGGCTACAATTTTTCTTAACTATACTAGCCATCTCCAAGTCTGAGGGGTGAACCTACAGAGCAGAATTTGGAGTCATTCAAAATAGTCATTGCTACTATTCTTATCTGACTGGCTAACGGTCACCCATTTTTAAATATTTCAGCGCAGGGCCAGTCACACCCATACTTTTCTTGTTAAAATTTTAACTTTCAAAGTGTTTTCTGCATCATTGGGCCTCATTCATGAAACGTGAGCAGAACTCATTTGTACGTAAATCGTTCGTGTTAGCAAATTTGGCTGTATTTTGGCATTCATCAACGTTTTCGTATCTGAGATTTGTTCGCACATACTAATGAATTTTACACCTGCTCGGGACCATGTGTACCGAATGCCGCTAAATTTAGCTTCTGAGTGATAATTAGAATATTAATTCATTTTTATTTTCTGTTAAATTCACAAGACTAAATTTAGCCTTTGAAATAAACATTGCAAACTTAATAAATTATGATTGTAAAAAGCAAACACTTTAGATTACACCTATTAATCAATTGTAGGCTATGAAGCTGTTTAATTAGACCCATAACGTAGGCTAATGAACGCTCCCAGTAACCTCCTACTTTTTCTGAAAAAAAAGGCTACTGCTGGCCATCGATGAAAGATAAATGCAAGTCATATCTGCATAACACAGGTTACTTTATTTTCAAATTTCCCAGAACAGCTAGCCTATTTGTAAAAATGCACTTTTAACTATTCTAGCCTACAGGAGTTGTCGAAATGTTGTTTTATTTATTTATTTATTTATTTTATTTTTATTTTTGTTTTGTTTTACAGTTGTAAATTAATTTATAATTTCAGAGAAATATGAATAGGCTACTATAATCGGGACGTCAACGACTGACACTTTGGTCTTCCATAGCTAGGCAGTTGGTAGCCTAATCTTGTCTTCTAAATCATATAAATCAATTAATGTGCAATATCAAATGTTAGCTATCTGTCATTGATGGCCAGCAGTAGCCTAGTTACAGCTGCTCCTAAAACCATTAACATACATTCCTGTAAGAGAGGGAGAGAGAGAGAGGTGGGTGGGGGGCAAAATCAAATATAGTGTGTGTGTGAAAGAGAGGGGCAGTTCTGAGAACAGAAAGGGAAAAAACAGAAAGTACTGACACAAGAAGTATGTAGGACCTACCATGCTTTTGGAATAAACAAATTGCAGCGATACCTTGTCATTTGGTTATTGTTATCCTACCTTTAAAATGGATATGGTGATCCTTATTAATGTTTTTCAAAAGGCTACTGAAATGGTTCTCAAGCAGCTCTTGCTCAAAATGATCTAGTTGTAAAACACCCTGATTCTGAAGATTATTAGATTTATAGAAATTAGATTATGTTTTGCCAACAAGTGATAAAGAAATTAATAATATAAGTAGTAAAGAGTAGTTTTCATCTATCACAATTCATGAACGGCTATAAGGCATTTTCTGACATTTGTTTAATATGCTTACCTCTTACAGATTTGAAAAATACCAGATGAACAAAAGCATCAGAAGTGAACCGAACCAGCCTCCAATCTCACAGTTCATGGAGTCCCGTGTAGGAGAGTACAACACAAATCATCACGGCAGAAAGCAATCATCAATGCAATACTGTCTGACTTGGTTATCGATTACAACTTACCCCTGTCTATAGTAGAAAATAAGAGTTTTTGGCACTTTCTGACGGTAGTTGACAGTAAATACAGCCCAGTGTGTCGCAGAATATTGACATCAAAAGCAGAGAACCTCGCTGCAGAGACGTTCAAAACTGACAACTCAGTTGAGCAACACAAGACCATGTTTCAGTCACAGTGGACATTTGGTCCAAAAGAAAGATGAGGGGGTTTCTTGGTGTTACTGTGCACTGTGTGGAGAAAGTCGAAGAGAGGATACAGCTAAAGTCCAATCTCTTGGCCTGCGACCGCTTCAAAGGCTCACATACCGCCAAAAGAATCTGTGAGCAATTTGAGGCCATATGTGACGAGTACAACCTTAGAGATAATTTAGACTATATTATTAGTGACAATGCTGCCAACATGAGGAAAGCATTCACAGTATGGTAACGGTAAAAGAAAACACTGTCTTAGCAAACTAGCAAAAAGACAACGATGAAAACAAAGGACGAACAATGCTAAAGAGAAGGAAGAATTCCTAAAGAAACTCTAAAGCACTGTCGGCCTGACTCGCGTTACACCCAAAATAAGGCTATGGTGTAAAGCGGTCTTCTGTCTGTAATATACTAGTTATTATAACCTTAAATTAGGTGAAGAGCACACTGTGACTTGTTTAGGACTTGAAACTCAAAGTTTAGGACTTGGGACTCAACTTGGGACTCCACCCGGACTTGCCTGTCTTGACTTGGAACTTGAGTGCCAAGACTTGAGACTTACTTGTGACTTGCAAAACAATGACTTGGTCCCACCTCTGCCAATAACCATAATGAGTCAGGAAAGGCGGAAAAAACAACAGGAGCGCCCTTTCACGGCCCCGAGAGGCAATATTCGTAGAAACGAAACAGCAGGCTGCGAAACCATGACAATGATATTAGATTGTTACAGCAATACATATAGTACTATATTGTTACTGTAATATATAAACTCTTAGATGGTTATGTATAGTTGTAAATTGGTTTGGACACAAATAAATATGGTACGGACTCTCAATGAATTTCATGTTCTCTGCTTTAATTTAGCCATGCTTCATTATTTGGAAGGATCACATTATCATTTTACCATTGATTTGTTAATGAAAAATATATAAATAGAGGGATTTCTCTTTTCAGTTCAATTTGTTGTGTATTTTTAATATTGGGAGTAATTGGTAGGCCTACATTTAATTCCAATATCATGCAATTCAATCACGCCACAGGCTGCGCTCACGTCACAGGCACATGCACACTTCCTTTTTCACGCAACAGGCTTCGGTCACAGGCTTCGCTCTCGTGTGGCTTGCTCCGGGATTTGGCTACATTCCCGCGCATGCGCACGTTTCCTTGCTCACCGCGTGAGGCTTCTTCGACCCTGCAGCTGGGTCTTATAGTGTAAGGGGGGTCGGGACAGAGGACTAGACGTGACAGAAAGGGATTCAGAAAGTTATCCACAAACCGTGGATAACCAATAGAGGGAAGGAGAAAGAAGAAAAGATGGGAAAGAAACTCCCGTCTAAAACCCAAAAGAAATAAGAACGACCCGAATAAAATAGAGCGAGACTCGAAGACCAGTCGAGAAATTAAACAGAGAGGGACGTAGTCCCGGCGTAAGCCAAAAATAATAACAACCCAAATTATTTGGGCGAAGTTCGCAGGTTCGAGCAGAGAAAAGAAACAGAACAAGATAGCATCTAACTCAGAAAATATCAGAGCTAAAATAAAGGCAAACGGAAACGAGGCGAAGCAGAGGTTACTGTCTAGTAGCAAGACAGAGAAACAAAAACCAAGGCAGGAAAATAAACAGTAAGGAGAACAAAACCCTAAAAACGAAATACTCTAAATTCTACAAGCAAGTCCCGCGTGTGCTTTTGAAGCTCAAAAGCACAAGTGGTCGCCTGAAATTTGTACACTGCGTTACCTGGCTAGAGTGGCAAGAATGACACACAAGCCCCGGAAGAAGGAAGCAGCGCGCTTATAAAGCCAACAGGAAACTCGGAACAGGTGCGCCAGGTAATCACCTGGCAGCGGAAAAGTAAACCCGGAGCGCCCTCTCGCGGCGCAGAGGAGCCAGGTCTGCAGAGATGAAAGGAAGGCTACCAAACCGTGACATATAGTCCATAAGGCAATTCATGGGCATGGATTTATGCTAATCACTAAAGAACATGGACGCACTTCGTACGTGAATACGGAAAAATGTGCCTTTCCCACACGGTTTGATGAATCCGGTATAAACTAATTTCATACATACTGTAAATGTACGCACATATTTAGGAACGCTTCATGAATGAGGCCCATTGTACGTATATGGGTATATGCCAGAGGGACTCCGACAACATCTATACCTGGTGTAACAGGAATTGAAGTGTTACAGGAACAGCACCACAGTAGTGTTTCATTAAAAAATATACAAGATTAACATTTGCCGGATATGTTATTGGGAGCCCCAAGGAATTGTGGGTGATCTGACAGTGGCCAGGTAAGCATCTATCTCGCCAGTGGGAATTCATAAACCAAGTATTTACATTACTGTGATCTCAGGGAATGTTTGTTTGTTGGATATGTACTGTAAAGTCAGCTGAAGTTGAGCTACCATTAACAATCCACTTCACGGGAGAAATGCTTTTCCTGCCAGTCAGTTGAAAGTGGCTAAATATAGCCCTTCATATCAGTTTGCTTTGTATGTGGAGTCCTGTCACACTTGCAGAGATTTTAAGTGCTTAATAGGCAGAGAAGCAAAATTTTACAGCGAGCGACAAATTTACACAGGCTAAATTTAAATATTCATAACTGTTTATTTTAACACTATAATGTTGTTTAAGATACCCTGATTATGTTATTCACATGATATGGAGTGATTCTGTTCTTGAAAAGATGCCAAAATTCCACACTGTTAGCATTTCATTTCACAGAGTTTAAACTAGGAAAACTGAATGTGATTTAATTTAAACCACCAGTGCTGAAAATGACTTGGCTTGTGTACATAAGTTACCATTTAAAAGTGATACAGTGTTACTTTTACATTAAAATTAATGAAGCCATATGTTCACTTAAAGTGTTTCTTTACTATTTAAGAGTTATAGGAACACTGAGATTTTGCTGTGGATGTATAAAATTATTACGCGCCTTAATAATCATGAAGCCTCTTGTGCCTATAGGCGATGTACAAATCTGTATGATGCTGCATACAAAAGGAACTCCAGAAATGCTGTCTGGCATGTGATGCTTTGCCCGTTTGTGACACTATTTTTCTATTGGGACATGATGTTTCAGTTAAAAAAACCTTTTAATATGACAGCTTGTTTACTAATTACCAACGCTAAACAGTTTTGATTTGCTGTACAAAAAAAAAAAGATTTCAAACCTCAGTGTTCAGCTATGTTCTTACCCACAATGCAAAACACCCATTTAGGGTTAGGTATAACCAGGTGGAATGTGCTTCTGGACTGCATTCAATGTAAATGTTCCAGAAGGGAAGCATTTTACATAAGATTTTTCATTTCTATGTAAATGACAGAACTGTGTCACTTGTCCAATGGCTAATCCTTAGCTGGTTCCACTGTCACTTTCGATCAGTGCCACCCATCCCCCAAGGCAGAATTTAAAAAACGCATTTTCCCTGTAAACATAGGACACAGGATGTGTTTTTTGTCAATAGCTTGACATGAACTATAATGGTGCTCAAGGCATGTTCAATCCATGGACCACTGATTTTCTGAAGCTGAACCATCTTAATGCTCTCTAATACTTTTGGAATTCAGCACCCTTAAAGTGACATATTTTTCCCAGTTTTCCCCGATGTTTTGAATTTCCAGTAGTTGTCAGATTACATTTGCATCATTCCGATTGACCTGAAGTGTGCAGTGCACACAATATTGAGAGTTGAGAAAATGGATTTTACATAACATGTTATGAGAGAGATGCGGAATACTCTTCCAAAACCTGCTCATGTACTGAACCTATGTGTGGGAAAAAATTTTTTTTATTTTTTATTTTTTTTTTGTTTTGTTTTCTATTGACAAAGAGGATGGCATATGTGACAAAAATCTCCATAACCATATCTTCATTCAAAGCTGTTCAGGCAATCAAAATTCTCTCTCCATCTTTATCCCCTCTTTCAATTCCACTCTCTCATCTGGTGCCAATAAAATCCCTTTTCCCATAAGTAAATACAGTACATCTGCACTTTCATGATATGAAATTATGGTCACAAATTACAAGCGACTAATTAAAGCATACGTAAGGAATATACAATGTACGGTATATGTAATCATGAAATAACTGCTATATAAAGCATCCATAAAGCTGTGTTCATGATATCACAATACATTACAGCCTATACCATAACATGTATCACATAAAAACAGAATCCAGCCAACAGTATGACATGACACACTAGCTAAAGCTAATGTGTATGTATTCATGCATGCCTTAAACTTTATTTTGGTTATGGATTTAGTTAATATGTCCTTGTCTATTTGTGATAGTTTGAATTACACTAGATGGGAATTTTCAAGAAAACAACAGAAACATATAGTTGGCATGAAACAACCTTGGATGGACATCCACAGGAAATCACACAAAATGATAAAATAATGCTTAGGCAATCAAGAAATCTTGGACAGATTATCAGATGCTAGAAAGTGCTTAAAAATCTTTTATGTACACATCAGTTCTGGCTACAAAGGCATGTGACTTGTTGGCTGGATTCAGTTCCTACATAATACGTTATGGTATGTGCTACAATTATGGCCCAGAGAAATAATCAAGCATGTCACCATCTGGGCTGGCAACCTGAATTTCAGCAGTTACCCTCCAGATGTCCCTGTAGTCACTATGAGTTCAGCAATTGTTTGGCAATAAGCACAGACAGGTGACTAATTATACAATTAGGGACTAATTAGGAGGTGTTCATCAGTGCAAAACAATAAAATGATGCTGTTATGGGTAAGTGTGGAGGCATTGAAATGCGGACGCACAAACAGCATCAAGACCAACAGCAGAATAATAAAATATCCTTCTGGTCCACTGCATACTGACAGATTTCATTTACAGCTTGTTTCATTGCTTCACATAAATTTTTTTTAACACTGCAGAGCAGGTTGCTCACTTTAAATACTTTAAATGATCCACATCCACATTTTCCAACTTAAAAAAAAAAATATTTCACATGTTCTGGGTGGACATTTTAATATACCGCTGCATTGTTTAAAGCGTTGTACCGTGTCAACAAACATGAACATTGCACTCTTTCATTGTTTTTTATGTCTGATTAAGTGGTAATTAAATGATTAACTGAAATAATTGCCCTAATTTCCTAATTAACTGAATGACTGTTTGACTCATGGCTTGAAATAGAGAGTCTATTGCCCCCTTGGTAGTGGATAATGTTGGGGAAACTACTCTGAAAGCGTAGTTGTACAAACTACCAATTAATTCAGACTGAAAGCAATTGGACTACAGCCAAGCTACCCCAACGAGAAATGTAGCTTGCGACATTACAATTACTCAAAAAATTTAGTTTAACCCTCTTATTATATTCAAATTTTATGACACCTTTTATGTTTGGGATCAAATTGACCCCAAAAGTTTAAACTGACACAAAAGTACTGTAATAGAAAAATTGTGTCACTTTCTCTGTCACCTTTTGTGTGTCTCCTAATTGACAAGCCTTTTATCCCTAAATATTAAAAATGTGTGATGAAACATATCATTTTAGAGCCAGAGGTAAGTGAAAGTTTGTGAAATGTAAAATCTATATGGGGAAGTGCCACCGGAATTACCCACAAAAAAAACAGATAAAAACAAAAAAAGGTTGTATATTTTCTTAGATTTTACTTACTAGGGCTCTATCTTGACGATCTTAGCGCATTTAGGGCGTGACCAAGTCTTGCTAGTTAGACGGCGTGTTTTTTGAGTGCGGAGCAACGTGCAAATGGGCTGAACGTAGTCTCTTCATTAATTATAGGTGTGTCTTGGGCATACGATGCAATAAACCAATCAAAATGGCCTATCCCATTCCCTGTAAAAGCCTGCTTTTCCACCTTGGCGGATTGCTTATATGATGGCGAAACAGAGATGCTCATGCTTGCCTAGTTAAAGCGTGTGAGCAAGGAATAGGCTATACGGATCAATAGTATGAGCAATATTATTCGCACTAACCATTATGACACGTTTTGATATACACAATAATAATCTTTAACATTAGGGTTTAACACCGGCACGGTTCCCGGTAATTCCCAACAGTGCTGTTATTTTAGTAAATATATGCGAATAGGCCCTGGGTTTATATGTTACCAGGGGGTGCCCTAAAAGAAATTCAGCCAAAGGCAAAAAACATTTTTTTAAAATGTGCGCTTAACTTATAGCCCAGTTAAGCACGTAAGCATAATAGCTTATTTCTGATGGTTTTGTTTCCATATCATTCAGTTTGTTATTGCATAGGAAACACAACCTTAAATGCTTAACGTTAACCCTGGTCCTTTCAAAACAATATTTAATTTTGCCGTATGTAGCCTATGCAATACGTCACGTTTTATCCTATGTTCATAAAGTTGAATGCCTCTGGCAAATAGCCTAACTAAAAAATAGTTCACTCTACAATCGTGGCACATCAACTGCAACAGCACAAACCTTAACTGCCTTGCATTCAAAAGCTTTTTTTCCCCTCATTCTCGTAAGCTATGACTGAGAAATAATAACGTCATTTAAATCTATTTGTGCATTTGCTGTCTTTTACTGAAGCAATTTAGGCTATTATATTTTGCATCATTTACTGTAGACTAGGCTACATATTTCATGTCTGAGACAAAGCGCCAATAAAACATTTCCCATTTTATGTGCAAAAACAATAGACAACAATAGCCTTCAGTAGGCCTACAGAACAATCCGTTACAAGCACACTGACAGGTGATACAGCTGTTCTCATATCCATGTCTTCCTCGCATCCTCCTTTGGATGGAGCAAAGGATTGAGGAAATGATGCAAGGAGTGAAAGTATGCCATTGGAATGAACCCGAGACGTCTAGAGGGGTGAAAATCTAGAATATGAGATTTTTGACACGTTTTCGACGTAAACGTGTCAATTTACCTCAGGCTTTACGAATATATAGCTAGGCTGCATTCTAGCCAGTTAAAAAAATATTACAAACTTGTCCATCTCTAGAGAGCCAGTAGTCGTCTAGCCTATAGTCTATATAGGATACGTCAACAAATAGGCTAGCATTTTATTGGTTGCTTGTTTTGCATTTATTTCAGATGCTTCATGTGTTCATCAAACCAGACTAAACCACCCATGACCCGCATCAAACTACAACTTCACTCTGCAATACAATTCACCCTCCAATACGATTTGCCCATGGCCCCTGAGCACCCACAAGATGCCACGTCAGTTTAAATTAGTTAAAAAGCACTTGCAACCACTGAGAATAAGCTAACAGAATATGCTTCCGTCTCACCTTTGAAAACGGCAAATTAGCCTGCTTTTTTAACGAATTTCGTTTGATTATACAATGAAGCATTGTCAAACATCAATTCCATGTTCTCACAGCAGTCAGATCACAGACAATGCATTTCAGCTAGCAAAGTTCAAACTTCATCCGAAATTCATATTACGTGCATTCTCATAATAACATGAATAGGGTTATTTTGGCTTAATGATGACACTAAATACACTAAAGCTGTCAGGTTGAGAACCCATAGGTTCATGCAGACTTCCCTTGTTTTATAATGTCCTGCTTATGGAAATATAACCAAAGCGTTTTTACTGGTTAATGCTTTAAACCCCATTTCCCCCGGATTGCAGAGACAACTTGCGTCTATTGCCGGAGAGAAAATATTTATTTTTGGGAATAATATGAATCCCTATTTCACAATGTGATCTTGATATCTTGTATGCGTGCTTGTGTGCGCCCCTGTGTGTAACAGACAGGAGGGTGTACGCGTGTTGTGCACACGCCTATGGAGACACACTTATATTGCGCTGTTAAAATAACATAGAAATAACTGCGACATGATAACCTGGCCACACCTCAACTTAAGACCAACCAGCCCAGTTGACTTGCTATGTGCGCAAGATTACTCGGTAGTTAAACAACGTGAGCGCTGAGTGCTATAATGAGTGTAAGATAGCAAAGACACTTGGGACTTATATAGCAATATGTTTATTGTGTGTTTACTATTTAATCCCAATAAATTAGAAAAAATCATATAGTGTCAAGATGAAAAAATAAAGTTAACTAGCTTTTAAGAAACTATATGATAAAATATCATATAGTTTGCTAACGTTTCATTTTAAACACTTTAGCTAATGTTTTTTTGATTGACCATAAGTTAATAGTCCTTGTTCTTAGATTTGTGTTTTTTGTCTTTGCTGTGGAGATGGTTTGCATTTTTGGCTTGCAAAGCTCACGTGAAAATAGCTTCTTTTTTTCTATTGGGTTACTTAGTACAAAGTATTTGCTTAAATAGTTCCCCAGACAGGAAGCACATGTGAGCAATGCCTTCTTTTTGCACATGGGGAGAGCCACTATACAGCTCATTTTGGAGAACCAGCAATGTGTGGCAACTGGCAGTTGAACTATAGTGGAGCTAGCTTCTCATCAATCAGGATTAGAGGGAAAAGAGAGAGAGGAGGCGACATTTGGTCAAAGGGGTTTGGGAAAAAATATTTTAGGGCCAAAAGTACTAGGTAGTTCCTATAGTTAACTACACCTCAAAAGACAAAAAAAAAAAATTACCACTACACAACCACTACACAAATTTGAATGTAGTACTACTATCTTAACTACTGCACTCCCTACTTATAATGCACTCCCTACTTATAGTGTATGAGGAATACAGGTTTATAACAGCTTTACACATGCTTTATATTCTGGTTGTGTCATACATACATATGCTATATGCATGCCTTGTGTATGCTTTATGTCATTACTTGAGGTGATTGGTCCCTGCCGTGAGTCTCGGACTGCATTTGCAGAGTACACATCATTATTCTTCATTTAATCTCAAATGTCCCTGCAGTATAAAGACAAGGGGATGAAAACAAAAACAAAGCATTAACCTCTGGATCACTGAGGCTTTTCACGCCGGCGTCCTGGTGATGAATTTGACACTGACAATTACAGCAGTGTAGGCTGGGGAGAAGGCCTTTTTCAGCTGGGCAACATGTCCTTTATTATTATGAAAACACAATCGTTGATTCAAATGGAATTTTTATCAGTGCTCTCTGCAGGCACAAGTCAAGGAATTGTACTCTAATTTTCAGCATTAAGTGTTAATATTCCTTGGAGTTAGCAGGTTAACTGTATTATCCTTTCATACAGGCAGTTTTCAATAAGCAGACATCCATACTGCTATGCTTATTACCCCCTATGTCATGGTTGACTGCTTTGTGTTTAAAATCTTGGAGGCCCTTTAGGTACCTGTATTCCTTTATCCAAGGAACCTGTAGATGCATTAAATCATTATTTTCAACAGAATGCAGAGCAGCACCTGCATAGGTGGTACACATGGTTACAAATATGCATATTAAACGTTTCTGCTCTAACAATGGAGCCTTTTCACCATAAACAGGATTGTGACTAACAATAATAATAATAATGATAAATATAGCTGTAAGCAGCAATTACTGGGGTCCTAGCACAAGCATAATAGAAGACCCCAGAGCATCACTCTGAGCTCAGGCAAAACAGTTAATCTTTACAAAGACAGCAGTCCTGGGGTAATACATGTGAGTTGTTAGATAATTGTTTAGCTAAAGTCTGATATGACACATTTTTTATCTTATATTATTTCCGGGACAGTAATATTTAGCACAAGTTACAAGTTCACAGACCATTGGGCAACCCCCTCCACGGCCTGGGACAACATAACATACAAATAGTTGTATTTTGACATAATTTTCAAAGAATATTTCAGTTTTAAATGGCCCCCATTTCCAAAGGGTTTGTATTTCTGAGTTTCTACTGCATAATACACAACAGTTATATGAATTAAAGTTTTATTTTGTGAAGTTCTGTACCATCACCATTTTTCACATGTTTTTTCCTACGCCCTGTTTTATAGTTACCCCCACTTATCACCAGCTTTAGACCTTGGCTTTTAACAGCCAGTATAACATGGAAGTACTGCTTATACATTGCCGTTTTAGGGCCTTTGACCATTTTATGTAAAAAACAAAAACAAAGCCCACACAATATAAAAAAATGTGTAACTAGGAAAACCAAGCTTGAATATTTCACACCATCTAGCGCTAGTGGCGATGCTCTGTTAGTTTTTGTTAAAGCATGAGAAACCGCTCAAGGCTTTGTGATGTTTATATTTGGTTGCATATCCTTTGCATGCCATGACTACCTGATGTCTGTGACCCAACAACATCAAAATACTTAGTTCATATCTTATTTTCAGGTAATTCAGCGATACTATAACCTCTCTGCATTTGAATGGATCTCTTTAGAAATTTGGGGGTGGGGCTAGATTAAACTGTACATTACACAGGAATAGGATGGAGCACATGGTTGGCTAAATGGCTGTAACTCATCAAGGGTCTGAGGTATTAAACAAGCCTCAAACCATGACTCTGCTGCCAGATATGCAATAAATATGGATGGATCACGTTAAGGGTTGATTGTCCTAACTCATTTTCCTATTGAACTCTATAGAAAAATAACAACAAAACAACAAAAAATGTTTCACTGTCCTAACACTTTTGGAATGCACTGAATGTACTATAATAGAATAAGGAGAAACACATTACTTTTGGCACAGTGGTGAAGTGGATAGCACTATCGCCTCACAGCAAGAAGGTCCTACCCTTCCCAGCCTTTCTGTGTGGAGTTTGCATGTTCTTCCCGTGTCCACCAGAGTACCTGGAGGAATTTCCTCCGGCAGTCCAAAGACATGCAGGTTAGGGTAATTGGAGACTCTAAAATTTCCCAAAGGTATAAGCATGTGAGTGAATGGTATGTGTGCCCTGCGATGGATTAGCGACCTGTCCAGCGTATTCCGCCTTTCGCCCAATCCATGCTGGGATTTTTGGCATATTGCTATCTTGGGGCAGCAGAAAGTGCCTGCACTGAAACCACCATAAACCTGGTCTTAAGTCAAGTTGCAGTTGTTTCAATGTTATTTTAACTATGCAATATTAAGATAATAATATGCATCTACATAGGTGTGTGCACAATGCGCATACACCCTCCTGCCTGTTACACATACAGGGGCATGCAGAAACATGCATAAAAATATCAAGATTACATTGTGAAATGGGGATTCATATTTTTCCCCAAAATTAAACATTTTCTCTCCTGTAATAGACCACACATTGCCCCTGGTTTGCGGGAAAGTGGGCTTGTTTTAAGGCATTAAGCTACCAGTAATGGGTCATACTTCCATAAGCAGGACAATATAAAACAAGGGAAAATATGCGCAAACCTATGGGTTCCCAACCTGACAGCATTAGTGTATATAGTGTCATCATAACACTATGTTATTAATCGATATTAGAATGCACGTAATATGAACTTCGCTAGTCAAAATTTATTGCCTGTGATCTGTCTGCTGTGAGAACAGCCTCATGGAATTGATGTTTGACAATGCTTCATTGTATAATCAAACAAAATGTGTTAAACAAGCAGGCTGGTTTGGCGTTTTCTAAGCTGAGAGGGAAGCCATGTTCTGGTAGCTTATTCTCAGCTGTTGCAGGTGTTATAACAAAATTAAACCACATATATTTTGTAAAATAACAGCACTAGTGTAAGCTAATGGAAAAAAGTGTCCTGTTTTCCCGTTATTATATTTCTGGGAAATAGTTTGGTCGGGAATTACCGGGAACCCATGCCAGTGTTAAATTATTGTGTATAACAAAACACATCATAATGGTTAATCCAAATAATATTGATCATAATATTGATCCATATAGCCTATTCCTTGCTCACACGCTTTAATTACGCGCATGATCATGTCTGTTTCGCCAGCTGTAAATCGCTGTTTTCACAGTCTTACTATCCGCCATCATATTAGCAATCCACCAAGGTGCAAACGCAGGTGGCTTTTAAAGGGAATGGGAGATGACACTCTGATCTGGTTTATTGCATGTTACGCCCAAGACACACCTACAATTAATAAAGAGGCTAAGTTCAGCCCATTTGAACCATGTGCCTTACTTTGTGCTCAAAATATCCGTCCTCTAACTAGGAGAAGTGGAGTTGGACACGCCATAAATGCACTTTCGCCATGTGTTTTAGACCATGCGCTAGGATCGTCAAGATAGAGCCCTAAGAGTTACATTAACCTCTCAAAGCTCAAGATAGAGCCCTAAGAGTTACATTAACCTCTCAAAGCTCAAGATAGAGCCCTAAGAGTTACATTAACCCCTCAAAGCTCAAGATAGAGCCCTAAGAGTTACATTAACCTCTCAAAGCTCGCAGGTAACCTTCCCCTGGTGGTTGAAAGAATTCTTTGAATATAATTAATTAAAGCAGAGCCAGTCATTCAAAATATAAGTACTATTAAAATGACAAAGTGCCAATATCATATTTTGTCATACTGCTGCACAACTCACAAGAATGGAAAGAAATGTATGCTTTAGGGTTCTCCCCAATTAAAATGCGTTTCTGGGAAGATGGAAAAAAGTACATCTAACTACATAAATCCATTTATGAAATTGTTAATGCAAGAGAGGTTATGTTATACCATGAATATTAGCATGACTTATGGAATTGCAACTAAAATTTCACTTGGTTTCACCTTGTATCTAACAGTGCAAATCTTTATGATATACAATTTCATGTCTATTTGACATACGACACATCAGTGCCTTATTACAAATCACTTCATTTTTATTTTGGCTTGCTGCATGTCAAACAGCAGGTTTAGCTGTTCTTATCTTTATATTGAGCCATGAGAACTATGACTATGGAATTTGGTAGATAATTATTACAGGTGGTTTTCTAATCCCTCTACTTTGGGAATGTTACTGCCCGCCAGCATCTTTTTTTGCTTGAATATGAAAAGGTGAATGCACTATTGATGAACATGGACTGCCTGTCTACAATTTACAGCAATGTGTCCATGTAATCATTGATTGTAACACCATATTCTTTGGGGGGTCATGTCCCCACAATGTTGAAAAAATACAGATCTTTCCCCCGCAATATTCACTTTCTTTTTTCCATCTTCATCCCCCAACATGTCGCCCCTAAACTACAGAAATAAGGCAAACTTTCACTCACAACCAAAATGTTAATTTAATATCCAGGTTGTTACAGGCATGGATATTATTACAGAGCCCCTAAAGGGACATGCAAAAAATTATTTTTTTGATAATTATCTTGTGATCACAAGATTATTATCTTGTGAGCACGAGATTAAAAAAAAGTCATGCTCACCAGATAAAAAAGTTGTGCGCATGCCGTTTTTATCTCGTGAACATGAGATAATGAGAACTTGTGCATTCAAAATAGGCTAAAAGGTTTAAATATACATGTGTGTTTGTGCTTATCTGTAGTCTAGTGGGTACGGCGTCTGCCTCGTAATACATAGGTGGCCAGTTCAAATCCTCGTCTCTGAGATTTTCAATCTTAAATGGCAAATTAGCTAATTCAGTTAGCTACAACAGCGGTGCATTAAATAACTGTTTAAGTAATTGCATATTTAATTACTATTCCCACATTAATTATTTATATGTTAGGCTACTATAGGCTTCATTTACACAGTCTTTTATCACATTGAGGGCTATTACAGACAGCTATTATGGTAAGCTAGTTACTGTCATTTTGATATCAAAGATTGGCACCTTACTAGTCATGAATTCGGAGCCACTGTAGCAAAATGTTCATTTTATTAAAGGTGGCGAGTTCGGCTCATGGAATGACGATCGGCCCACTGGAATCAATACGGAGATGGTCTAGGTCTATCTATCTATTCAATTTAAAAACACAAACTAGCATAAATGCAAGAATGATTTGGCAGCGAATTACATTTCAAACGGGACACACAGTGGGTACGTTTACATGCACACTAATACTCCGATCTGAACCCGGTTATGGCAATACTCTGGTTACTGAAATGGTCATGTAAACACCTTTATCCGATAATGTAAGGTCATAATCCGTGTTTTCAAAACCTGATTAACACCCCTGGTTTTTTGGCCAAACTTTCGATTTTTTGGAGCATGTAAACACCTTTCTCCGGTTTCTTTCGGCTTTTCAAAACTACGCATGTCAGGCAGAAGAGGCGGTGTAACGTCAAAATGATTCCACCCGTCAACATTTGCTATGCCTGGGGTTCCTTCAGCATCTCACTTCCAGAATTTTTATTAAATTTGCATTTCACCGGTGAAAATATATTGTTCAGTGTTACATGCTTGTGTTTGTACTAGCTAGTTTGTGGCTAGCACATTAAATAACAGAATTTTTCGGGAAATTCGCCAGATTTAGAGATCGGTAAAGCTAGCTAGTACAATAATATAAATCAACCACTACTAGCAATTAGCTATAAATAAGTAGATATAATAATTACTAGCTAGCTATAATAATAATAATAGCCTACTAACGTAAATTTTTGATGGGCGGATCATTTTTGTCCTTACAACGGGAAGCAGTTAGCAGCTACGTTTTCCACAGAGCCGATTATGAAGAGAATCATGTAAACGCGGATTTTGGAGTAATCACATATTTCTTATGTCCATGTGAACGCAATAAGTTAAATACTGGCGTAAGCTGATCGTTTCCAGTAATTGGATATTGCTGTGCATGTAAACGTACCCAGTGACGTTCTCATTTGTTGTTTTGATGATGATGGTGGAGACCACTGTCATCCTGGAAGAAAGAGGCCACTCCCTTCAGGATAGAAAACTTTCATCATAGGATAAAGGTGATTACTCATAATAACTATGTGTAACACAGGCCAATTTTCAATGTACCTGAAGTAAAGCACCAGAGTCATGTTTATCAAAAATAGGTCATTCTTTATTACAAAGTTTTGATTACAAAAAGTACAACGAGCACTAGGGGTAAAGGATTCATTCACTAAAGGATCTAACGGGTAACTGGATGCAACATTTTGCTCAAGTTAATTCTATCAGTTTAGTTTAAAGGCTACCACACAAGGTGCACTCTAGCAGTGCAACTGTTAACACTTGTGTCCAGACGCTGCATTGTTTAATACAGGTAAAGATCACAAAATAAATTCAAGGGAATGCAAAAAAACAAACGTGACAAGGCCATCTGCGGACAAAAAAAGAGAAAATGTTTGCAAAGCATGTATTATGTTTACACATCATTCACACAATACACAGCATATTATTTTACATGTAGGCTAATGGATTAAATGTTTCCCCATAGCAGGCTACCCATCAAGTAATTGATTCATTACAATAGCCTATATTCCTGCCAAAAAGATAAATTCTCCCTTCTTTCAAAACAAAACAGATCGAGCTGCACACCCTATTACTGTTTTTTTAAAACCCCATGCGTCGACATTGCAAATTAAATACAGCGTTATCACGGCATGAAAGACAACAGTCCGCTATGGTTGCGCTTCAGCTTCAGTCAAACCTTCCCCTCCTAACAAAATATCCACGCTCACAATTAAATATAGCCTACTTCGAAATAAATACACAAATGGAAACTCTTGTGCGCACGAGGTAAAAATCTTGTGAGCACAAGATAAAAAACTTGTGAGCACGAGATAAAAATCTCCGTGAGCACGAGATGATAAAAATCTCTGTGAGCACGAGATAAAAAACTTGTGCACACGACTTTTTTTATCTCTTGCTCACGAGATAATGAAAACTTGTGTGTTCGAAATAGGCTAAACGGTTTAAAGAGAGATGCTCATTTGTGTTGATCTGTGGTCTAGTCGATAAGACATAAATAACTTGCAATGTGCTTTTTTTAAGTAATAATTTAAATACTATGCCCACATTAATTATTCATAGTCTATTAGGCCTCATTTACACAGCTTTTTAACACATTTAGGGCTATTACAGACAGCTATTGTGGTAGTTACTGTCGTCAGCTGTAGCCTAACGTCTGTGAACATGCACACAAAACGGGGAAATTGACACAATGGGGCTCCTGAGCTGAAAATTGCGGAGGCAGAAAACTTGAAAGTGATTATTGGTCCCAATCATTTTTCAATCAGTTTCCTTGATTAACAATAGGCTACATCAGCGTTTAATTCACAAATGACTCATTACCATCAAATGTAGCCAGTTCTCCTCAATTAGGCTATTAGGCAAGTAATTAAATTCTTTTAACTTGCGTCGCAAAATTGTGCACATTTTACTCAACATTGTAATTGTGGATACATGTGCTCTTCATTCTCCGCACTCTAATTCCGAAAATATTCATGGAAATTAAACAATCTTAAAACTCTTATTTTGATTGCAGGTTGTGCTTTTTTTGTAAAGTCAGGAGCCGCCATTGGTGTTGAGAATATATTTGACAACAAAGTTACATAGTGTTCCACTGGCTTTGAAATCACTAATTGAAATGTATTAAATTAATTAAAACAAATAGGCTCCACTTTAAATGGATTCACTGATTATATTACACCAATTTGAGTATATGCAACTAACACATTAGTAGGCTACACAGGATAATTACAACTTCAAGAATGTTCTGGACCAATAACGTCAGGCTAGTAATCTCGTGAAGAGAAGTGCAGTCTAAGTAACTAGTTAGGTGAATATACTGACTCTATGCAATTTATAGTTAACATGTTTACACTGTACCACTTCACTAGTTAACTATACTGCTTTAATTGGCAACGCGTTAGGCTTAAAAGGCCACTAAAGGCTGACTAGTTGGCTGTGGTGCAACTTATAAGGTTTCTGGTGTAACATGTAGCCTAGAATAAAAGTACAACTAGTGGCTCAAAATTCATGACTAGTAAGGTGCCAATCTTTGATATCAAAATGGTTTCGTTGCATGTTCACGGTCGTTAATCTCAGAAATGAGGATTTGAACCAGCCACCTATGTATTACGAGGCAGACACCGTACCCACTAGACTACAGAGTTCTCATTATCTCGTGTTCACGAGATAAAAAAGTCATGCGCACAACTTTTTTTATTTCGTGCTCACGAGATAATAATCTCGTGCTCACGAGATAATAATCTCGTGCTCACGAGATAATAATCTCGTGCGCACAAGTTTTGCTCATGAGATAGAATTTTGTTGCATGTCCCTTTAGGAGCTCCGTATATTATATACCCTTGGTTCAGCAAACATACAGTACACTCCAAAAGTGTTAGGACACTGATTTGTTATTGTTTTGGCTCAGCACATTGGATTTGACATGGAACAGTGACTATGAGTGCTTTCAGCTTTAATTTTCAGGTTTATATATCCTTGGTTCAGAAAACATACAGTGCAATTCTAAATTTGCAGGACACTTCAGTATTGTTTCAAAATGAAAAAAGTTTCCATCTATTTTTTAATACTCTTATTAATAAATTTACAGTGGAGGTACATTTTTATTTTTTAACTCATTAACTAGGAAGTGGTTTAGTTTATTTGCATTCATTTTTATTTTTTTTATTTTAATTTTTTTTACTGGTGAAATTTTAAATCAATCTGATCACACAATATACTGTTTGAAAGTTTTAAAACATGATTCTATCTCTATAAACTATTTTACAATCCCAAAGTTATTGTGACAACAGTTCCTCATTTTGTAACATGATACAAAGCAGGCTCGATCAAACCAATGACCTCCTTCATGAAACGTGAGCAGAACGAATGTGTTCGTAAATCGTTCCTACTAGCAATTTTGTTCATTTTTTGGCATTCAAAGTTTTCATATCTGAGATATATTCGTATGTACCAACAAAATTCAAAATTCCACTAAATGTAGCTTCTGAATGTTAATTAGGATATGCATTTATTTTTATTTTCTGTTGAATTCACAAGACTAAATGTAGCCTTTGAAATGCACAATGCAAACATAATAAATGACCATTGTAAAACGCACTTTAAATTATGTCTATAAATCAATTGTAGGCTATGAACCTGTTTAATTAGACCCGTAATGAATGCTCCCAGTAGCCTACAATTTTTTTTAATAAATTGATGAAAATGGAAATGATATATGATGTTAAATATGCTATTATAAATATGCTGTTTTAACCAACGAACGAAAAGTGGCTTCCAAGTCTGTAGCCAGCGTTGCAATGGTGTCGTTGATCGCATAATCCAGCTAATGCCAGTGTACATCCAATTCCCTGCAAGATGCACACCCCAGTGAACAATTGTGCGCTGAAACGCTGAAATCGTCGTCTCTCATGTTCAGGTGAAACATTTGGTGGAAAAGTTAAAGTTTAGCTGGTTAGACTGTAGCCAGACTATATCTGGGTAGAAACTGAGCTAAATTATGGCTAAATTGAGCTAAAGTGATGATACTTATGTCAAAACGTGTCTCAGTCTAGATTTATACCCCTCTATATATATATATATATATATATATATATATATATATACAGTCGCGGCCACTATTATTGGCACCCCCTGTAAAGATGAGCAAAAAGGGTTATAAAAAATTAACCGTTTGGTGAATTAGCTTAATCTCACACTGAAAAAACAAGAAGAATCCAACCTTTAATTGACGTTAATTTATTATGAGAAAAAAAAATCCCACATCAAGAAATAATTATTTTTAACAAAACCACATTGGCCACAATTATTGGCACCCCTGCATTTATATATAGAATAAAGTAATAATTTTTAATATTTGGTCACATATCCTTTGCATGCCATGACTTCCTGATGTCTGTGACCCAACAACATCTAAAGACTCTTGATATCTTATTTTCTGGTACTCTTACAAGCGATACTATAACATCTCTGCATTTGAATGGATCTCTATGGGAATTGGGGGGTGGGACTAGATTTAGCTGTAAATTATGCTGGAACAGTATGGAATACATGGTTGGTAAAATGGCTGTAAGTCAACAAGGGTCTGAGGTATCAAACAAGCCTTAAACAATCACTCTGCTGCCAGATATGCAGTAGATATGGATGGATCACTTTAAGGGTTGTTTCTCCTGACAAATTTTCCTATTGAACTCTATGGAAAAATAAGTAAGATAATAAGGTTATTTAGGGGTTACATATCTGTACACACCCTTAGCCTAATACTTGGTTGCTGCACCTTTGGCAGCGATTACAGCTTCAAGGTGTCTTGGGAAAGAAGCTACGAGCTTGGAAAACCTGTTTCTGGACATTTTTGCCCATTCCTCTTGGCATATCCTTGCAAGCTCCGTCAGGTTGGATGGGGAGCGTCGGTACACAGCCATTTTCAGCTCTTTCCACAGATGTTCAATTGGATTCAGGTCTGGGCTCTGGCTGGGCCACTCAAGGACATGCACAGACTTTCTGCAAAGCCACTCCTTTGTTCTCTTGGCTGTGTGCTTCGGGTCGTTGTCATGTTGGAAGGTAAACCTTCGCCCCAGTCTGAGGTCCAGAGCGCTCTGGAGCATGTTTTCTTCAAGGATCTTGGTGTACTTAGCTGCATTCATCTTTCCCTCTATCAGGACTAGTCACCCCGTTCCCGCTACTGAAAAACATCCCACATCATGATGCTGCCATCGCCATGCTTCACTGTAGGGATGGTATTAGCCAGGTGATGAGTGGTGCCTGGTTTCCTCCAGACGTGACGCTTGGTATTCAGGCCAAATGTTCAATTTTGGTTTCATCAGACCAGAGAATCTTGATTCTCATGGTTTGAGAGTCCTCTAGGTGCCTTTTGGCAAACTCCAAGCGGGCTGTGATGTGCCTTTTACTAAGGAGGGGCTTCCGTCTGGCCACTCTACCATAAAGGCCTGATTGGTGGAGTGCTGCCTGGATGGTTGATCTTCTGAAAGGTTCTCCCATCTCCACAAGGATACGCTGGAGCTCTGTCAGAGTGACCCTCGGGTTCCTGCTCACCTCCCTGGCCAAGGCCCGTCTTCCCCGATTGCTCAGTTTGGCCGGGCGGCCAGGTCTAGGAAGATTCTTGGTGGTTCCAAACTTCTTCCATTTGCGAATGATGGTGGCCACTGTGCTCTTTGGGACCTGTAAAGCTGCAGAGATTTTTCCGTACCCTTCTCCAGATCTATGCCTTGACACAATCCTGTCTCTGAGGTCTGCAGATAATTCCTTTGACCCCATGGCTTGGAGTTTGCTCTGACATGCACTGTCAACTGTGGGACCTTATATAGGCAGGTGTTGGCAATCCCCAATCATGTCCAATCAATTGAATTTATCACAGGTGGACTCCAATTAAGTTGTAGAAACATCTCAAGCAGTATCAGTGGAAACAAAATGCACCTCAGCTCACTTTTGGGTGTCATATCAAAGGGTGTGCACACTTGTGTACATATGATATTTTACTATTTAGATTTTTAATAAATTAGCACAAATGTCTAAAAACCTGTTTTAACTTTGTCATTATGGGCTATTTTGTGTAGAATGTTGAGACAAAAAATGAACTCAATCTATTGTAGAATATGTCTGTAACGTAATAAAACGTGGATAGGTGAAAGGAGTGTTTAGACTTTCCGGCTTGACTGTATGCCTCTAGTCAAAGGGGTTCAAGAACAGTCACCATTTTATTTTCTGTGTTGTGTTTGAGAAGGGGTTAAGGAACAAATTTTCCCAAACATAGCCTGAAAGTACAATAATGTTCTTTCATATGTTCTATGTGGGTACTAACAACATTACATTACAGGCATTCAGCAGACGCTCTTATCCAGAGCGACTTACACAACTGTTTTAGCATTGTTTTTACATATTATCCATTTATACAGCTGGATATATACTGAAGCAATTCAGGTTAAGTACCTTGTTCAAGGGTACAACGGCAGTGTACTACCTGGGAATCGAACCATTATACCATTCCTTAACCATTATACTACACTGCCGCCACAAGTTCCTTTTCAAGCAAAAAAAAAGGTACTAATTAATTATGTATTGGTCGCTAGGGGTACAATTTTATACCTATAGGTTACTACCCCAGTGACAATTGTTTGTATCTTTTTTGGTACTTTTTGTACCTTTTTTCTGAGAGTGTAGATTGAACTGACCCAGAATACGTCCATTCCAAATCTCCGCTTAAGCTCCTGTGATGGGCTGGTTATGAGCTGAATGAAGAACGATAGGATTTACTTCAGATGTGTTCCATTTATAGATCATATTTTCACTTTTAAAGAATACACAATGTGTGCCATTTGGGTGCTAGTATGCAAATATGTCTAGGAGGAAGGACTGCCAAAACACATTGTTCGTGTCTCTTTTATGTTTGTGCTTCCTATCACATTTGAGAATTAAAATATATTTATAATAAGGTTATTCCTTTGTTTTTGAGTGTGCGGTTTACATTGAACCATCAATTATTGGACAAAGCCCAGTGTATTTTTCCTTTTGGATGTCTAAGCCTCTATTTGTATTTCTCAAGGGGACAGGTAAAAACAAAGCATTTTTGGTTCATTTATTCTGGGAAAATAGAATAACACATGCCCGTCTGCTATTTTGTGGCCGGTGCAACCAAAAAAAAAGATCAAAAGAAGTGGAGTTCTCACCCTGCTCAAAAGCTCTCCAAAACTGTCACATTCATTTTGCACATAAAATAACTAATTCAAAGCCTGTTTTTTTGTCCTAACAAAGTTTCTTAAGGATCTAACTTCTCTGCTTTTACGTGTAAATACATGTGATAAAGGTTACACACCTCCATACAATTTATTCTAAGTAATTGCAAATCTAGGTGCTTCTTTGGTGATGCATTGTTCTTACCTTCCTCATGAACACAACCGAACTAGAAAATGTGCTCTGTAGACCTCCGTGAGGGAGTAGACCAAGTCTGTGAGGGAGGAAGACCAGTAAACAGTGATTACATTTAGTTGTGTGGTGTTGTGTTGTCCTGGGTATTTGCAGCCCCTGCTGTTTCTGCGGTCGTCTTTCTTTTTTGGCGTCGTCGGGACGCCAATATCACTTTGATATTGTCTTTGCTATGTTGACAACGAAGTCGGTAAGGTAAAAGATTCGGTCACTGCATTTCTGGTTCGTACAAATAGGAAACGCAGCAAGTCCGGTTTAGAGTTCGGAGAAAGATTTATTTTAATCTTTTTCTTTCCTTTCTCTCTTTATCCTTTGTACTCTTCTGCCAGTTACCTTTTTGTTCAGCTCGTTTTCACCTAGAGCTGTAGGTTCTAGTTTAATTTTCATTCTCTCGCCCGTTTATACAGGGTGTTTCTTTTGTTTTGTTTCACTACCTCTTGTTACGCCTAATTATTTAGTGCGTGAGGTTCTTTTGTTCGTTATTCTCGCTTTATCTCGTTTATCGAGATCGCCTCAGTTTTTGGAGGTTGCTTTGTTCTGCCTTGTGCTAGGGAAGTTTTCTCCCGAACCTGTGTTTCTCTGTTCTGGTGTGGCTACCTCCACGGTTTGTGGCGTATCTCTAGATACGCTTTTAGAAATCCTTGTTGGTCGCATTTGGTTCTCTGAACCTTACACTCCCCCTTACATGTGTGAATCCGTTAAGAAGTTATGTGTGTTTTTGTGAATAGGCCACACCCACAGCAACACCCCCTTTTAGCCAATTTGTGTCAGAAGTTCATCAGTTCTTCCTTGACCCATGACAAACCTTTGATAAAAGTTTGGTGGTGTTATGTGAATCCGTTCTGATGTTATGCACCTTTTTGTGATATGCCACACATTGGCGTGAAAACAATACCTCCTAGGTGGAGGCAATAATTATCCCAAAAGGAAAAAAATATTTTGAATTATCCACGGTTTTTATTGTCTCTCCAGTATATACAAACATAAAACATGACTGAGCCACCTATGAATGCTTACATTACACTATGTGAAATGCACTCAAAATGCATTCACAATATCAAACTGGCACAAGACAGTGGTGGAGTGGAAAATCTAACATACATAATTGAAATATTACAAGCAGTAATACTTTTACATATCGAGGAGGAAATCTTGTGAAAATAGCAGGAAAACAACAATTATGCCTCGGTGTGTGAATGTACATTCCTGCGTTTGCTGTAGTTCTTTGTGTAAAACTGCAGCAGAACTGTAGGTGATCTACTTCGTATTCTAACTCATGCTCTGCAGGTGCTTACCACAAAATGTGGGTGGTACAGGGCATGATATTCTAATGGCCTGTTTCTTGTACCTGCCCATAGGGTTGCCAGGTTTGTACTAAAACAATGTTTGTGGGATATCAGTTTTAATCGTGTTGGTGACAGTGCGTTTAATAACCACATTGGCCTCTGGACCCTACCTTTGTGTCGTAGTTGCTCTTGCATGATGGAGAAGGCAATGAACGTATTGTTACATCATAGTTGCATCATATGTTGCACGTATTGTTACATCATAGTTGCATCATATGTTGCATGAATTTATCATAACTCCTAGATGTTGACGACTGGGATATACCATCTCCTGTCACATGCTGCAAGGATCCTGTGGCAAGGAAGGAGAGAGATTGTAACCTTGTGGAGCACCGGTACACTGTGCGGGTAGTTAATTTGTGCTTCTAAAAAATCTTTGAGCAGCTGACACAAGTAGCCTACAAAGTCATCTCTCTATCAAAGTAGAAAAACAATCCAGATACTGTCTATCACTTAATACTGAAACATTTAGTCTTGGTCTGTATATCTTTTTCCTTTTTTGCCGGACGCACCACCTTCTCTCTCTTAAACACAAGAAGAAACTGACTGCTGGACACATTGTTAGACGAATGCGGTCACCGCAAATCTGGAGGGGTTAATATACAGTATCTCCACAGAGGTAATGACATTGAAATCATGTGCTTTAAATGGGATGATATGACAGATAGTCAATTATACTTTTACAACAATTTTTTTTTTAATGATAGCTCATAATATTTATAATTGCAAGTACGGAAATAAGACAAATATTATGTTCAAATAACATGCCCTCATTCTAACATCCATTTACAATTGCGAAAGATGCTTTATTTTTCATAATCATCTATTGGTGCTGCTAGTCATAAACCACCTTTTTTCTGAACTAAGGTTGAGGGTAAAGAAATAAGTGAAAACTCTGAATCCACATGTCTTGCAGGCATGCCTCATTCTCAGCAAATCTCTGCCCCGCATGTTGGAGAAAAACTTTTGGGATTGCCAACTGTGATTAAAACGTGGTTTTCTTTATTTGACAGTACTCTTCGTTATTAAAATAATCATCCACCAAGATTTCAGCCTACAGATGAAAAATAATTAAGATTGAATAGTGTCACTTTCTGCTGACTATGCAGTTCTCAGGCCTGGGTGGGTGTGAAAGCTAGTTAATATTCAAGCCACGCCCAAGAGCCTCTAGGCAAGTTATGCACAGACTGGGAAAATTGGGAAATGCAAAAACCGTTTAGCAAAACAAACAATAGCTAAATAAAAAAGAAAGTGCGTGGTGCAACCGTACCATATATTTGAGCCACAGAACAAAAGAAGATCCGTTCACATAATAATACTAACGTTAATCTCAGAGACCCACGTCATTCAAATAGTAACATTACCGGTACAGCGTAGCATGCGCTATTGCGTATCAATTTAATGGGATTGCCCTGAGACCACAATAAAATCCCTGTATAAACAAAATAAGACAAACAACGAAATATATGTTTTGTAATGTATGTATATACAGTCATGTGAAAAAGTAAGTACACCCTCAAACGGTAGTCACATCTGGACACAAGTTTATTTTATTTGAATTTCAACCATATTGATTGATTAAGGTAAACTAATTCAACAAATTATGCTAAAAAAGTAGACTTTGGAATCACTTAAGCAATTCTAATGAACATAAATGCAAATGTAAGTACACCCCTACCTTCACTATCAAATATATTGCTTAAAATTGATGTCTGGTGCACAAAACAGGTGTAACTGATTGTCCAATTATTAGATAATTTGGAAGACTCTTGCTATCTTATTTTCAGGTACTCTTACAAGCGATATGATAGCCTCTCTGCATTTGAATGGATCTCTATGGGAACTGGGGGGTGGGACTAGATTAAGCTGTACATTACACAGGAATAGCATGGAACTCATGGTTGGCTAAATGGCAGTAAGTCGTCAGGAGTCTGAGGTATCAAACTAGCCTCAAACCATCACTCTGCTGCCAAATATGCAGTAGATATGGATATATCACTTTAAGGGTTGTTTCTCCTGACTCATTTTCCTATCGAACTCTATTGAAAAATAAGTCAGGGGAAAACAACCCTTCAAGTGAAAATTTATAGGCATTGGCAATGGTTGACACATCGTGACGTCAAAGACAATGTGCATTCTAGTTTGAGTCGCCTCAATGGCAGCGGAATTAATTTAGGCCTGGAGCCACATGTATAAACAGTGGTGAGCAGAAAAATGCCCTCAGAAAGCCGCGTAAGCGGGTTTCTACGCAGAAATTCAGATGTATAAAATAACACATGCTTTGAGAATCTGCGTACCTCTGCACATGATGGACACCATACGTATGCAATGTTTGGAGTCTCTGTGATATGGCGACACCGTGACAGAAAGGCAGAGGTAGAAAATGCAAAACTTTTTTTAAGCAGATTTCCGACTTTTACCCTCAGTGTTCTTCTACGCATTCTTTTACTCAAGTTTTATACATGTGGCCCCTGGTCTGTAGATTAAATTTAACCAGAGTTTTTGTCTTTTATTGTAATTAAAAGCCGGAATCTGCATCTAAATATTCATGTAGGCCTTCATTAGAAAAAAACCCTTGCACTTTTGTAGCTTTATCAAAATATTGTATGTAATGATTAAAGCTACTGGCTTCAAAAATATTTAGGGTGTTAAAGCCCCCTAAAATAGGTCTGGCGACGCCACTGTGGTAAGGTTAACGTTACTGAGACCACAAAGTAGTTATGTCTTATAGCCTATATAGCAAATACATATGTAGCTTAACAATTATGAGAAGTGTAAAACAGGTCTCACTGACTTGCTAGTTCTCGTTAGCGTGTCTATGGGGTGTTCCTTAGTTGTTAGAATTAAGCTAATCGGTAGCTTCCCTTGAACAGAAAAACTGTATTTCTGTGTTTGATTCCTGAGAGGAATAGCAGGTATTGTGTTGCATGCCAATTATCATCAATAAATATGTAAAATTTACCGTTGGTCTCTGGATGTTTCTTAGTTAGCTAACGTTAGCTATATCTCCAGCTACATTTAGCCTAATGAGGGCATATTAAGTGCACTGACCCGATCGGAACAGTGAGCTCAAGTTTCAGGCGACAGTTATTGTTGAAGCCTGTAGTTCTAACTGTCCATATTATGTGACGTTTATTTAGCCTACCTCTTAAAAAGTGCTTTCCGCAGACATAATGTGGAGATGCAGGACACCATGTAGTTTCCTTCCATCTGCTGTCTGGCAATAGCATGTAGCCACAGGGCTCATCTTTTGGGATTTCCGATTGGACATGGAAAACGTGCAAAATGCAAGTCTGGTTTTTTAATTGCATTGGCTGTGCAGTTCACAAGGCAACAGCTTTTGGGAATTTTTTTAATATATATTGTCTTCTTCCTGCACTTTTGTTTTCTATGGGAGCGAGTCTGAATTATTGTTCCCCCAAAGTGGGGCGTGGCATTCACATAAACGCTTCAGTGACATATGACCACGGTTCTCTATTGGCTAAGAGGACTTGATGACATGTACTGGTCGCGTTTTAATCCCACCCCATCAAAACCTTGCCTGATCAATTACAGGCAATGGTGAAAAAAAAGGAAGGCATATCTCAATTTAGGCATATCACTTAGTACTGATATTTGGGTTATGTTTATTCCACCCCAGGATGACAACAATTAACCATTGAAAAGCTGAATCATCGATTTGAGTTGGCAATCCCTTTAAAACAGCAGATAAGTCAAATATCTGAATCAATAATACCTTAAATTTAGCGGAATTTCATTAAGTGCCATTTTCCGCATGATTATCTCAACGATTAAATGATTAAACACAGTTTTTAAGTGACAACATTATTTAAAAAATGTATAACCATTTCCTTTTACAGTGTCCTATTCTCACTGTGATTAAGTCATAGGCTCGTGTTTAAAAGTCTTAGTGCTGATCTGGTGTCGGTTTTGAGAAGTTACGTTGTGATATGGACATGGGAAATATGTTACGTGATCAGCTCTCAAGTGATAAAGCTGGCTTCTGCTTGTGCAGGTGGCGAAAATCTAAATGACATTCCTCAAAATGCTCCACAAAGATCGCAAGAGAAAAAGTGCCATTTGGTTTCATTTTGAAAAGATTTCAGAAAAACAAACTGTGTAAACTTTGCGACACTGAGCTAACATACTTCAACAGCACTGAACGATAGAAAATAATGCAAGATATAAACACTTGACAGTGACTGTGAGTGACAAGACATGTAGCAGCTGTGCTATTAGCTCAAGCCTGACTGCATCTAATTCTCAGCAAACATCAATGAGGGGTTTCACTTGTGGTTCCACGGTGTGACAAAACTAGGCAAGAAAACATGACCAGCAGTGTTCCTGTTCTGATTAAAGGAAAGCTGTCTTGACCTTTTGCTTTCTTGTTACTTAAATCCTTTTTTAAGGATTCAGTAAACCCAACACCTTATTACTGTTGTATCCTCTCAACACATTTGAAGTTGTCCACTCTGTACTACCCATCATATGGTGCTTTTTTTGCACTCTTACTGTATAGAGGCCACACTGTTTGCTTTATAAGTTGGCTCTGTGGCTGCTTTGCATCTTGGCTACAGTTTAGGTTGTGCGTCAGTTTAAATTGAAATGCGGCAAATTTAGAACCCCCTCCCCACCCCCACCCCCTAAACTATATTTATTAAACTAATTTCAACGTGTGATATAATTTTTTTGCACCATGTAAACATTTAGTGATTTTCAGAGTTTTGCCCGTCCTGAGATGTGAACCGTGGATATTCCCCTAAGGAGCCAGAGCAATAAACAGTTAGATGCAATGTTATGGATATGGCAGCCAACCTTGCTTTGATTTAAACTGTCCCAATACACAAACGCGGCACACGGACTGAATTAAATTAATTTAAGGTGGGAAAAAGCATAGCAACACTTGCCAGTTTACGCAGTATGACAGCTGGCACAGACACCAATGAAACTGATTTAATTGTGCCCAGTTGAAGCTGAGCAGGTCACTGAAGTGCAACACACAGTTCACTGTGTCTGACCAAAGCAGACAAAGGTCTTTGTTTGTGAGTGATCCTATGGGAGTTGTATCCTAAGACTCCACATCAGTGATCCCAGGCAAAAAGGCAAGTAGAGGGTCTTGGCTGCAGCCTGCCAACCTCTACCTGGTTCCCAATTACTACCACAAAGAGGTGTGGCTGATGGAGCAAATGGGTGTCTGATGGAGCAAATGGGTGGCTGATGGAGCAAATGGGTGTCTGATGGAGCAAATGGGTGGCTGATGGAGCAAATGGGTGTCTGATGGAGCAAATGGGTGTGTGTGAATAGAAAATAACAGAAGAATAAAGTAAAAATAGAGAAGACAGTCAAGCTTGCTAAAACGTGTCTTGCAAATGCAGAGTCAAAGGGGAGATGCTCAGATTCCACATACCAACGCACCTCTGCAGACATACTAACACACCTCCCACCTGCCTCTCTGTCTGTGCCTCTCCACAATGAGTCCATCTTCTACCTTTTTTTTCATCAGGGTTAGGGGGTATGTGTCAGAACCGGAGCTTGCAGAGAGAAACCAGATTGGCTCAGGAGTGTAATCCTGGGGCAGCAGAACAGGGTCTTGCAGCAGCATCGAGATTTGGAGGACCCCTGACACAGGTCAGGATGCCTGAACACACGCACACGCACACACATCGGTGACAGGGCAGAAAGGAAGGGCAGCAGATACCATGGAGGATAATGGTTGCCAGGGCTGCCCGTTCTCCCAGCACACCCTAGAACTGGCAAGTCTCCAATTACCCAGCTCATCAGCCCCAATGTATTCTCCAGAACCACATATAACACTATCAACCCATCCTGGGCCAGGACCCCAAACACATTTTCACAGCATAGTGAGAGTGTCGCTGCAGTCTCAGAGACCAATTTGTAATTTGTAAGCCTGTTCAATGATATGTTTTTCCATCTATATATATTTTTTTAAGAGAAATGATAAGTAACTCTGGTTTTGTGCCTGAAAAAACCTCTCAATTTTCAAGATAATAAGCTAGGCTATAGGAGATCACTGCTGGAATAAAAGATTGTGCTGGAACTGAAGCACATGCTAAAGCTGAGCTAGTCATTAGTTAGCCAGCAGGAGATTGTAATGCTTTGCCCCTTTCTCGCTCCAGTGTGGAATGCCCAAATCAAGTTCATCATCAGCATTCATTGCTGCAACCTTCGCTATAAATTCAGGAGTACAGACAAGGATGTGCTCTCCTCCAAAGCATGTGATGTCATCCATGCACTAGAACAGCATCTTTAATATGAAGAGCCACCCAACAGTTCCTCAGTTTGTTCAAGCAGTGGATGCAACCTCCAATCATTGCTCATGTTGTAAGGTTGCCATAACGGCAACTCCTTTCAGGCTAAAGGGACTCCATCTCCCACATTGCCGATCCTGTACATACAAGTGTAAAACAAGCAGACTGCATGCAATACAGCAACCTGCGCAGGGGAATCCATCTTGGGAAAGTGTGAAAATGAAGATCTATAGCCAGGCATGTGTAAAAACAGCGAGTAGCCAGATTAAGATTAAACGGAGGTGGTTTCTGCAGCACGGATTGCTCTTCTTTCCCTGGGCTTAGCCTTGGGCCCACTCCGATGCGGAAGATTAGTGCTTCAGGGAGCATTTGAGCTCCCTTCCATATGCTGCTGCTCTGGGGCTGGGCTTTGACATAAATGGATGACATGACATTACAACGGGAAATGACGATTGACACAAACAATCCGAAAGGTTTCTCTGGAGGAAACGCACAATCATGAAACTAAGCAAAAAAAAAAGGGGGGTGGGGGTGGGGGTGGGAGGGGTAGGGACAAGGTCAGCATGCTGGCTTTCAGGGTCTCATGTAGGTTTCTGTGTTAACGTGTTCCATGAGCAATGAACCATATGTGTACTCAGTGGAACAGTGTTACACATGTACTCTGTGTCACTGTTTGTCCATTCAGCGACTCTTACTGAGCTGCCAGATGTTGCTCAGTATTCTGCGACACATTTCATTGAGTTTGAGTGAACCATTCTTTCAGAAATATTACATGGTTTGATCAATGGATGTGGAAGGTGCATTTCTGGGGACAGCTGTCGACTGTGTAATAAAAACACAACTGCATTTGTAATCGGCAATGAAACTCCATTAGGTTTCACAAATGCAATGGCTTCTGTACTATTTAAGACGCACATGTCAAATCAGTCAATGCAAAAAAAATGCCATCCTCATACGGAGAGAAGTAATGTCCTCATTGGGGGGGGGGTGGGGGTGTTTATGGGCTGGAGCCTATCCCAGCATGTATTGGGCCAGTGGCAGGAATACCCACTGGTCAGGTTGCCAATCCATCACAGCACAGGACACAAACACCATTTACTCACACACTTATACCTGCAGCAAACACTTAGCCTAACCTACATGTCTTTGGACTGTGGGAGGAATCCCACGCAGACAGGGGGGAAAACATGCAAACTCCACACAGAAAGGCCCCAGGCCTGGATTCAAACCCAGAACGTTGTTGCTGTGGCAACAATAACACCTGGCAATAATACCTGCCTCTTTCACATTTGTGCTCCTGCTCCTATTTTATGTATATTTTTATAACGCTTCTGGTGTAAGTGAAGCCAGTGGAACACCTCAAGCATTTCCAAACATTTGGAAAAGATGCAAAAATGTAAATGGTTGAGCTGCTTGGTGAGAAGGGCAGGGATTGGAATTCCCACAGTTCATCTCTTTTCATCGACTCCTAATCAAGCGGAGAAGTCATGTGGAAATGCAGCAGCATTGAAAGTCGGGCGGGAGGCGGGGTGGAATTCACGCGAGCATGCAGACAGACTTAATTGTGTATTTGCCAGCTCTTAGCAGGCCAAGTGGAAGGCAATGGCAGGCTGTGAGGGCGATGTGTCAGAGGACAGTGATGGAAGGCATCTCTTCTTTTAAAGGACACCAACTCATGCCTGTTGAAAATATTTGCAAGGATCCATCACGGCCTGCAGTCTTGATTCCCTGGTAACTGTCTTGTGAGACACTGTGCCAAACTGTAAATGGCATTTCCATTATCAACTCCCTTCTGTGTCATAGTCCATGATTACTTCATGTGCCAGATGTCTTGGACAATGCACCCCTGAGAATGGAATCTGGCCATGCTAGAGTGACTGCTTACAGCTTCTGAGCTTGTGCTTAAAGGGCTTTGGACACATACACATTTTGCATGCACATCTTCACTCCATGAGCGGGATTTCAGCTGAAACCTGCTCTAGAACATTTTAAAATGCATTTTATTTGTGATTTTATTCATATTGGGTGGGAAAGCCAGCCGAGGCAGATAACATGCCTTTAAACTGATTGTGTTCCTGGGTCTTGTTTTGCAATTAACAGGCAACCACTTTCAGTGAGAATCACAGATAAGCAGCGGACTCCTTTAGTTATAGGAAAAGCATCAGAATAATCAGCATGGGGTGTTTAATGAGGAAATGAAGAGACTGCTAGCAACTAATGGGGCATTTGGGCTTTGCTCAGCCTGGCGCAAGACATCCACTGGAGGTGCATATAATTATATTTTTGAAGCATGAGCATGAGCGCATATTAAAAATCTATAACTTTGCTGTGGATACAATGACTGGTAAATGTTTTTTAATGGGTTAAATGTATTATAACTGTAATGCATGTTGCTTGACTAAAGTATCCTCAATTCCAAGTAATATGCTAATTTATCAGCAGCTGATAAGAGCCACCCATTTCACTTGTATATGATTTGATTGACTGCATGTGTGAGAATGAACTCCCAAATCCAACTGCAAAGCATGGCAAGTTCGCCGGTGTTAATTAAGGCTATTTAAGTGTAGGTGTCTGGCAGAAAAGCAGTGGAGAGCAGAGTATTTGCTTGCTGAGTCATGACTGGTTTTTAAAATAAATGTTATTTTTGTAAAAAGGCTCCTGTCTTCTACAGTTCTTAGTCTGGTGTCTTTTTTTCTATGATTGGGGAAGACTCCAGTAATGGACTCGCCAAGGTATGGAACCGCACTCTGAATGCCGTGGCACTTCCTTCAGTTTTTTTCCTATTTGGAAAACTTTCTCAGATCACCATATCAGAGTGGTACTTGTGTGGTTCAGGGAACCCTACATGTTCTTTGAGGGACAGCAGTACCTGTGCGACTCTCACTGTGTGTCATGGTTTATGACATTTTTCCCTTGCGGTCGTGTTCCTCGGTCGCCACACGTGGGCGCTGCTTCGTTGGTGGAATTTTGGCTCCATTCCTTCTTCTCGCGAAGAAGTCTCATCAGCGTTGCACAGTCCAATTTCCTCCCTGGAGCATCAGTGCATTTTGCCTTTGGTTTGATGTCTTGTCAATGATCAAATGTACAGTATAATTATTCTTTAAATACAAGGCCTGCAGAAACTGTTCCTCCCCCCCTGTCTCCCCACTTGATTTAATTTACTAATAAAGGTGTTTAAGGACTGTTTGTACTGTAACTACAGGGAGGTTCAGGGGGAAAGGATGTTAAGCCCTCTAGCACTGTGATGAACAGAGTGCAGGAGAGCAAGGGTGGCCCTGTGGCGCTCAACCTACTGTACCATTCAAGGCTTCCCCTAAACAGGGGGATGTTGTATAATGCTATGAAATACAGTACGCTCCTTTACCTTTTGAAACCCTCTGCATTATTCTTCCTTTTTTATCATTATAAAACAACAAGATCCTCAAAGAAAGTTCAATTCAAAAAGATGCTTAATGCACCCAATGCAACTCAAAACAATTAAGTTGCATTGGGTGAACAATGAAAACGAAATGGTAGTAACACGCAAAAATAAAACATTCTAAGCTTTATTTACATATCACGATCACAGCAAGGCCTTTCATAAGGGAGTTCTGGACCTATTTTAAGAATAGAAATTAATTGCCTCTGTTGAAGAAGGATGGTGTCTTTGGACATATATTCATTCTTTTACAGCTATAGACTGAGGGAATGATTAATCTTGATACTCTTGTCATAGTATCATCATCCCCACCAACCAGATCCCTGGCTGCCATTTCTGATAACTTAGGTGCAAAATATATCATTCAACTATGATGGATGAAAAATACTTAGGTGGAATATTTTACTGGAATTGATAATGATAATTATTGGGTTTTTAATTACTAAAGGTAATAGTGTAAGAATTAACATTTATTAGAAGCCCACAGACTAAATTTACTCAAACGGCTTCCATCCCGTTATTCTCAGAAACAGTCTGCAGTACCTGTCAGCCAATACCATACAATATGGAAAAAAGAATATACTCAAATTTGGACCAAAGGTACATGCCACAGCCACATTTATGACTTTAAAGGAAGTGTATGGATGACTGGAAGGACAGGGCTATGTACAAAGTAAAGGAGATTTGACACACGGAAGCACAAACAAAAACAAATCTGACACACAACCTGTTATATTATGAGTTACTGTTTGCCAGCTCTCCAATTCAAATGAATAATCCAACAGCACTGTCACATTGTAGATCCAGACCAGCCTTTAAAGCAAACATTTAAAGATGTTAAGAGAGTGGCACGGGTTCCTGTGCCCAGTTTTACAAACAAATATTATTGTGTTCATCCCAAGAAAGGAAAAAATATATTTTTTACGTAACATTTTATTTTTAATTTCACTGCATCAAAATTATTCTGAAATGCAAAGTACATATACAATCTAGGGGTTTGTATGTACACTACTTGCATAATAATTTTCACAACAAGATATGATTTGAATAGAGAGCTGAAGGTCACTGCAAGTCCTCATACTGCTTTTAAAACCAACCACAGATTGCCATGCCCAAGTTGGTCATTTATTCATTCCAAACCTATGCTTAATAAGCCTGTGGATTGCGGTGTCCTTGGAGAATTGTAGTAATGAACTTGTGAGAGGCAGCGCTTAGAATTTTTCTTTAGTAGGTGAGGGAGGGAGTATCATTACTGACAGAACATCTATGATTTTCAGTACAGTGAAACATGTGTTAATACTTTTAAGTGCAGCCATACTGCACTGTGGATGTATGTAGCTGAATTGACTATTCATCCACACACCATAGCTTGGTTGAATCATCCATTCTGATTGACTGATAAGTATACGGCTGTAAGTCATCAAGGTTGTCGCCAAAGCACAGGATATGAGTAGGTCACTGTAACGTAGGGCTACTTTCTGTACTGTTGTATAGCACCGTTCAAAAGCCTATTAGTCCATTGGCAGGACGCTGAAGCATTTTGAGGGGGTGTATTGTGGAACTGGAACCGGTGGACTAGTTAGCTGAACTATAAATCTGAATTCACACTAGTCCCTGTCTTTTCCGGCCATCATAAAAGTGAAGGTAAACAGGCGTAAAGGGAGACGACTGCATTTCCGGATTGTTTCCGTTGTTTGGTTTCTGACTGCACTGTTGCATATCAAGGTAGGCTGCTCTGGGCATGGAGTGCTAGTGTTGCTGTTTTATCACTCCTTTTATGTTTGGGGGTAACTGAATTACTGTGGATGTTTCAATGCAAGGTTCAAACCACTGTGCAGCGTCGGTAACCTTTACCCTTGTCATGCTTCTCAATGTGCTAAATGTTCGACTACTTGTTCGTAGGCAAGTATTTTGTGCAAAGTGGTCGGTTCAGTAAACCACAGTGTTTAACTCTTGACTAATTCATCACCACGCCCTTATTGTACAGGAAGTAGCCTAGCATGGTAAAAAAAAAGTCAAGTTTACCCTGCCCAGAACAGGGTCACCGGGACCCATCCCTGGAGCCAGGCCTGGGGGTGGTGTTCGCAGACGAGCGCCTGGTGGCCGGATTGCAGCCGAGTGTGGAGGATCAACACCTCCAAGTCTGTGGCCATGGTTCTCTCCTGGGGAAAATGGAGGTTTGTCCTCTTCAGGTGAAGAGGGGAACAACTGCCCCAGGTGGAGGAGTTCAAGTATCTCGGGGACTAATTCACAAGTGAGGGTAAAAGGGAGCAGGAGATTGACCACCATTTTGGTGCAGTGGCTGCAGTATTGCTGAAGAAGGAGCTGAGCCAAATTTGGCTACCTAGGGTTACTAAACCCGATGTCTTCATTGTCTCATTAAATAGTTGATCATACCGCAAGGAGTTTTCTGTAACTAAACATTTGGCATGTCACGTGTAGTGAGGTTTTGTCACTTTTATTCAGAATTAATTAAGTTCAAAACTCAATTAGAATTTGATACGTCAGTAGAGCCCAACTTATTGAAATAACGTAGACACAACAATGGGTTGGAAAAATGACATATGTTTTATTGGCTATAACTATGAATATGTGAATAATAGAAACAATAATTGATATAACATTCTATGACTTAATCTTAATCAGAGGAAATTATAATTATGTGATGGCTAAATATAGAAGGTAATTAAGTCCTACCATTAACAAAGGTTAGTTTGTGTTATGGGTTAATGACATGCTAAAGTATATTTTGTGGTTAGCTCGTTTTATCAGTCTCATACATATCAAGTTTTAACGGTGTAAAACTATAAGGTCAGGGAAATTGTTTATTCCCGACCGAAATGCGCGTAGCAAAACAAAATACAAACAAAAGTAGGAACCAGCAGTAAAATGACTGGGTATTACAGGTTTTATGCTAGCCTATCAATTGATGTCAGTGCTAAATAAAATGTGTTTCAATACTTATGATTGCATTCAATAAGTCTCATGATCAGAAAGCCAGAGTCCCAAAATGTCCCTGTGTAACCATTACACACGCAATGCTCTGATGAAGGTCTGCTGCCTGAATTTTTGGCATAGTCCAATGTGGAAATAAGTTAAACTTACAAGGAGCACAATGCAAAAGCTTTAAAAAAAAAAAATATATATATATGTATATTATATATATATATAACAACAGTAAAACAAAGGCAAATATGGGAAATATTTTAATGTAAGACTTGTTCCATGCAAATATACTTAATTTGGTTTTGATTTACCCAGGTGAAAATACTGAGTGCATTGCCTTTTTAATGTGCCTTATATTTTAAATAATGGTTAATCTAAACACAGCCAAAATCTGTTATTAAATATTGCATGTAGTTTTAATCAAAAGCACTCCATCTTCCTAATGGGAATCACCAGCTTATAGTTCTTCTATGGTTTTATTGGTCTTTATTTGAAAATTTCCAGAGACTTGAGTAAGATTTAACTTTAATTAATGGCAGTGTATAACCAACACAATTGCAGGGTTTCTCGCCTGGATCACTTTACGACACCGCTTATACTGAAATAGCCACCTTACATCCAATACAAAGTGCAGCTGCAATTGATTCAGTCTTCCCACTGTTTGTGTAAAATAAAGATAAATATCCTTGGGCCTGAATGGCTGTAGAATCTAAGAAGTGAAAAACAAAATAATATGTTGCATTTTAAACGTGTTTATTTTACTGAACAAAATGTATTCATTAAAAATACGCATGCATGCATCACATCCGTTGCAAATTCAGACTGCAGCAAAAGGATGATTCCAGGCAAACAATCATTTTTCAACATTAAATGGATGAAGCGTATGCATTTACCAAAATGGACTAAATAAATCTAAACTATTACATTATTGTAATATTGATCAACTGCAGTCTGGGAAAATCAAGGAATTATAAATTAGACCAAATATTATTGTTACATAAGCTGGTTGCTGTATAATCAATGAACTATTGGCTGAAATAATACTGCTAAAAACATATTAGATTACCCACATTTCTAAAAATTGTGACCAATAAAACTAGCACTTTTTAATATGTCTCATTTGCATGGCACTCAGCCATGAGCGATCATTTGGCAAACAGGTGAGCAGGGTGAAAAAGCTGGTGGAAAAATGTAGGGAAGACATATTGCAACCGATTGACTGTGGCCCAGGATATTTTTTTAATTAAGACTACAGTGTCACGGTGTTCCACAGTGGTTTCATTTGTGTTGCAAGACCCAGATACTTGTGAGACTGATCTATATATAGTATATAAGGTATTTGAAGGAAATAGATGGCCTCTGTGTGGTTGAAGGGGCTGCAGGCTTAAAGAGTGTGGCGGAAATCACAGCGTTTGTGACTCAGCTACGGATGATGACGTCATCTGCATTCCCTGGAACAATAATAGTTTTGGTCTCTTGGGTAGTGGACCAATTGTGTCTCTCGTTAGGATTATCAGGAACTCTGGATCAAGAATGGTTTGAATGGTAAGGCATGGAGAAGCACAGAATCTTTAGTGCCATGCATATTTTCCATGATGATCATTCAACATGTTAATATTGTATGCATCCTCCTTTTTAAAAAAGAATTGGACAGCACCATCTGAGCCTCTGACATGAAAGAGACCTGTCACCACAAATTATTCGGCTGATACTGAATGGCTTTGTCAGAAATGTTACTGACAGAATAAAAAAAATAAAAAAACGTATTTAAAGTTCAGAAGCATACCCCCAACACAAACTGTCTGGTTATAATGGAAGCAGGTGGAACACCGTAATAGGAAATGTGATTTACTGAGCGCCATAGTGCGCAGTGAGAAAACAAAAGTGATTATCCATGTTTCCTCCTACCCCATCTTCTAGTCAGATCCAATTTCCATCCAATAAGTCCATTAAGCAGCATTCGCTTCGGTGCTGAAGCCTGGACACCATGGCCGATCTCATCGCAGACTCGACGGGTGCCGTGTGGCTAGAATTTAGGCACATTACAGACTTCCTCTGACCAACCCACCAGGAATACTGCGGCTGTGCTGACAGTTATCAGATTGTGAGTTGGGCGAAAGTGTTCAGTTCTCACAAAGGATATCTGCCCTCTACAAGAATTATCTTCATTCCCCCTGACTCTGCTGAGAATCCCTTTAAAAAGCAACCAAGATAACTTTTTTAAAATAAGAAACATTGTATCAGAAACCATTACTCCTTATTATTAATATTATTATTATTTGTAATAATAATAATAATGCACTTAATTTAAATAACACATTTCAGAAAAGTTATTTCTAGTCCTTCACAGCAGTACTTCACAAAATTTAAAAGATAACATTTAAAAGAAACAGTTTAGCACCTGCTTTCAATATACTTTGTATCACTCACTCATCAGTCAAGTATGTCCTATATTTTGGCAGTTACCCACCAAAATACATGTATGTAATATGTGGCTGGACTCTAGCCTTTGGAGTTCCTAATCAATAGCCAGGAGACAAATGTGTCACACGTCAAATATTAAGCACTACAAGGGCTTCAATTTGACAATTACGCTAATATAGGCATCTCTTATGGCAGATGTTTTTTTTATCCAAAGCTGTGTACTTACCAGATGGATATATATTAAATCAATAAGAGGAATATTTGTATTCCCCACATGCCAAAGATGTGTAGTAGAGAATAATGTCTTGACACTGGAATTTTTCAGTATATTTTAAATTATTAAAAATGTACAATTGTTTTGTGAGTGACGTATCATGATGAATTTATATTGGACAGGCTGTCAATATTTGCAGATTTCCCTTTTTATCTTTGCAAAGGAAGTGCAAATGAAAGACCACTTACCTTTTTTTTGCCTTTATCCCCAAAGTCCACATATCATGCCGACTCCGGCTTAGTGAGACGGGATTGTGAAGCCTGTCCAACCTTTGTGATCCAGACATTTGTGATGGGCAGTTCGCGAACGATTTCAAAGATTCGTTCGTTTGGCTCTCCCTGCAAGCACTGAGACGGCGCCCACTCTTCCTTCAGGCCTACAATGACCTTAGTGACTTACACAGTGGCCAGTAGTAGCTAGTCAAAAAAAAGCCAATCAAATAGCAAATAAACGACATCCTGTGAGCCGAGTTGTAGGCTATATAGCCTATGCGAGCCATTGACGCGAACGAACGAGAGCCTGCAAATGAACGAGAGCCAGTGAACGAGAAGTGAACAAAGAGCCATTTAACGAACGAGAGCCGGTGAACGAGAGTCGGCGAACGAAGAGCTGGTGAACAAGAGTCGGCGAACGAGAGCCAGCAAACGAGTGTCGGTGAACGAGAGTTGGCGAATGAGAGTCAGTGAACAAGAGCTGGCGAACGAACGAGAAGAGAATGAAGAGCCAGTGAACGAACCAGAACTGAACGAAAGGAGCAAGAGAACAAAAGAGGGCATGAGCTGGTATTCAACTGAAAGCCTATATAGCCTACCCTGCAGTTCAGCCTGAACGTGTTAACGTGGGCTAATGCAGTTAGCAGGCAGGCACAGCGCACATTCTGTGGACCAGGCGATGTAGCCTAATCTAGGCTATTTAACCTATAGGCTATACCACATAGATAATATTTAGGTAAATCGTGCAGGCAAGTCCATTATACTTTTCTTTAATGCCACCTAATGATAGAGAGGAATTTCAATCAAGCGTGCGTATTAAAATATTATGACCACACCCCGACCGTCCTAATACAGGTCTGATCAGCTAATTCCGCTGTTTTTGAGCAGTGTTTAGTCATTTATATGCTTCTTTTTTTGTCATTCAAACTTTGGCGGATGCTTAATAACACACTCAAGTTTGATACCATAGCCTACATACATTTAAAAATTTTTTGGCTTTGTTCCCTGGGGCTTTAATGCGATTAAACTACTATTTTAAATATAACATGACTTATAACATATGTCTTTAAATGCTTCTAACAGATCGACATCGCATTAAAATATATTTTTTGTAGCTACAAGTAGTAGCCTACTAATGTTGGGATAACAGTGACTGGCGTCAGTGCAAGTCACAAAAACCACTATATTTCGGCTTGGGCAGTAAGGAAACAGTGGAGGAGAACACACCAGAGATTGAAGTCTCACCACTTGGGGAAATGTATGCGAATTATTGCGCATACATCGAGTGAGGAAATAAAGCATTCATTAGATAATAACGTAGGCTAATCTGAATAGTCTACACGATCGAAAAACACGATTCACAGTCGGCCTACCTAAAAAAATTAAGACACGATACACATTACTGTCTTTGTGAAATCTCTATAATTTTTTATCTCTATTACATACAATTCCTCTGTCCAAGAAGACACTCAGCATAACAAAAAATACAAAATTGCGCAAGCGGGCAGAATCGGGGTTGTACAATATGTACGAAACTACCAACGCTGAATTTGAGAGTGAAGTCAGAAATTCCACAACCAGATAACCTGCGTTCTCTAGCTTCACAGGTGGAGATGGAATGGTGAGGTTCAAGATACTAAGTTTCCATGTAATAATAAATGTAACTTTGTTATGACATTTGTTTCTTCCAATAAACAATAAAGATGTGGGTATTGCTGCTAGTTAGCTAGCTAGTTGACGTTGGGTAGCTCCACAGAACTATATGGGTAGCTCGCATGTTAAATGCCACGGTATTGTTTGGTTGGTTACCCTGGCAACTAAATCTCCACTTCAGTTCTGTGTTAAAAAAAATCAACTGCGCTGGACCTACCCAGCACCGGCGAGCGCAGCGATGAGAAGGCAAATGTGTCATTATTAGTTAACATTAGTCCTACACACCCAACGTTAGCCAAGATACGCGTAATGTTACTGAAATCCACAGGGCTAGCTAACACACTGGCCGTGTTATAGTGGTGTGTCGTTCGCGAACGAGTCGGCTCTTTTAGGTGAACGTTGGGAGCCGACTCGCATATCTGAAGAGCCGATTTGTTTTGTAAATGAAGTGCTTGTGGTCTTGGTGGAACTTTTATTCGTTTTTTTTCTTCAACTTCTATCTGTAATCAAAGGGAATAATTTTTTAGGCCAAAAATAAATAAAACCACTATAAGAAAATAACATTAATAATAATTTAAAAACCAGTTTAATTGTTGGTCAGTTTAATTGTTCTGATACTGCTGTTTTGCACATTTATTTTTTTATGCATTTATTTATTTTTCTTTGTTATGACACAATATTATGTTCTATTTTATGAGTGTCTATTTTGTTTTGAAATGTTCAACTACGCACTGCTTATTGTGCAATTTATTTCAAGACATAAAAATGCCCTACAATGCACATGTGTAATAGCGTCTTACTGTTTTTACATTTATTTAAATAGTTTTTATAACAAACAAAATGCAAAATAATGTTATTTTGGTAATTAGAAGGTAGAGTAAGAATTGAGCAATTTAAGTGATAGATGTGCACAAACACCAATCATAGGTCAAAATATCGCTAACTTTGGCTGATTTTGAAAAACCAGAAATGCTACAGAATGAAGAGCCATTTGGGAGCCGAAAGAGCCGGCTCTTATTGGTGAGCTGAGCCAAATGATCTGACTCACTGAAAAGAGTTTTGACAAATGCTGGTGTGAGGGACAAGCGACAGCCTCGTGATTGGTTTGGAATTAATGACGTCACTATTCCCACTTATAGTACTGCCCAACTTCAATCCAAAAACGAGGGTAAAAGTATCAAATATCTCTGGAATTCAGAAAGTAATTATTTAAAATACAAGTATATGCATATTGTATGTCCACAAGACCCAAATTAACCCAAATAGAAGGCAATCACGAAAATTTGGCAGTGAACGAAAGTTCCCATCACTACCAGACATGCAAGAACTGAAGAGAACTTAAACAGAAGTTTGTGAAACAAAAATACAAGAATATGCAATAGCTGACTTAAGTTCTGCTTTTCTCAGGACCCCTGCTTTTCCTTTCCATTTCCGAGATTAGTTTTGATCACTTCATAGTCTGCACAATACTGTTTCATTACAAGTTACTATCAATTGTCCTCTATTTAATACCTGTATTTGTCAGTCTCAAGCCACAGTGGTTTGAAAATATCCTCCCATTTTATTTTTACCTTGGCAAATAACATGTTTGGATCTCTAGTTTTACAAACTATTGTCTTTGACGAGTTTCCACGTAGGAATGGGGTTTTTATGTTTTCATTCAGAGGTAATCATCTAAAATACAATGCATATATGAAAAGCGTATCCATTTTGCTTGATAAAGCCAGTGTAATTTAATTTACATATAGAAAGGTAGCTGTCACATTCAAGATTTTGTGAAGGATTTCTGCTTGCCATCTGTCAGAGAATCCAAGAGATTTGTGGTGTAGGGCAATGCAGGGTATAGTCAGACAGGTCAACAGGCATCAGACTTCAGAGATCTCATACTTAGCAGCAACCACAGTCACCTGAAGGATGAGTGGGTAAAAAAAAACAATACATTCCTGTGCCGCAGATCATGGCCTATCTTTTGCTGTCCAAAGATCATGCCTGTACTGTTTTTCATGGTGCTGTTGCAGATCACTAATTCACACACTATACGTGCTTTGCTGAATTTCCAAAGGTCTGTCTGAGCCTCAGTGCCTTCCAGAAGTGCCAGATAACAGCTGTTTCTCACTCCTTTTGTCATTTCACAGTAGATAATCAACAAAAAATGTAGTCAAGGTTTGCTTAACAATAACCAGTACGAAACATAACTTGAAATGGTTCCAGAATTTTGAAGCGTCACTTGTGGCACTTGATTCTGAAATTCATCCTCACAATGATATCAGTCAGAAGTTTGTATAATTAAAAAGGTAATATATTATTTTATAAAAATGCTAAGAATGTAACAGAGGCAGCGCACCCTCACTTGTGCCACTGTGTAACCAAAATAGTAATGGGCGAAGAGAGAAGAATCACGGCTCATTTTGCTGGAAATATTTTTTTCCTTCTGTACTTTTCCGTTTGGCATGCGCTGCGAACCGAAGAATTAGGGCTCTATTTTCCGGCAGGCGCATGGCGGGTAGAGAGCCAGCGCATTGGCGTAGTGACATTTTCGGCATGTATTTTCATGTTCCTGAGCCTGTTTGACTCGTCGTGCGGCGAAGTGGGCACAGAGTCGCTTGTGGAGGTGTGTCAGTCCAGATCGAGCAGCAAATGTGCAAATTTGGGACTAAATTTTCCAGCCGGTGGCGAGCCATCACTGGAGAAGTTGCAAATTTCGTCACCGATGTGCACACATCTGAGCCTGTTTGGTAATTTGGTGACTCGCAGTGTGCTGAAGTGGGAGCAGGAGCACTGCCCGCCAGGTGAGACCACATTTATGGTGCAAATTGCACCACAGCATATGGCGAGTTGCTCATTTTAGTGGCTTTCCAGAGCGATGTGTGCAGGGACCTATGAAAAATCCATTCAACCATTTCCTGGATCATATGCGGTCCAATCTGACTTAAAACTTGAAATAAATCCCCCTAGCAGGAAAGAATGTATAGTCTACTTTGCATTCATTGTTCGTTGTCTTTTTTTATGTTAGGCTAATCCCTATATATATTTATGTTTTTAATTGTTAATGGCTGTTATTATACTGCACTGTGGTTCCAGGGGTACTGCATTCTTTCTTACACCCATCTGTAATGAGAATAATGACAAATTTGGTGCATACACCCTTACTGCACGTATAGTGATAAAAATGTACCTTTTAACTCAATTACATTCAATTAAATCAATGCAAAATAGATAGCCTCTCGTCTTCCACTGCGGTCATAGTCAGAAATTGACAGTGGGTGGACTCGTTCTGCAAGCAGGAGGCCTCCCTACCATGACTGATTGGGCGTGTTCTGCTATCGTTTTTCCAGTGCTCCTCAGAAGCTCCTATTTCCCAGTTGACAAATCGTAATTACGAGGTTGACACATTCACATTCTCCAAAATCGGAATTAGGCTACCAGAAAACATGGAGGTCAAGAAAGTTGGATAAACATTTCTTTTGATCCTTTCTGAAAAAAAAAACCACAGAGAGCTGCTATCACTTTCTGCATGAGAAAGAAGAGGAAAGGAATTTATGATATATTAAAGTATATTTTACTAAATGGTTGTGTGCTGTGTGTGCGTGACCATCAATATGATAATCTGCTGCCTGGTTGCATTGTCATACATGAATCTATCGCATTTTCTGCCATTTCGATTTGGCTACTGGGAAATAGGAGCTTCCGAGGAGCACTTGAAGGATAGAGAGGTAAAAGGTCAGTGGTGAAACATCACAACTCGGGAACTCGGGTAGCAAAATTATATCAGACTTTCCCACTTGTAATTACGACTTGGAGGTTCGTTCAAGTTCAACTTGTTGGAAACTCCAGCGATAATTATTTCCGATAATTCCGACAGCACTTGAAGGCCGCATGAAGCTGCCTGTTCATTTCTGTTTATCTGCTCATATCTACGAGTGTCGCCCTCGTTTAGGGTTGTTGCTATTTTGGCTTCTAAAACCGGGTTTTTTTTCCTGTGCCTTTTTTTTTTTTTTCCTTTTCTTCCTTCCTTCTTGTGGTAATTCACAGTTAGTGGATAACTTTCTGACTCCCTTCCTGTCGCATCTGGTTCTCCGAACCTGACCCCTCACAGGACGATGATGGCTCGCCACACGCCATGCAATTGCCGGAAAATAGAGCCCCAAGTGTTGCTTTAATACAGGTGCAAAACCTTTTTTGTTTGCGGAACTTAATTTCAAGCAATTTTATATTTCGCATTACATTTAGCCTGAGTGCCCCTCTGTGAAAACACATCTGGGGAGAACCCTGTAATGTATTTTCATTAATTGCTTTATATGATTAATTGACAGGTTGCTTGTGGCTAATGGCCAATGTGGGGAACAATTGAGGATCTAAAAGTAACAGGTCTCCTGTTCAACCACAAGGTGAAGTCCAATCTGTCTAAGCTGTTCAAAGCCTGTGCAAAAATGTAGTGAGTAGAGAAAATGCGGCATGGGGTGTCATCAGAAGGAAAACTAAAATTGATATGAAAATTATACATTTGGTAATATTTTTGTATTTCAGTGAAAGTTGTTTCAGCACCCTCGATCAAATTAACAGCCTTTTGTATCTTAAAATGGTTTAATTCATTCATCATCGCCAGAGAAAATCCCTCTTAATGCTATACTATTTTGAAAGGTCCCAAAAGATTATTCCCATTCAACTAAGTGGTTTGATCCCATTGCTTTTTCTTCAAAATAAGGTAATCCTTCATGTTTTTGTATAGAATTGTCAAGGTGCAGTTTCCCCTGTGACTCATTTGGGGATATAAAAAACACTGTCCTGAACATCTGAATCATTCCCAAGAAATTCCGTTTCAAATTGCCCCAGTCCTTTATAAATTTAAAAGGGTTATATACTTATAAATGGCTATTATGGAACAGCAGTCAATCTCCTTTGGGCAGTGGGGAATCTTTCAGCACAGGGATCTCAATAAAGGATGAACAAAAGGTGGGGGGGGAAGAGTCATTGTGGGGTTTTTTCCCTCAATGTCCCTGAAACACTTGAGCCTGCTCTAGAAATTATATCACTCATCTTCCATGACAAGTCACAGAGAAAAAGATGACAGAAGGATCTTAAATTGATTCTGCACAGATACTAAAATAAACAAGGTCATATTTTGTGAGGGGCACTCATAATGCTATGTTATAAGCTGTGAAATCCACCACTGCTCTTTGCCATGAGAGCAGCCAGGACACATCAGGGCATAAATAAAGATGATTGCACTTGTTATGGTTGAAATTGAAACCTGGAACTGTCCTTAAATTGACTTAAGTGTCCGAGAGGCTCCAATCAATTCTCTGGTACCATTTAATCCCCATTGTCAGTTGATGATGAGAGGGTTATGCTGCTGTAATGCAGGTCAGAAAAAAAAGGATTCACTCTGAAAAAAGTGATGCTAATTTAGATGGGCAAAATGCATAGGAACTATCAAATAAAAGGGACATTTTTTTAGTGCTTTATATTTAAAATGCCATTTCTCATGACAGAAAACAAGCGTTTAATATCCCAAGAGAAGCACATTTAGGAAGTTTTCCGTCTGATGCCTTTAATTCACAGTGGTTCGGGCTCATCCTTGTATTTCCTTCTAGGCGTAATTTCTATCCTGAGGTGGTCCATGCTGTCCACCTCACGTCTAGCAGACAGCTGTAACCTGAGAACAGATGAACATACGTACATTCTCATGTTCACATTGTGATTATTATGCTATATTGCAAACAATTACATAAAGAGGTAATACAATTATTTAAGTGATCAAATTAAAGATTGCGGTGAATCAGTAGGCTCCTATTTAATGAAAGTATGGACACATGGCCATTAAAACCAACCATTTGGAAGATAATGAAGAATTCCAAGAAAAAGCAAATAAATAAGCACTTGTTATGTTAATAAGTTTAAGGAAAACATTATGAAAGAACATAAACCCATATGTTCAACAACCTAAGTAGGAGCATACTGATTCACCTCAGTCTTTAATTTGATTTTATTTGACCTCTTCATTAAATTGTTTGCAATGTAGCACAATAAGCACAGCTTTTTACAACTCCGGGGTTGCTGTGGAAAAGACTGTTGTTGGAATGAAAACAATATAGGAAGAAAATAGTTTAGTATCATCCATTCCAGTGTCATAAAGTAAATAGTAAAGTAGCCTACATGGTACAGTAAAAAGACATGGCAGGATAATAGCATGCAGGAAATGTAGAATCTCCCATCACATGAGCTGTTAAGGTTCAAGCTATCTGCATCGGACAAGCGCATTGCCTCCATCTGCCAAGCACTAGGCTGCGGTCTTTCTCACAGCCTGGAAATTAAAGAAAGTTATTTGTTAATTTAATCATTTTGTTGGTGTTCTGTGCATGCGAGAGGTGGTTTGAAATCCCCAATTCCATAGTGATGGAAAGAGGTAGTTAGGAATCTATAAACTGACACAGTAAATTTGACGTAGCTACACAGTCTCTCTTCTGCAAACGAGTGCCAACTGAAGTGCTAACTGAAGTTGTTGTGGGTCCCACCCATCTATGATCCCACCAGGCAACCGGGCCAGGACGTTGAGCAATACCTACATTTCGCATGATGACATATGAGCTGCACAGATGCGACAGCCCTTTCTAAGCATATCTTGCAAACATATCTTTGGATGGAGCCTTGAGGCTAAGTTTGTGCAGTACAGTTACGGCAGCAATAACATTCGACAGGTTGGCAATTTCATACAAACCCGAAAACGACTAACCAGCCATACATCACTCTCAGCCAACAAATAGCCTATGCGCGATCCTAAAGATGCAGTCAACTCCTCCAACAGCACAAGATCAGACATTGCAACGCTGGCTATACAGACATGTAAGTAATTTTACTGCAAATTTCGTTCAATGGTTAACTGTGTGTTTTAATTGGCATATTTAACGTCATATAGCATTTAAATTTAAAGGGTAAGTTCGCTATTTTGGACCTTGGACCCTATTTGCGGTCCGTCTTCCATGAACCTGACCCATGAAGTCCATTTTTTCGCTGATCGGTCCAGTATTGAGTTCGGTACAGATTTCCTGTAGGCTCTCACTGGGCTACAATGGAAGTGAACGGGGCAATCGGAAATGTTCGATAAATGTGCTTTCATGTACAATAAATGAGACGGGAAGCTCAGGGTGTATTGTTACCGGTCTCAGTATGCTCTCCTGTGAAATGTATCTCAATCCGAACATTTTTACGTGCTTGGCATGGCTTGGAAGTAAGCATTTCTCTGTTGCTTGTTTGCGCTGCACTCGCGGAGTACTATGTGTCGGGGGTAGGGGAGCGGGAAGGTGTGCCGGCCGTTTACGAAACTATCTAGCTGAGCAGTCTGCGTTTGTTTACCTGCAGCAACGTAGGCTACAATTTCCACAAAAAAACTTGGATGATGGATGACTATAATGATTACGAAGACGAAGAATTCGATTTTGACTTTGACGTTACTGGCTACAGATTTGAGCCAGAATACATGGACACGGAACTACAAGAGATGGATGATAAGAGAGCAAGAGAAGAGAGAGAGCCTGAAGTTGCGCAGGTAATGTTATCCGAAGTCGCTGCCGAGGCTAGACCAAGAATTTCGGGGGACTTTTGGTGTTCTTGCAAGAGGTGCAAGCAGATGCCCAGAGAGGAGGAAAGTTTGTGTTGTAGGTAGGATCTGTTGCTACCGAATGCCATTGAAAACCTGGATGTATCCGTGGATGACACTGGATCATCTCCATTGATTACCATTACACTATGACTGCCAACAGATATGTGATAGATGAGAACTTTGGACAGGACACCATGCGTCAAGCATTTGTAAATAAAACATTATAGAATTGTAAAAAGTTATAGTTGATGAACGTTTCCGACAGTTTTGTTACAAGAAAACAACTTATGTCAAGCTCGGATTTTGTTAGTTGGTATTGAGTGCTGGGTCAGAGGACGCGCTCAAAAAAAATAAAAATGTTAGTAACGTTCATGGACGGCGCTACACCGGGGCAAGGGTGGGCTATAGCCCCGTCACAAATTTGCTTAGCCCCGGTTTAGCCCCCCCAGGCATTTTAATAACATTTTTATAATTATAATAAAAATATATATAAAAGTAAATCAACAATTCTAATCCGTTTCTGATATTCACCCTGGCTACGCAGCGTATGTAGCCTATGCTATGACGTAGGCTACGGGTGTGGGGGTGTGTGTGTGTAGGGAGCTCAAGCAAATGACAAAATAACGTAAACTGATTTCAAACGTTAGCAACCCATTGTTTTCCATAGGCTACAATACATCAGGCCTACAGAGTTCGCCACCATGTCAAAAAATATTAAATGGAAACGTCATTGTTTGAAAACTAATTTACTATCATTTTAAAATCAATAGAAAATGTGTTCGCATAATCTCTCCATGTGATCCGTCCTCGGAAATGATCAACTACTCAACAGATTTGTGGAGTGTGTGGACATCCCTAGGTAGCAACTCCCAAGTGTAAACTACAGTGTTTTGATTGGCGTTAGACTAATCTCACAACATTGGCTGCTTGGCCATGCACAGATGAGTAGATTTGGAAAGCGAATAACTAACCTAAATTAGCTAAATGATCGTCATCTCGACTTCAGCTAATAAGAAGAGCTTGCCTCCAAAAAATGGCCAGGCACCGTTAAAGATCTCATATTTCTTCCATGTAGCTAAATGTACGAGCTAAATGAGATAGGGGAGAGTGGTGACAGTGGAAGCTGTTCTGATAATACAGAAACCAACGCAAATGTTACGGCGCAGCTTTATGGAGCACACCTAGGAGCATAACTAACTGATATGTAAAGTTTGCGATCTTCGTTAGATAATGAAACTCCTAAATGTCCCAATCACAGAGCAGCGGTTAAACAACGACATTTTAGCCATCTTTTTTGACATAACGTTACACTGATAATTTATCCTCTCTTCTCACGTCCTTTTTAATTATTTTCCGGTGTCTTATTTTCTTTGATGTCTGATATTTTTAAGTACTCGTATTGATGAAGCCAAATTACATTTGTAATGCCATTCCAATTTACAGAATTGTACAATTCTGACTGTTGTATAGATGCTCTGCCACTTGTGCAGGCCCCCCCAGCGCACACACAAAAGCCATCCTGGGGGAAACACAGCTAACCTTAGCACCCCCATGTATTGACCTAGCCCACCCTTAGCCCAGGGAGAGAAAAGTTTCTGGCGCCGTCACTGGTAACGTTATAGCTAAATATAACTTACCTCCGCTCCGGTGCTTGATAGTGCTGCAGGTCCGACACGAGGAACAGCTGTGTTCTTTAGAAACCAGTGTTTTGCTTCTGATTTGCGGTTACAGAAATCAGTAGCGTCGAAATGCGCTCCACAAACTCGCGAGTCTGCCAAACGGAGTTGATTGACTGGAGTGTTTATGTCGATCCGTAAGACAACCAGCCAAAGTCTCAATCTTTCTGGGTCAGAGAACGGGAGCCTGTGAAAACTGGTATTTGAGCGTCCAGACATTTTATTCCCACAACCGGGGACTGCACATTCGCGCACCAATGCTGTTATGAATTATTACAAATTACAAATGATGATTACAAAAACTGCGTTACAAATATTTCTGCTGTAGGCTACTAGCTAGTAAACTCCAACAGGAGGTCAGGATTTGTGATCAACTGCTTTTCAAGCGGCCCCCCCCCCCTCTCTACAACGTAGCTAGACTGCGGAAGTTTACAGTGCGAGGTAGTGCGGTCGGAGAAATAGTTCTGTTTCAAATGGAACTGTTGTTTCAAAGTTCGGTTTGCGTTTGCGATAGCCTACATTTCACAGGAGAGCATACTGAGACCGTAAGAATACACACTGAGCTATAAAAGCACATTTATCGTTGTTTTTCCATAACATTTCTGATTGCCCCGTTCACTTCCATTGTAGCCCAGTGAGAGCCTACAGGAAATCTGTACCGAACTCAATACTGGACCGATCAGCGAAAAAATGGACTTCATGGGTCAGGTTCATGGAAGACGGACCGCAAATAGGGTCCAAGGTCCAAAATAGCGAACTTACCCTTTAATCAATTCAGAAAAATAGTAGCCTACTGGGAGCATTCATTACTTGTCAAGTAATAGCCTACAATTGATTAATAGGCATCATCTAATGTGTTTGCTTTTTACAATCGTAATTTATTAGCTATGTTTGCATTGTGTATTTCAGAGGCTACATTTTGTCATGTGAATTTAACAGAAAATAAAAATAAATTAATCTTCAAATTGATATTCAGGAGCTATATTTAGTGGCATTTAGAATTTACGTATGAGGTACGTGTGGTCCTGAGCAGATGTAAAGTTTGGGTCGCGACCCACAGTTTGTGCACCGCTGACTTAGGGCATGGAAAATACTCATTCCAATTTACTGTGCGCTGATATGTGCTAGATCAGTGGTCCCCAACCCTGTTCCTGAATATCTACCATCCTGTAGGTTTTCATTCCCACCCTAATTTGGCACACCTGATTCTACTAATTAGCAGCTCCATGAGATCTCAAGCTGTTGAATGAGGTGTGCTTTGTTAGGGTTGGAGTGAAAACCTACAGGACGGTAGATCTCCAGGAACAGGGTTGGGGACCACTGTGCTAGATTAATGTAAAATTATACTTTTACAGAGTATATGCGGTTTAATTTCGTTATAACACCTGCAACAGCTTAGAATAAGCTACCAAAATTTGGCTTCCCTCTCAGCTTAGAAAACGCCAATTTAGCCTGCTTGTTTAACAAATTTAATTTTATTATACAATGAAGCATTGTCAAAGTCAAACATCAATTCCATGATGCTGTTCTCACAGCACAGATCACAGGCAATGAATTTTGGCTATCAAAGGTCAAGCTTTATCCGCAATTCATATTACGTGCATTCTAATATTGATTAATAACATAGTTATTTTGCCTTAATGATGACACTACGTACACTAAAGCTTTATGCATATTTCCCCTTGTTTTATATTGTCCTGCTTATGGAAAAATGACCAACACGGTTTTACTGGTAGCTTTAATGTTGAAGGGACAATGTGTGTCTATTCTGGGAGAGAAAATGTTTTATTTTTGGGAAAAATATGAGGGACAGGTATGTGGTCTTTGACCAATGGACCCTTTTATAATTATGCATTTTTTGATATAGCCTACACAATAATAATATTAGGTTTAGGTTTATTGGACATATGAGACATATGTAAAATGTGATGCCATACAAAATTTAAGACAATATAAAAAGACAATATAAAAAAAAAAAAAGTTGTAGTAATAAATATACATTCGGACAGTGCACCATTACTATATAAAACATCCTAGTTACTGGTATACACAAATATAGCTATCAATTATACAATTTAAAAGCTCTTGCTAAAAAACTATTTTGATGCCTGGATGTGCAGCTTGTAGGGATACTGTAGTTTCTTGTGCTCCTCAGATTGTGTTGCCTCTCTGTTGGGATTAAAAAGTTGTGCAGGGCACTTGTGTGGTCATTCAAAAGTCTTTCAAAGGTCTTGATTGTGGCCTGATCCCGCCTGCTCTCCAGAGACGAGAGAGAGCTATAGGGCATGCCAATGATGTGGCAGCAGCGTCTCTGAATGCCTTCCAGGTCCTTTGAGAGACATTTTGGAAGGCCAGCCCACACTGGGGAAGCATATTCCATGATTGGGCGAATGAATGACAGGTAAACTTGTAGTAGAGCGTCAAGAGGAAGGCCAACTCGCCTAGCTACACTCAGGTAGTAAATCCTGGGTTGAACCTTTTGTAAGATGAACCTGATGTGTTTGTCCCAAGAGAGATCTGCTGATACCATCACGCCCAACAGACAGAAGGCCTGGACTCGCTCAACAGGGAGGTTGTTTACAACTGGTGATGGAGAAGCCCTATTGGCGCCCCTTCTAAAGCTAATGAACATGTCTTTGTTTTTTTTTCATTGAGATACAAGCAATTGCTTTTGCCCCACTCAACCACTGCATTGACTGCTGCTTGTGTGTGGCCGGGTTGCTAACCAGGAAGAAACTAACCAGGAAGAAACTAACCAGGAAGAGGTCATCAGCATACTTCACTGGATATACGCTGCTTGGGAGGCTGGAGTCAAGGGAATTCATGCATAGCACAAACAAAAGGGGAGAAAGAACCCCACCCTGGGGAACTCCAGCTAGAACTGGCTGAGAGGTGGAAAGACATTCTCTCCACCTGGCAGTCTGCTTACGGTTGTCAAGGTAGCTTTTGATAGTGAGCCATAGTGAGTGGGATATTCCACACTCAGCCAGAGTATTTCACATTGTCATCTTGATAAGTTTCTTTGCATTCGTGGTACTTTATTTTGACCTAAATTATGAAACTAAACTAATCTAGTTAGTATTGTAAATGGTACAACTGTCTTGTTTCATTTAAGCCATTTTCCAGCTCACACCTGAATAGGTGAAAATTTGACATGCTTTTTTATAGGTTTGAACATTGACAGGATCAATCTAAAAATTTAGAACGTTGGCAGCCATATTAGCCTGGCACTGCAGGGAATAGTGCTTTGGAACATTGAATGAGTTAGAGAACTTGGCTGATCCCACACTTAAAAACTTATTTGACCAAGCCGTTTCTGAAGCTAAATTACGTTTACCCTCTTGCCATTTTCTTCAAGAAGGCTTATGCCAAACATGGTCATTTTGGAATGCTTCTTTTAATGATGACATAGTTCCGATTGTTGTCTGCTTTAAATTTAATTTTAATTAAATACATAGCTGGCCATACTGATGTTTGAAAGACATACAATCATGTTATGCGTAATTTTACCTAAATGAAAAAGGGATGTGGCTAATTACATTAAAATGTGTTGCAATTGTCAGACCCCTGGAAAGCCACACCAAAAAATACCTGTTGCTCCTCTGCAACCTATTTCTGCTGTCTCTAACCCGTTCCAGCACTTGCTTTTAGATTGTGTGGGTCCTTTGCCTCGGTCCAAGGCTGGGCATTGTTATTTGTCGTCTGTAATGTATCAATCCACTCCTTATCCTGAAGCCTATCGGCTCCGTTCTACTACTGCTAAATCCATTCTGCAGACTGACCACTTTTATGTCCACGTCTGATAGTCCAGAAGTCATTCAAACTGATCAAGGGTACACTTTTATGTCCAAGCAGTTTTATACGGCTTTAAAACAACTTAAAACTGGGGTGTCTCCATGACTTAGCCTGTAGAGCACCGTCCACATGCTCTTGCGAACTGCGACGTTGGCGGTTCAAATCCAGCCGCGTGACCTTTGCCACATTTTTCTCCCTCTCTCTCGCTCCCCATTCTTGCTGTCTCTCTACACTGTGCTGTCCAATAAAAGCTGAAAAAGCCATAAACAAGAAAAAAATTACTTAAATGTTTTCAGTGCGTATCATCCCCAAAGTCAAGGTGCAGAGCATTGTCAAACTTTAAAATCTCTCTTGCGCCTTTACTGCACCGAGCTGGGAGGTGACACGGAAGAGGGTCTCCATTAGTTACTTCTAGCCATTCGTGAAGTTGCTGAGGAGAGCCATGCTGTTTGAGGACCTACGGCTGTAATTGCTGATGGATGACAAACCGCAAAGACTACATTAGTGTTTTTCCCCCCACTTTAGACTATATCAAGCTCAGCACAGAAAGTGCTGAAAAAGCACTAAAGGCACTGAACTAAAATGCAGAGTTTGTTTAATCGAAAAGCTAAGAGTTGATCTAGGTGATCTAGTGTTGGCATTATTGCTCAGTAGCCCTTTTCAAGCAAAGTATGCAGGTCCATATGTGTCTTTGAGATGAGACTTATTTAATTTGTACGCCCAACTGTAGAGAAAAAAAAATCCAACTGTATCATATCAATTTACTTACTCTTCCTTGCTTCAGTGCCCTCTGTCGCCTGTAGGTCTCATAGCGGATTTGGGGTCTCAGTTTGATCACGTAACGGAGGAACAATGTTTATTTTTAATAATAATAAAAAGTGTGTATTTCGCCCCGCTACTGGCCACAAACCCAGAACAGGGCATTTCCCAAACCTGGCGTTTATAACAGCACACCTAATCATCATGCACACTTTCATTGTTTGCAGGTATTGAGTCAAAATATATACATGGGCCTACATTTCCACACACATTATACAACATTAGCTACATAAAGCACATATGTACGATTGGTGCATACAGAAGCCGAATAAACATAGCAAACATAATCGCAATAATAAAATAGCCTACTTTGTGAGACTCAAACCTGGAAGATGACTGAAATAGTAATACAAATTAAATTACATAACATAACACAACTAATAGTAACATACATAAACAGCAAATATAAAGAGCTTAGACTCACAAGTCCTTAAGAGAATTCAAGCTGTCTGAGTATGGAGAGACTTTCACTGCTCTCCAGTTCCTTCAATACTTTGTCCAAAGTGAAGGTTTTACATCCCCGTTAATGTTTCTTCTTACTCTTGCTTGCCATGATGCAAGCATTCGCCAATAAACAATCGATAGAGCGTGCGTAAAGCTGTCACGGTCTGCAAAAAAAAAAAAAAGTAGCTTGGTACATAGCATAGCTTGGTGCATAGCTAATAGAATATCTATGCAACTATTTCAGCTCGAAGGAAGCCGTAAACTACGTTCTAAATCTGTGGAAATGTGCTTGAAGTCTACAAGACTGCATGGTGACTAATGTACACGCAGTTTACAGCAAGGGCAAAAAGTCAAGATAGGTAGATCATAGAGAGGGTCCATTTTTTCAGGTCTGAAATTGCTTTCAGGTGATTTACGCAGCGCTGGAATGTCTGATTGAGAAATGTTTTTCACTATTTGTAAGGTAAGTTGTTTATTTTTTTAATAAAAATGCCACATTTTGCATTTGAAAAAGAAATTACTCGACTTTTCCTAGCCTACGTAAAAAGTGTGGATTGATTGCTCATGTCTCAGGGAGGAATTTGTTCGCATTGATGCCAGTACAGTAGGATTAGCAGTTTAGGCCACACATTGCATTAATTTACAACTTACAAACTGTTGTATAGCACCGTATCAGAAGAACTGAGATCAGGGTATGTGAGTGGTGTGGAGTGGAAATGGAGTGGGGAGCGGAGCTGCATGATTTTGCCTGGAGCGAGGAGCGGCGGCGTTCTCTCTCACTCCAAGATCGCTCCGATACCGCTCCATCCCACGAGCAAACACGTTAAACGTCAGCATTCACCACATTGTTATACTCTGTTAAGGTTAGCTGCAGTCAGACATGGAATTTGCCAAATATTATCGGAAAGAAAAGGACAAAAATACAAATGTTTTGTAAAAATAAATGACACAGGGGATGAATATGGGTGTGTGCATAGGTGATTACTATGACCAAGGATTCGCTGTGGAATCTAAAAAGACGTGTCTAGAAAACATGATGGAGTTAATCTTCGTAAGTGGGTAATGTCCCAGTGAGAAAAAGCCAGAATCTAGATGTATAGAGGGGTGGAAATCTTGAAAGATGTCTTGACATAGACGGACTAGGACTTTTTCTCCGGTTTTACCCAGATACTATTTGGCTAGAAAACTTTCGCTTTTCAACCAAATGTAGCCGGTTTTTCAACTGAACGCTATAGGCGTTTCACCGACTTTTCAGCACAAAAATGTTTGATGGGGTTTGTCTCTCCTCTCCCAGATGAGTAGACTAGACTAGCTATTCAAGCTTTTAAATCATCATACTAATTAATGCATAGGCTACTGCATAGGCCTCGCAATTTTAGAGACCCCTACTTGGTGCAATTTTATGGAAATTGCACGAACATGATTTCCCATAGTGAATTGAATTTAACAAATCCAAACACAGACAACATAGCCTACGTTGATAAATAGCCTATATTGAGAAAACAGTTAACCTAATAGCCGATGCAATTTGTTTTAATTCATAGAACTATGGGCTTACCAATGTTCTAATTTTAGTTTGCTTTTTCTTTTAAAGACAAGGATGCATTCTTTTTTTGTTTATTAGGATAATATAATTTATTTAATTCCAGGTAGGCTATGTTTTCTGCATGGTGCAAAGTAGCCTAAACAATAGGCTGAGGCTACTGTTGGTGTTGAAATCTTTTTTTTATCTCATACATATTCTTAACTTAAGGATACAGACATTTAAAAAAAAGATGTTGTAAGAATTTTAAAATGTTTAAAAAACAAAAGTTTTTGTTTTTTGTTATGGAGTGAAAATGGAGTGAGTTTTCTCTCACTAGTGAGCGGGAAATAGAAAACCCGGAGCGGAGTTGGAGTGGAGTGATTACAGAAAGCTTTGAGCGGGGAGCTGAAATTTCTGCCGCTCCACTCCGCTCACATACTCTGAGATGCTGTCCAATTACAAATGTGATTTCCCTGACAGGGACAGAATAGCAAAGGTAATAATACAATCTAATCAGTGTTCAGTCTGCAGAAGGGTCAAGTAATAATTAATTTAAAAAGCCATCTTTTCCCTTTATTTAAATTTTTTTAGCCTTACTTCAGAGGGTCTTGGTTGATTCCACAGGAAATCATTTTTCTGGGATATGAAACTGGTTTTCAATAACATCAGATAATATTGAACTGTTCTCAAATGTAAATGTGCACATACACATAGGTTGGCATATTCTCACATATTTCTGCCAAAAGTTCCCCCGTTGGGTTGGAATTTCTAAATGGGTCCTGTGGGCGTTGATTTGCCTGGACAGCTGCTGGAGTGATTGTGGCAGATAAACTATGTTTGCGGGGGCACTGATAGGATGGGTGATGTAAAATTTAGTGCTGCTCAACAGTGATCCTGATAAGCCACAGTGTCCTCAAGCCTTTATTTCAGTCAGAAATACACCTGACTCAAGTGATCATTGTCTTGACTAAACCAATTTAGCCTTCGTCTCCAGTTAGCGATTTACAGAGAGCTATAAAGTATTGCTTGAGTGTGGCCCTCCTGGATTTCAGTTCAGTTGGGGAGTATAAAATGAGGTTTGGAGTGGGGTTTGAATCGCCTGAATTTTGTTAGTTCCCCTTCTTGGAAATAAATTCAAAAAGGCTTTCTACAAAGCCTTATCACTGGCTACCTGGAGTGAACGGTAGCCTCATTCTATTCAGTTGGGTCTGCCTTACAGGTTCTGAGATTTGTTTTTGTTAACAAATGGACATGTCTCATTTATGGTTCAGCTAGACTGGCAAAGTAATGATCGCTACAAAAACACTAATACATAGGTAGGCTATATATAGAGCAGTCTGTAAGTATTTGGACAGTGACATATTTTTTGTTGATTCGGCTCTGTATTCCAGCAAATTGTATTTGAAATGAAGCAATGAATATGAGGTTAAAGTGCATATTAACATAGGTTATTGATCTCTGACCCAGAACCACAGACTGCAAGCCCTTTTATATACTGTACGTCTAATTGGGATACAGAAGATTTCAGGAAGTGGTGTCCATATTTGTTAGTGAAAATAAGGATAAATAATTTTGATAGAAAGGTAAGCCCAAATAAAAAATGAGAAACAAGTAACCCTAAGTGACTAACGTTAGCTTGCTAGCCAGCTGTCCAATGTTAGCTAGGCGTTTACGTTAAAGGGGAATTCCATCGAAAAACGATGTTTGATTTGTAGAATCAATCTCTCCTCCTTATACAAATGAGCTCACAGCTAACTCTCTGCCTGTAGTGAGAGCAGACAAACTACTGTGCATCTACCAGGTACTTTCTTTACTGTAAACTACAGCGGCCGAGCACTTACAGTTTATGGGCGGTGTCAGACAACTTCAAACACAGGTTGCCACTCCCACTGAATACAACCAGAGGGGCTGGGCATTTCTACTAGTCCTGAGGCGTTCTTCGAGAGAGGCTACGTTACTTGCTGGCAAGCTAGCCACTACAGTTATACTGAAAAGATATCACCACCATTAGCTGGAGACTCCAGAGAAAAACGGCAGAAATACAGCCATTAATTTAGGAAAACACAGTCCTTCATTTATCTACTTTTGGTATAGTGAAAACATATTACTAGTTAGCCTAGCCAGAGTCTGTGACACTTACTGATTTCTCCTCCCAGTCCTCTAACGTTAACGCATTGTGACATATACCATACAAATTTCCGTATTTACCTGTGGATATCTCAGTCCAGAAATTGTTTTGGCCAGCCACAAAGAGACTTAATTAGTTGCGCCTTTATCTTTTAAATAACATTAATGTTGGTTTTCGGTGGAATTCCCCTTTAAATTACATGTTGAAGTTGCGCATATAAGGTTAAGTCAAAGGAAATTGTAAGCTTCAACCTATTTAGTTAGGGTTACTTGTTTTCCATCTTTTTTGGGCTTACCTTTCTGTCCAAAAGATTTACCATTAGTGTGGCTAACATAGGCTATGTGGTCTAATGCTGCATAAACTCAGAGAGTTCACCGCAAGATGTAAACCACTGGTAAGCCTCATGAACAGAACGGCCAGGTAAGTACATTAAAAAAGTATGTTAAAAAGACAGTTCTGGAACAGTATTATGGACAGATGAGACCAGTATTACCACTGCATGAACAGAGGAATTTCTGTAAGATATCTGCCCTGTTAAATTTCAGTGAAATTAGTCAAGTGTCAGTTGTGAACAGCAGTGATTTTGAATGATTTTTGAATGATAGAATGATTTTTCATTTAGTTTCGTTCTGAACAAAAACGGTATAATAACGTTTCTGTTCCAGCGTTCCACATAAATGAATGGAATAACGGTTAGAACGAAATGTAAAAACCGGTTAATCACGTTATCATGATGACGTCACAATGGCGTCTAAACAAAGAAAATGCAACAAAAAGAAGCTCAAAACTGTGAAAGTGTTATCATAGCAACAGTAATCAAGTTCAAAATTCAGAACAACTTCTAATTATTACCGGTGCACACCTTGCTGAAAGGTGCTTTCTGTGGAGACAGGCCAAAAGCCAGCAATGACAAATCCTAGCTTGCTGATATGGCATTTGCTTCAGTACTAAGTAAAACCAGAGATAATAGCTGGAAGTTGGCAAGAAAGTGTGCAAAAGTCTATGCAAGATTGGGGTAGGCAAACTACACTGCCTGGCCAAAAAAAAAGTTGCCATTGCACCCGTCATGCATAGTGCCCACTGTACAAGCCTCTGGAGGCAGTGTTATGATCTGGGGTTGCTTCAATTGGTCAGGTCTAGGCTCAGCAACGTTATGCAGCAATACAATGAAGTCAGCTGAGTACCTGAATGTACTGAATGACCAGGTTATCCCATCAATGGGCATATTCCAGGACGACAATGCCAAGATTCATCGGGCTCAAATTGTGAAAGAGTGGTTCAGGGAGCATGAGGAATAATTTTCACACATGAATTGGCCACCAGAATCCTGACCTTAACCCCATTGAAAGTCTTTGGGATGTGCTGGAGAAGACTTCACGGAGTGGTTCGACTCTCCCGTCGTCAATACAAGATCTCGGCCAAAAATGAATGCAAGTCTGGACGGGAATAAATGTTGTGACGTTGCATAAGGTTGTCGAAACAATGCCGCCAATGCGCGCCATAATCAAAGCTAAAGGCGGTCCAACAAAATATTACAGTGTGCAACTTTTTTTTTGGCCGGGCAGTGTATATGCTAGCTCTCTACCACATATTTATTTTGTTTAAGTTTTGTATATGGCATTTATAAGATTTATAAGATATGTGTTTTTATAAGATTTTTACAGACCTTTTGCATATGGGATTTGCATATAGCATTTAGGAATCCTGTTATTTGCAGACTGGCAGACTTTTTTTGTTGGTTTTATGAATGAAGTTCAACCAGCGAGATAAAAAAGAAGAACTGGAGGCAGCTTCCGCTTACCGGTTCCATGGATTCCTATGGGAGCTGCTCATTGGGGCATGAAGCCAATTCAATGGTCAACCCATCACGTCTCTGCAGTCCATGGGCAATACACACAGACAGCGCACAGAATCATGGGAATCGTAGTTCATTACAGAAGTTAACGGGGAGACGCGGTTGTTTCCATTACAGATATGCTTGGTTTTCTCATGTTATACGTCTCAAAAGAACCGAAAACGACATGCTCTGATGGCTAGCTCACAAGCTAAATCCATTAATAATCATATTGCAGCCTATGCAGTATGCACTGATCTGAACAGACCTAGCTAACGTCAGCTAGTATAATGCAAGTACTAGCCTACAAGACTAGCCTATAAATAGCAACCCACACAGATAAAGCAGAGACGAAGAAGCTCGAGAATTATACATCATATTGCATTAAAATACAATTACGAAATAAGAAAGGTATTCTATGAATGTACTATAACTATAAGTATCAACTAAAAGTACAATACCGGCAGCTTACCCATTCGCTTTATTTGACCGTGAAATAAAAATGGTGGATCTCTGTTTTGTCTCGTAATTCATCGGAGAAAATCGTAAAGTCACGTGGTGTGTAATCTCTGATTCGTAAAATAAATACGAATTTTCGGGGACTGGAATTTCGTAGAATAGATACGAATGGGCTGTGAGACCAGGTTGTATTTTTCCATAAAGTTCGATAGGAAAATGAGTCAGGAGAAACCATCCTTAAAGTGATCCATCCATATCTACTGCATTTCTGGCAGCAGAGTGATGGGTTGAGGCTTGATACCTCACACCCTTGATGACTTACAGCCATTTAGACAACCATGGATTCCATACTATTCCCATGTAATTTACAGTTTAAGCTAGTCCCACCCCCCAATTCCCATAGAGATCCATTCAAATGCAGAGAGGTAGTATCGCTTGTAAGAGTACCTGAAAATAAGATATCAAGAATCTTTTGATATCCTTTTATACCCAGTCATGATAGCATCACCTGTTTATCTGTGAAATGTTCCAAACAGGTGTTTTTTTAACTTCCCAATCGTTTTTTTTGCCCCTGTCCCAACTTTTTCAGGATGTGTTGCAGGCATCAAATTCGAAATTAGCGTACATTTACAAAAATCAATAAAGCTGATAAGGTTAAACATTAATATCTTTTCTTTGTACTGTTTTCAATTAAATATACGTATGTACGTAAAATAGAATTTACAAATCACTGATTTCATGTGCATTTTACATACTGTCCCAACTTTTTTGGAATTGGGTTTTGCTGATAACGCAGATGCTACCCAGTTTCACTGTCAAGTGTTTATATCTTACATGATTTTGCACCATTACAGACTGCTGTTTGAGTATGTTAGTTCATCGTCGTAAAGTTAACATTTGACTTTATTTTATGAAATGTCCTCACATTGACACAAAATGACACCGGTTCTCTTCCATTCTTAGCAAGGCATTTTGAGGAATGTCAGTTAGATTTTCCCAACGCACGCAAGCAGACGCCAACGTTATTACTTTTTCCCATGTCTATATCACCTCACTCAATTGTCAAAGCCAACACCAGATCAGCACTTTTAAACACAAGCCCACGACAATAGGACACTGTAAAAAAAAAAGGTTATAAAATAATAATTGACTGGACTTTTTGGATAGGATTTGTATTAAACTGAGATATCAGTAATATTTGAATTAGGCTAATATATTACATGTTCAGTCATCTTAAAGCTAAACCTGAGACAATTTGAAATATTCAGTAGCCTAACTGAAATAAATATGTAATCTTAATTAATGTTAAGCAAGCTTTTGTCGTGTTTCATTGTATTATATAATTGACAATTATACTGAGCAGAGCTCCTGCCCGTCCTCAAGCCACCCCCGCCCCTGCCCCCGCCCCAGCCGACAACCCTTCCTCCAAGCCCAGAAAAACTGTGAGCATTAACATTAACGCATTTTCCGGCCGATTTAGCCTACATTGGGATGGCAGGTATGCCATCCGCCAAGTTACGGCTTGGTGGGGCATGCCCCATACCTATACAGCACCGAGAGTTTGGCATTTTTCAGGGTTTCCTACAGAAGTAACCACAATGACCATAGACTCTCAGCCCTTAAAAACATTAACTTCTGTATCTTCTGACCTCATGTAACACAGCATTCAGATACAACTTCACACATCCACACAATAAAGCCCCAAACTTGGGTTATTTTGCCATTTTTCTCCTTCCTCTTCCGCTTCTTCTTCTTCTTCCCATTTTCCTGCCAAACTGCCTGCCTCCGTCGCGATGTTATCCAATGGGGAGAATTATTATTTGAGGGTATGGTCCATATACCTGCAAATCAAGCTTATCGTCCAATAAAAACGCTTCATACTAATGTTTTTTAATGTTAATATAGCTAATGGCTTCATGCTTTCCAAGAAGGTACTGTGGCTTAGTGGTTAAAACTGCAGTCTCTCACACAGTGGGTAGTGGGTTTGAGCCCAGTAGGGCACATGTGTATTTTCCACAAAAACAATGTGCAACTGTTAAATACTTTTCATTTCTTAGACTGTTATTATTTTCACATTGACACATTAACGTATTTTTATTGCAAAGGCAAAAGAGGTTTACAATATTAACTGTTCAATGTTTCACTTGCATTATATCACACCCTCCCAAAACCGGACGCTCGCTTTTGTCTGGTTTGGGGAGGGTGTGACGCTCTGCTCTTGCGGTCATGACTGACTGACTGTGGAAACCCCTTGCCTCGGCCAACATTTATTTATTCATTAATTTTTTCACTTCAGCTCTGTTCACTTTATCCTTTTCACACATAACACAAGGTCACCATAAAATTAACTACTAGGAAAATTAAGAAACGTTATGCCTACATTAAGAATTGAGGATAGCCTCTTTTAAGCTGCAAGCCTTTAAGTGATCGGATTTATAAACCGCCAATTCCCCAAACATATCTGATTCATGGTTAGTCACTTATAAATAAATAGATAGCCCTCAAATGTGGCTCTAGTCTACACTACTCTGCTGATAATCTAGCTTACTGCAAACACTTTTAATTATAATAATAATAATAATACGAAGAAGAAGAAAAATAATCTCTGGTATGTACTTTCTTAGTAGTATCTACTGTTCTTTCTGGCTAAGATTCTTGGGAAATATGTGTTGTCCAATTAAGCTTGTTCGCCAACGTTACTTCCTGCTTCTCGTCAGGAAGCAGAAACAAGCTAGGCTACTACGAAGCGAATCAACATGCATTATAGCCTACATTCATTGCACTACAGAAAACAAAACTAAACCTAGCTGTCCGGTACCAAAACATTTCCCGCAGGTAACGTTCTACACTACCAGAAAAAAAACTCTGCTGTGCAGAAACTCACTAGCTCGCTCGCTAGCCCATAGCCCACACATGGAAGGTTGGAGTTACGCATCCGGCAATCCAGTGTTGAATAGCCTAACTGCTGTGCTTATGAACTCACTAGCTCACTCGCTAGCTTGTAGCCCACACATGGAAGGTTGGAGTTACGCATCCGGCAATCCAGTGTTGAATAGCCTAACGTTAAATGTATTTCATAGAATACTAATAGCCCTATTTTAAAACTGTATTTCCATATTTTACTGATGCAAACTATGTAGGTTGTACTAGCTATTTAGGCTGTATGTCTTTCAGCTAGAATGTGTTTGCATCTAGCCCATTGTGCATGTATGTCTCCATGTAGACTTGGTTCATTAATTTACATGCTTCGTCATGATACATAGCTCAGGTGGTTCTGTTCATTGAATTTTATTACACATTAAATACTGCTCATCTACAAACTCTTTTAATGTAATTGTGTGCTGTCTGTAATAGGATAACTGTTCTTGTCAATAGAGGGTGTTATGGTTAAGCGAATGTCTGCATACATTTCTTTGGAATGCATGTCTCTCTCCGTGTTTATCTTCATGCATTATTCATCATTAGTTAGCTATAAAAAATAAGTGATATCAGATCAAAAACGTCTACGACGTAAAAAAAGCCAAGTTACTCATGCATAGCCTACATAGCGCTGTCCATAAGTTCTTAATTCCAACTTGCAAAAACTAGGCCTGCCTTTAAAAGTCTTGATATCAAAATGTGGCCAAGTTACAACTACCAATATTGCCTATCGTAGCTCACAATAAATAAACTAGCTCTATTCCAAAGCAATGCTATCCAAACTTTCCTGAATTATTTCATGCATCTTGGCCCTGTGTTTCTTCATCTTACCATCTCAAGAGAATGTGGTCAATGAAACTGTATGTGCCACATCAAACTACAAAATGAAAATAATTTATAGTGGAAATATAGTGTTACACTTAGAAATTAAACAGAAATATTACTACACTATAGGGCATGTTTGAATAATTGTCTGCATCCACTGCTTTGGGTCTATGAAAAGCACAGAATGAATAAAATGTATTGTTATTATTATTATTATAATTATTATTATTATGTATTTATTGATTTATTTATTTGGATTTCTATCAAAACCTGTGTGGTCCTACAGAGCATAGATATCCTTGTGTTCACAAAATTCTGTTTGCAAATATCATCATCATTTTTATCTGCATTTACCCAGTGCGCTAAAGCCAGATTCTAGGCATCTAGAGTGGTGGAAATCCCAGTTGAGAGACATTTTGACATAAACATGTCAATTTAGCCCTAATGTAGCTCAGGTTTTACCTACACGGATATAGCCTGGTTACATCCTAGCCGGTTAAAAAACCTTAAAAAATAATAATAATTTAGCCGGTTTTTCACCTGAACGCAAGACAGCATTTGTCCGCCCTTTCACCGACTTTTCAACGCATAAATGTTCACTGGGTAGTCGCCTATGTTGCTGGCTGCATTTTTAACAGAACTTTGGGGATGCATGGGTGCCTTTCCACGGTCGTACAGCCTACGCATATGCGTCACACTATAAGCTTGCAACATCAGTTAAGGTTATTAGAATTTGCACAATGCAGCTTTAAATAAATGACAGATTCCAATGATCGCCGGTCCAAGCGCCTGAAACATTTGGTTGTTGAAGCAAATAAATGTCCTGGCAATTATCTGAAGTTTTATGGTAGTTTCCAGTTACAGTGCCCGAGGATGTGACATTTAACGTATTGGACTGCAGCCTGGGATTTGGAAGAAGGAAATAAATAACTGGAATGAAATATAACGTTATTAACCGGAATAGCGTTTTCTCTCCGGAACACTTAAAAGTGATTTTGATTTCGCTTTCTTTCCATGAACAATTTTATTCGTTTCCGTTCCCTGAAACGTTTTATAATCCCTGGTGAACAGTAGTTTCCCATGCCGACACATATTTCCAGAAACTTGAATATTCCTGATTAGGAGAAGTGGACGGCCATGTCTGCTCATGTATTTCAGGACAAGAACACCTCCGTGCGCAAGATAATGTCCAGAGTGGAAGTGAAGCTGCGTGATTTTGCCTGGAGCGAGGAGCAGCTTTTTAGAAAGTCTGAGCGTTGGCGTTCTCTCTCGCTCCAAGATCTCTCCGATACTGCTCCATCCCACGAGCAAACGTCAGCATTCACCACATTGTTATACATACACTCTGTTAAGGTTAGCTGCAGTCTGCACCATACAAAACAAAATAAAAATGACACAGAAGGTAAACGCGGGTGTGGATAGGTGATTACTATGACCAAGGATTCATGGAATCTAAAAAGACGTGTCTAGAGAACTTGATGGAGTTGAAGAAAATCTGGGTGGGTAAGTGGTTGTAATAATGTCCCAGTGAGAAAAAGCCAGAATCTAGTGGAAATCCTGAAAGACGTTTTGACATAGACGGACTAGGTTACCGTTAGCTCAGGGTTTACCCAGATAAAACCTACATCCTAGTCGGCTATAGAAAACTTTCACTTTTCAACCAAATGGTTTTTCAGCTGAACGCTATAGGCGTTTCACCGACTTTTCAGCACAAAAATGTTTGGTGGGGTTTGTGTCTATCCTCTCCTAGCCTAGGCTAGCTATTCAAATTTTAAAATCATCATACTAATTAATACATATGCCTACTGCGTAGCCCTTGCCATTGTATGGAAATTGCGTGAACATGATTTCCCATAGTGAATTGAATTTAACAAACGACCAAAAATCACTGACAACACAGTATATATTAAGAAAGCAGTTATCCTAATAGCCTACGTGATTTGTTTTAATTCATAGAACTATAGGCCTACCAATGTTCAAGTTTTTTCTTTTAAAAACCTTCTTTTTCGTTTATTAACCTTTTCATTTATTTAATTCTGTCATGGGTATTTGCAGCCCCTGCTGTTTCTGCGGTCATCTTTCTATTTGGCGTCGCCGGGACACTCTATCGGATTTTTTCCGCCTCCGTTCCAGTGTTTGAATCTAGCCCGGCAATTATCCTTTTCACCTGTTTCGGATTTCCTGTTCATTATGAAGTCGGTAAGGTATAGGAAATTTTGTCGCTGCATTTCTGGTTCGTATGAATAGGAAACACAGCAAGTCTGGTTAGTGTATTAAGGATTAGATTGGTTTTCTCATTTATTTCCAATCTTTCTCTTTATCCTCTATTCTTGGAACCTGTTATCTTTTGTATTCAGCTCTTTCGGCACTAGATAACCTGGTTTTATTTTCTGTTCTTTTCCTTCACTCGTTTTATCGAGTTTTGTTTTGTTTCACTACATCTTGTTACGCCTAATTATTTAGTGCGTGAGGTTCTTTTGTTACTTATTCTCGCTGTTTATCGAGGTTGCTTTGTTTTGCTTTAACTTTAAGTACTATTAAAGTTTTTAAATAGTTGTGTGAAATTCGCATTGTGAACTCATTGTAAAAAACTATATTTTTATATCTTTCTATATCCATGCCTGATTTGGTTTATTGAAACTGCCTTATTTAAACAAAGTGCCCCTACTCTACCTGTTGTGTTTCTTTACCTAATTAAGTAAGTGGCGTAGTCAAGTGAACCCAGTTCTAGTGGTTGACAGTTAGTTCACCACACTATGAATGAGTAGAGGTGGATATTCCAGCTTCAGAAGGTAAAAGTCCAACCCAGAATTTTGTTCCAAACACGTGGATTTGCTAGTTAGCACAATTCTTCAGCCAATTGGTAGTACTAATTGGTGAAATCAGCTGGCTGAGTTTATGGCTGGAAGAAACACATAGCATGGCTTTTACTTTCTTATCCCTGGACTTTGCAATCCTGTGAACGAGGGACTTCTTGCATCACACGACTTGACGAGTTTCTACAAATCAATACGAAGCAGAACAAAAATCCGCCATTTTTCTTCACCGGTGAAACAGGCTAAGCCAACAATATTGTATCACCACCATATTACACATTATAATACACATTATGTAGCACATAAAGCAGCAGGCTCATTCCCTTATGTTCTTGACAGCATTTCCTTTAGAAGGTTGGTCTGAAAGGAAAGATATTGTCAGTCATACAGTGTAATTAATATTACACTGAAGGATTATTGAAATTTTTGCCATTCATTGCTAGCCTGCACATTTCAGAATATAATGGATTTTAATGTGCTTTTATTGGACACACATTAGCTGCTCAAGTCATTTTCCCATGGTTCTAGCAACAAGATTGCATTGTGTCATGAGATTTTTTTTTATCCGCCTCTCCATCCTACCAAACAAGTGCTTTAAACATTCCTCCTTTCTTTGCTTGTCAATGAAATTGATTATACTTCAGCATTTTCCCCACCCCTGGGGATATAATAAAATACAGAGGTTGACTGGATATTGCAAGCCTCCAGGATCCCGTGGACACACTGTATTTTAGTTCTAGTTTCATCCCTACTGATTTCAGATTCATAGCTGCTGTAGTTGATCAATTTCAATTTCAGCTCCCTCTCACAGTTAATCTGAGATCTTTTATTGCCTTTTCTATCTCTTTTACTCCACCTCTATATGCAATTTTCTTCCTAAATCACTGGCATCTCTTGCCATCACATGGAGAGTAAGAAGGGGCATTCTGTGTTTTCTGGACACTGGTATGCTTCCTGCTGTGCCAGCTTTGCTAGAGATTTCTGTCCATCACCTTATGCTAAAGGAAGGTTATGGACTCTCCAGGGGTAGTGGTAAATATTCGCCATCCACCTGCTCTAAAGACGTATTCATTCATATTTGTTCATTAATAAATGCTTCTTTTTGTTTTTTCTAATTTATCCTTTTCAGCAGTGAGCCATTTGCAAACCTAATTTTGATCCACAAATGTAGAGTGGGATTGGATTTTTCTCAGTGAAAACAATGCTCCTTTGAAATGCCCCCAAAATGCTGTGGGAAAAGACCAGGACCCCTTATGCACACACCTTCCTTGATGGTATCACGGAATGTCCCTAGATCTGCAAGGGGGAAAAAAAAGCTGGACTTAAATATAATTATTTATTTTTTAAAATAGAATTTACCCTGTAGGGAGAGCTGCCCATATATGAACCCATCTTGCAGAAAGTCTTTTTTTTTTTTTTTTTAAATGTGAGGACTTCAGATTTGGGTCTGGCGGAATGAATAACTGAGGCAGAAAGATATACTCTAGCTGCACAAGTCTGCATTGAGACATGACCCCCGTACAAATTCAGGGCTGGGCCCTGGCGCTTTGGAACCTTATTTTGATTATTATTATTATTATTATTATTATTATTAGTCTGCAGCCTCTGTTATCATCAAGAAATGAGTGCATACCATGAAACTATATAATTAAATGCAACAATAAAAAATGTGTGGATTCAATTGGAAATGCTACAGGCTGCATATTTTTAAAGTGAAGAGCAGCTTTAAAATTGAGAATTGTTATCATTCTAAAAGTTAGGGCAATATGATTTAATACAATTTTTAAAAATATTTATATATTTTTAAATGGTGGAATATTGTGCATATTGGCTTTTGGAATAAAAGGTGTCTTCAAGTACATACAGTTAAGAAGCCAGATTCAAAAACAATATTTTGAGATGGAAACATTGTAAATAAATTTGATACAAATCAAAGAGTCATCAGCCAGATTAGTTTCTAGTGATTTTTTGATCCCATTGTGTTTTTCAAACACATCTGAGTGAAGGCATTCTGCATAAATTTATCGCCAGCAGCCATACCACTATGCAATCTGCGCCTGCTGAATGGCTGAAGCTAAGCAGGTTGGGGGCTTGGTTAGTACTTGGATGGGAGACCTCTGGGGAAAACTAAGTTGCTGCTGGAAGTGGTGTTGGTGGGCCAGTCGGGGGCAGTCTTCCCTCTGGTCAAATAAACCCCAATGCCCCAGTGCAGTGATGGGGACACTGTGCTGTAGGAGATGCCGTCTTTCGGATGAGACGTTAAACCGAGGTCCTGACTCACTGTGGTCATTAAAGATCCCATGACACTTATCGTAAAGAGTAGGGGTTTCCCCGGTGTCCTGGCTAAACTCCCAACCCAGGCTCATTCAATCTGTCACCTAATCATCCCCCAGTTTAATTGGCTAAAAAAATTATTCTCTCCCTCTCCACCTCAGCTGATGTGTGGTGAGCATACTGGCGCAAAATGGCTGCCGTTGCATCACCCAGGTGGGTGCTACACATTGGTGGTGGTAGAGGCGAGTTTCCCCCTCATCATTGTAAAGCGCTTTGAGTATCTAGAAAGGCGCTATATAAATGCCATGCATTATTATTATTATTATTATAAATCACATAAAAATGAAGCATTCAGTTATATTAGAATTGCAGGCATTCACCATTAAAAGAAAACATGGTGGTGGAGTAGAGCATATTTTCTTGTTGAATTTTATATACATTATATCTTTTTTAATGCCTTGTTCTCCCAATTTCGAAAGCCCTACTGTGCTCACGATGCAATGCTCATTGCAACCTCCGTTGTTGATTTCGAAGAGTGCAGACGAGCACATACTCTCCTCTGAAAGACGTGATGTCAGCCACCACTTGCAGCTCAACTTTTGAAGCAGAATTGGCATGTTCTCCTTTCTGCCCCTAGTTCCCAGCATGCACCCCTTTCTGAGAGTTTACAGCTCTCATTGAAACAGATTAATCAGATGACTGACAAGTTTAGTTTATGGTAAATGAGGGCATTTCTCAGAGAAAGCCTGCTGTGTTGCCATGATTGAAAGCTGAACTGGAGAAGGCAACTCTGGAGAATACAAAAGTCAAGCTCAGTATAGACTGCTCTGAAAATGGGTCAAAATAAAAAAGAATAGTCAGATACTCATACTCTTTGAAATGACACCTAATGAATACAAAACAATTTGCACCAAATGACTTGTAATTAATGTAATACTCAGGAGTAGGTACACTTTGAATTAATTCTGACTGCATTTTACAAATTGTTGAACAGTATGTCCAATACACTAAACTGCTTATACCAGGGAGTTATTTATTCAGCAAAGCACAATTATTATTGCTAGTAGCAGCTGAAGAAGAGAATACCATGTAAACTGTGAGTTTGGAATAAAGCATTGTGTTTCCCACAATCCTGATTACCCAAGTACAAACCTGAGATGGTAGTGGAAATGCAAAATGGATGTACAGTAACCGGAATGACCGGAAGAGCCGGTGCATACTAGTCCATTAAACAGACACAGCTTACCTCATCTGGGGAAGGGTGACATGCAATCGCACAAGAGCAATGCTTCAGTACTAACGACGAGATCAACACAAGGTGCAAAGAAAGTGATGGCGTGACGTCCGACACTTAAAAATGAAAAAAGACTAATCTGATCCTCTGCTAGCCTCTCAAACGGGCACGGTCTGTCTGTACACATGCCACAGACAGAGAGGAAACAGGAAGTGCCGCAGTCACTGTAGGAGAGCTGCAGATGGGTGTGGATCACAGATGGCATAGAAATGTCTGGGCTTGTGATGTCATCATTTGTTTTTCACTCAGCTGCAAAAACTCACCCATATATCCGATTTGTGTCTCTTGATTTGTTGAGTGTCTCCTTGTTTTGTGCAGATGCTTTAGTCGAAGGGCTGAATCCACATTCCTCAGGATTTATGCGCCAGCACCTCCACCAGCTCTAATGAACTGGGAACAGGCCTTTACGGTTCCGAGTGTTCTTCATTAATGGCACTGCATAATTGGTGCAGGCCTTTTTGAGTGTAATTTTAAGACCTTTTATGGTAAATAAAGCAGAAGCCTTTACTGAATCTAGCCCTTGGTGACTTGCTGCTAAAATAGTATTAAGGAATACTTTCCACTTCAGACGTGTCTCTCTCTGTGTTTAGGAACCTTATTATGGCCTTTGGAATGATAGAAACACTAAAACTACACTGATGCTGCTTGTCATGATCGTACTCCTCTTCAGCTCTCACTGTGTTGAATTTAAGTGAACCGGCTCTTAAAATATGCAAGACAATATTACCAGGCACAGCTAAGCTGATTAAAGAGATTGCACAGACAACAAATTGTGTAGCACAATTACAATAGTAAGACATGTGTACGGCTTAGCAAACAACACAAAAGCAGGCAACTGGAATTACTTCCTGACAACCTAAACCAAATTACAGGGCTAATAGTGTTTCTTACTTTTTAGCATACTTTGTGTTGCATAACTATTACATGATGTGCAAGATAACAGTATAATCTCTTAGGTTGCAGTAGCTCAAAATGTTTCTACTCATGTTAAATTATGAAATAGTGGTATAATAAGTGCTCTCAAAGTGGATATGTATGGAAAGCACCACAAGTGCCACAATGATAAATAAGTAAATAACATAATAAATAAATAAATGTGGAAATATAAAACTGAATAAATAAAATCATTTGAAAATAAATAAATCTGGGAATTAATATAGAAATGTAAATGTATGTGTAATTAATTTAAGTTAAGTTATTGAATTTATTTTCAAATATTTTTTCTAATATATTCATTTATTTATTTCCATATATATTTCCCAATTTATTTCCCTATTTACTTATTTATTTCCATATATTTCCCAACGAGCACAATCTGTCAATCAACTTGCTTTGCGCCAACCACTAAGTTTGCCTCGTTAACACCCTTCCAACGTGTTATAGAGGCTGTGTTCAAAACCGCTTACTATATACTTATATACTATATACTACGTTAGGTTGTATTCTGTAGTACATACTAACCATAGTACATACCAAGATAGTATTAATAACTAGTACACACGGTTTGGAATTGAGTGCGCCACGCACCTGCGGCTGTCAGTAGCCTATTAAAAAAACAAAAAAACATTGTAACGTTAAAGGGTAAGTTCGCTATTTTGGACCTTGGACCCTATTTGCGGTCCGTCTTCCATGAACCTGACCCATGAAGTCCATTTTTTCGCTGATCGGTCCAGTATTGAGTTCGGTACAGATTTCCTGTAGGCTCTCACTGGGCTACAATGGAAGTGAACGGGGCAACCAGAAATGTTATGGAAAAACAACGATAAATGTGCTTTTATAGCTCAGTGTGTATTCTTACGGTCTCAGTATGCTCTCCTGTGAAATGTAGGCTATCGCAAACGCAAACCGAACGTTGAAACAACAGTTCCATTTGAAACAGAACTATTTCTCCGACCGCACTACCTCGCACTGTAAACTTCCGCAGTCTAGCTACGTTGTAGAGAGGGGGGGGGGGGGGGGGGGGGGGGGGGGGCGCTTGAAAAGCAGTTGATCACAAATCCTGACCTCCCGTTGGAGTTTACTAGCTAGTAGCCTACAGCAGAAATATTTGTAACGCCGTTTTTTGTAATCATCATTTGTAATAATTCATCACATGTGCAGTCCCCGGTTGTGGGAATAAAATGTCTGGACGCTCAAATACCAGTTTTCACAGGCTTCCGTTCTCTGACCCAGAAAGATTGAGACTTTGGCTGGTTGTCTTACGGATCGACATAAACACTCCAGTCAATCAACTCCGTTTGGCAGACTCGCGAGTTTGTGGAGCGCATTTCGACGCTACTGATTTCTGTAACCGCAAATCAGAAGCAAAACACTGGTTTCTAAAGAACACAGCTGTTCCTCGTGTCGGACCTGCAGCACTATCAAGCACCGGAGCGGAGGTAAGTTATATTTAGCTATAACGTTACTAACATTTTTATTTTTTTTGAGCGCGTCCTCTGACCCAGCACTCAATACCAACTAACAAAATCCGAGCTTGACATAAGTTGTTTTCTTGTAACAAAACTGTCGGAAACGTTCATCAACTATAACTTTTTACAATTCTATAATGTTTTATTTACAAATGCTTGACGCATGGTGTCCTGTCCAAAGTTCTCATCTATCACATATCTGTTGGCAGTCATAGTGTAATGGTAATCAATGGAGATGATCCAGTGTCATCCACAGATACATCCAGGTTTTCAATGGCATTCGGTAGCAACAGATCCCACTCCCTACAACACAAACTTTCCTCCTCTCTGGGCATCTGCTTGCACCTCTTGCAAGAACACCAAAAGTCCCCCGAAATTCTTGGTCTAGCCTCGGCAGCGACTTCGGATAACATTACCTGCGCAACTTCAGCCTCTCTCTCTTCTCTTGCTCTCTTATCATCCATCTCTTGTAGTTCCGTGTCCGTGTATTCTGGCTCAAATCTGTAGCCAGTAACGTCAAAGTCAAAATCGAATTCTTCGTCTTCGTAATCATTATAGTCATCCATCATCCAAGTTTTTTTGTGGAAATTGTAGCCTACGTTGATGCAGGTAAACAAACGCAGACTGCTCAGCTAGATAGTTTCGTAAACGGCCGGCACACCTTCCCGCTCCCCTACCCCCGACACATAGTACTCCGCGGGAGCAGCGAAAACAAGCAACAGAGAAATGCTTACTTCCAAGCCACGCCAAGCACGTAAAAATGTTCGGATTGAGATACATTTCACAGGAGAGCATACTGAGACCGGTAACAATACACCCTGAGCTTCCCGTCTCATTTATTGTACATGAAAGCACATTTATCGAACATTTCTGGTTGCCCCGTTCACTTCCATTGTAGCCCAGTGAGAGCCTACAGGAAATCTGTACCGAACTCAATACTGGACCGATCAGCGAAAAAATAGACTTCATGGGTCAGGTTCATGGAAGACGGACCGCAAATAGGGTCCAAGGTCCAAAATAGCGAACTTACCCTTTAAACACATCTAGAAACAAAACTCATTAGATTTACAGATTCCGAAAATATTTATTACATTAGGCATTAATGTATTTTTATCCATGGCCGCGAAAAAATTATAATAGATCCAGCATCCGTGGTGGAAATTAGGTCCCCAGGACGTGCCCTGAACGTTTCGAAATGTCATCAGGACGTCGCCTTGACGTCTTTTTGTAGTGTTTTTTAAACGTTATGTGGACGTCACAGAAAACGTTCCCGGGACGTTCATTACATGACGTTATATATTCTAACCAGTAACATACGTTGCAGGAACATCCCTGAATGTCCCGTGATTGTTATGAGCACAATGTCATATCATAACCGGATAGGGATGTTGCTTGAACGTAACTGAAAAATTCAAATTAAATGTCATATTGTAACCAAACAATGACCTTCCTAGGACTTTAATAACGTTCTAGTAATGTTTATAGGACATCCCTAGCGAATGTCATGTCATAACTTTGAAGGGACTAAACGTCCCTGGGACGTCCACTGTTTGCTGGGTAGGCTAGCTAGCTTTATCTATCTGTTGTTTCTCTCAATATGTGAAGCATTGACATCTCCATTAATGTATTTGCTCACAACTAAACACATCGAATCTTAATAAAAATAGCCCAATTTGGATAAAATACATTAAGTTATGAACGGGATGGGGGGGTATGGATTTATGAATGTGATCGTGAACCAGGGAGCAGGCAAGTGAGATTTTGGACTGGAGGTGGAGGTAGCCTACTGTGAGAATGGTAGCCAATCGATAGACTGAAATGTTTTGTATGATTTGCGAACCCGCACACACACGCATTTAAGTTATGGGTCACCTATGCAGTGCCATCTATTCTATTTTCCTAATCAAACATTTTTGCTTACACAAAATCTGGGAAAGCAAGCTTGCACACACAAAAAGCAAGTTGAGCAACATAGAAACATAGGCTGCTCATTTCTCGCTCATTACAAACTTTGTCGGACAAACCACAAGACACGGCAGTCAACGTGCGTTCAAAGATAAGACACGGTGGTCAACAGTAAAGTTTACAGATCAGTCACGTCTCCCGTCTCCTCGTTAGAGCATGAACACAGCATAACAGCTAGCCTACTAGCCTACTTTTCCAGCAACTGAAAGTCAGCGTTCTTTCTGATTTTCACGATTTTCTTTCTACCCCACTGGCAAGCCTCTGCTTATCAAACAAAAGCAGCTACTATTATCTGGCTTCAATGACAACCGAGGAATAGGCAGAGAGAGGAGGGACAAAATACACCAGAGTGAATGTGAATAATTAGCTGAAAGAGGAAGATGAAAAACTGCCCAATATAACAAAAAATAGCCCAAATTATCACAAGCTGAAATAACATAAAAACAATATCCCAATTGGGCTGGAATATGCCTAATCTGGCAACACTGAACACATATGTTGGAAGGGTGTGAACGAGGCAAACTTAGTGGGTGGAGCAAAGCAAGTTGATTGACAGATTGTGCTCATTGGGAAATCGGTAAATATACATTATATGGAAATATGTAAATAGGGAAATATATATGGAAATAAATAAATGAATATATTAGAAAAAATATTTGAAAATAAATTTAATAACTTAAATTAATTGCACATACATTTACATTTCTATATTCATTCCCAGATTTATTTAATTATTTCCAAATTGTTTTATTTATTCAGTTTCATATTTCCACATTTATTTATTTATTATTTTATTTATTCATTTATTTATAATTGTGGCACTCTCTGTGTTCCATAATTAATTATTTAATTCTCAAACATATTCAGAAAATATTCTGGCTTAATAATGAGTCAATGGACATGAACCATAATACTTCTCAAATTATACATCCTCCCAAGTAAGGGCTTTACTATTTATACTATTGTTCTCTTCTGACCCACTCCCAAAATCCATATAAGGAAGGCAAGCATTTTCTCTAGCCATGCTGACGAGTTGGCCAAATTAGTACCATCTTGCGATAATAGCAGGAAAACAACAATTATGCCTCTGTGAGCGAATGTACATTCCTGAGTGACCTGTGTTCATTGTAGCTACAAAATTAAAATGTGCTGCTGCCCTTGGCAATCATTTATTGTTCCAAGCATCACAACTACATTACTGCATTACAACTGCATGAACAGCTGGCCGGGTTTTACGCATAGACATTTCAGATGGTGTAATAGGTGTACAATATACAATGATAGGATTGTATATTTCTTTCATATGTTGTAGCAGATATTGATAGTAGAATGAGTTGGTATAATTACACAAGAATTTCACTTGTTTATTTTGCTATTGAGTGAGCCGGGTTTGTCACCGCTGTATTGGTATACCGTCAGGATATTGTTGGTTTTATCTTGTTGCTATGACCGAATACAAATTTTTAGTGATGAAAGAATATTTTCATGAACTCCCAGATAGACGCTATTGTCCAATGTGTCATGCTTGGGTCGGTATAGTTGCAGGTGAGGGGTTGCTAAGTGGACAAGCTACGCGACAATGGTGGCACTTAGAAACTCTGTAGTTTCTAAGTGCAAAGTATAGTTAAAATAATGCTAGAACACAGTTTGTCATTTCTACTCATAGTTTGGTTGCAGGAGTAATTAATGTCTGAGTTGAGCAATCTCACGGTGCTGACAGCATAGCCACTAGGTCTGTGTGAAGGGATTATAATGACTAAATGCATCTATTGAGGTCTAAAACCATGTATTAAATGCACGTCCGTGTTTTTTTTTTTTTCCACTAGAGTGTTCACTTAGAAACTCATTCTGCACAAGTGCACAGATTTTCAACGGACCACAACACTTGAGTTATCGATGAGGCGGTGCATATCTAAAGTATGCATTCTTCACAGGTGACCTAAGGCAAAATAGAAAGGTGGAAGACGAGAACTCTGGAATATAATGCTGATTCTGATACATTTGTCAGCTGGCCTTTGTCTCAGGAATACCTGCATTTTATTCTGAGGAATATTCTTATCCTAGCCCAGTTTAGTTTGGCATGAAAATGACGAATGCTTCATAATATCGTCAGCAAGAAATTGGGCAATACAAATGAAATGCACATATTGGATGATTATCATGATTTACGATTTATGTGGATGACTAAGGTGGCTTCTGGTAAGTGTCATGACAAAGTGGCAAAGTTGTTACCTTGAAAATAGCAGCTAAACATTTAGAATTGTTTGCTTTTCTGTGATATAAATCATCACTGCTGTGTACCAAAAGGAGAATATAGTCAGGCAGTTTATCATTAAAGCTGGAGTATGTAACTTTTATTTTGAAAAATGTCAGGGAAAGAACTGTTCTGAGAGAAATCCAGCACCATAGACTATGTTTATACCCAAAATTCTGCATTCTAAAACCAGCAATTCTATGGAGTAAGAACGCTGTCAAAAATACGTATGCATAACTTTAAACATTCGTGCGTAAATACATTTGTTGTACACAATGTTTTCATACACGCAAGTCATACATAAAATATGAAGTTGTAAAATTGCGTGTGTGTGTATTTTTATGAGAGTACGAATCCAAAAGCTACGACTGCAAAGATGATTAATATGGATACAACTCAGATTTCTACGGCTACAAATTCTTCCTTATGAATACGGATTCAAGTTTGTGGGTCAAAAAGTGTTAAAATTACGTCATTGGGATCACAGGCAGGTCACAGGGAAAATTAATCAAACATCAATTCCACCAAATGCGCATGCGTCGAAGGCGCAAGATTGCTTTGGAATCACTAATTGAAATGTATTAAATTAATTTAAATAAATAGGCTCCACTTTAAATGGATTCACTGATGATATTACACCAATTAGAGTATATGCAACTAACACATTAGTAGGCTACACAGGATAATTACAACTTCAAGAATGTTCTGATCTGGACCAATAACGTCAGTGCACCGATTAATAGGATAAGTAGTATGGCAAGCCGAATGAGGATTTATTCCATATCCCTGATATCCAATTTATGGTTTCCCACTTGTTGCCCGCAGCTCGATCTGTTTTGTTTTGAAAGGGAGAATCTTTTTGGCAGGAATATAGGCTATCGTATTGAACCAATTACTCGATGGGTAGCCTAGGGAAACATTTAGGCTAGTACATTAGCCTAAATCTAAGATAATATGCTGTGCATAGTGTGAATGATTTGTAAACATAATACATGCTTTGCAAACATTTTCTTTTTTTTGTCCGCAGATCGAGGGCCTTGTCACATTTATTTATTTTTTTTGCATTCCCTTGAATTCACTTCGTGTGTGATCTTTACCTGTATTAAACAATGCAGCGTCTGACCACAAGTGCTAACAGTTGCAGTGCTAGAGTGCACCTTGTGTGGTAGCCTTTAAACTAAACTGATAGAATTAACTTGAGCAAAATGTTGCATCCAGTTACCCGTTAGATCATTAGCTTTACATCCTTTAGTGAATGAATCCTTTACCCCTAGTGCTCGTTGCACTTTTTGTAATCAAAACTTTGTAATAAAGAATGATCTATTTTTGATAAACATGACTCTGGTGCTTTACTTCAGGTAAATTGAAAATTGGCCTGTGTTACACATCGTTTTTATGAGTAGGCTAATCACCTTTATCCTATGATGAAACATTTCTATCCTGATGGGAGTGGTCTCTTTCTTCCAGAGAAAGAGACCACTCCCACATGACATTTACTATCATGCACAAAGTAGATGTCCTAACTGACTTGCCAACACTATAGTTTGCTAACATGAAATCTGTGGAGTGGTTAAAAATTAGTTTTAATGACTTCAACTTAAAGTGTATGTAAACTTCCGACTTCAACTGTAAGTTATTGCTGAGATATTCAATGCATTTAGTGATTAGACTACCCTTTGCATAGGGCTTTCACTGTTGCATGCAATTACAAGTGGATATCTAGAAGTCTGAAAGAGAAGATATCCCGGAGTCTTCAGCTGTTCAGATTATAAGTGTATTCAATATATATGAGTAAATATTACACTGAGTGCTTGTCTGTCTCCAAAACATCTTCTCAGTCACAATGTTAAAAGGTAACTCAAGAAGTCTGGTGGCAAAGTGAGCTCATTCAGTGTGTGGGTGCTTTAATTCTGGGTTTATTGAAAGTCAAATCTTTTCATTATCCTGCCACATGTATTATATTATTTGTGGGGAGTAGTCAGAAAAAAAGTAGATTAGTTTGGGTGGTAGTTTCATCTTAATGATTGATGTTTTTTAAGATACGGGGAAAATTGAGCTCAAAGGGATTATGGGAATTTGGGGATATCTGAAGTCCTATGAATCTGATAGAGGTGGTGGGCCATTTAAAAGGATAATCCCAGATTTAAGGTTCCCAGCGACATTTCCTCAGCTCAGATGTGTCCCTGCTCGTAATGCATCCAGAGATGGCACTGAAGAGGGTGTTAAGGTCCGTGACAGGGGAAGGTGAAATTGAGGGGTTCAGAATGTGAAGTCGTGTGATCTGCATATAAACTGGTTTCATGTCTGTCCTGTTGTGAGGCTGTGATTCAGTCATTTCTCCTGACAGACAGCTTTTGATGGGGGAGAGGTCATCCCCACAATTCCTCCTTTCAGAAATAGAGACGAGAATCAGCAATTTGGCGTGGGGGGCTTCCATAAAACTTCATACATTTTATAAGAGATTGTCCACATCTGAGTTACTTACTGTTTTTGGTTATTGTTGCTATTGACAAAAAATAAGAATAATAATCCATAGTGAATGTACACAGGGTACTTAACCACACAGGATAATACAATGGTAAATAAAATTTTTAGGACAGTTGCTTTAAAATGGTAATAAAAAAAGGGAAGGGCCATTCTACCATATGAAGTGATTTTTTTATGCATCAAAGGCCACAACAACAGATGGACAGTATTTTTTTCTTTCTGTATTACATTGTAAAGGTGCTGCATGCTGTCTGATCATAGTAAATTAACATAATTGACATTGCAGTCAAAGTGCTTGACTGTGTTTGTTTATGACTTTGGGATAATAGATTTAATCCATGGATTGAGGGATGTGTGAAAAGAAGAAAATGACTAACCATTCTCATGATGAAGGTAGAGTTGATTAAGGGAGAGCCAAATGTATTTAAACATTTTCACCCAGTGGCTATCTGATCCAGGAGCTTTGTTACTAGCATACAAATCCTCTGTGCAGGTAATTGGCTTACATACTTATTATGAATCAAAAAATTAGCCCATGTCATCAGTGTTGATTTGTGTCTTTCTTTTCAGTTTCTGATTGGTGGTTTGTGTATGCAGACTTAAATCTATACTCTTGCTCGCATAAACAAACAATGTGATCTATGCTTATTTTTCTTAAGCAGGTTTTATGGCAGCTCACCATGTCACCAAATTTAAATAACATTTGTTGCAATATAAAAATGAAGAGGAAAAATGTTATTAAAACCACATTTGGCTTTAAGCAATGTTATGCACTTATATGGGATGAAAATGGTGACATAATGACTATGACATTAGACGCAGTCTATGCGTTCTCTCATTGATTTTCATTTAACTTGTAATTATTTGTTTCATGGCTACTTTAGAATATTTGTATGGTCTAAATTATGTGTAAAGGCAAGTGTCTTTCAACACATTAATTTATATTTCAGACCATATTCTGTATCTCATCCAGAGCTGAATAACTAAAGAAGGTGTGAATACAAAGTAAAGAAGAGTAAAGAGATTCATAATACCAGCCATATAATCCAGTAGAATTTCTGGCTCACTAGTGCAATTGGTTCAAAGGACATAATTCATTGATTAAGGTGATTCAGTGCTTAGCTTCAATGAAAATTTGCAGGAATTGTAGATTTATTTAATAAATTAAAATATCTTACAAAATTAATGGAATTAATTGCTTGACAATTAAGATTCTAAGGATCGTTCCAAAAAGGCTTTTAGTTGCCTGTCAGTGTTAGTTACTGTTGTGTTTAAATTGTTCAGTGTTATGTTGATTAAAACAAAGGAAGTCTGCATGACTACAACATAACTAACCACTGGATTCAGTCAAGACTTCTCCGTAGTGTTGCTTCCTCGCAGTTATAAATGCTCCCTTTCAGAAAGAAAAGGAAATTTCCATATTGCAAAAGCTACTGACAAAAACAACAAAAATGAGATTGAAACATGGCAGGTCTTGCACTCCCTTGTACACCAGTATACAATTAGGACATATGCGTCTTGACAAATTCTTTGCTTGTTTCATCTGAAAACTTGTGCTCTGCAATTTATAGCACAGTTGTCCTTGCAATATTTTGGTGTCCTATAACGGAAATCCCATAAATGTTAATGCATTTAACCCACATGAAACAGCAGGCTCTGCTTTTCATAAACACAGTGCATTCTTTTACAGGTGTGCTAGTTTTGGTATAAATACACACTGGCACTTCATTGTGAAAATGGACAATTCAACTGGTATTAAAATCCTGTAGCCACAGAGTATGTGTCTTCATACATTAAGAAAGAGCATTTAAGATAACATCGGTCTGTGTATGGAGAGGAGAGGGGGAGAGAGAGAGAGCATTTATGAGAGCATGATAGCAAACTGAAAAGCAGGACACAGCCATAAAAATCCATAGCCTGTCACTGAGCTTGTGAAGCCACATAGCCTAAAGCGGACAAGATAAGCATCTTTGTCAAAACTGATGAGACTGAAAACAGGAAATGTCTTTAGAAGTACAGGTCTGCTTTACCTCCAGAGCCATGGTAACCCTCACACCTAGCCTGGGTCAATGTGAATTTCTTCACACTACGCATATGAACATTCTATGGGCTCATAAATAATCAGATTGGACATCTAAATCCTCAACCAGGAGGCAAAAATCGATAAACCTTTAACAAAGGAGGAATCATTTAAATTCAAGACAGAGCAATCAGAGCTGAAAATGTGCCATTTATTGCAGTGCTGAGGGAGCAGGGTAGAGCCTGTAAGGCCGTTACAGCAGACAGGACGATGGACACGAGCGTAATATTACATGACACATTAAATATTGTGTGGAGTGTGTAAATGTGCTGTAATATGGGGTTACCATAGAGAAATGGGGGCTGGAATGACAGAAATATGAGGTTATTAATATCTGCCATCAGTCATCATTCTCACTTTGTGCTGGTTATGGCTGTCATCGGGACTCATACAATTGTCTACTCTGGTGGAAAACACAAAGCTGAGGGAAAAATAGCTTGTTATATTGGTGTAACTGGCTTTCAAGCATTAAAAATGTATAAACAAATTAAACATCTATCCTTGAAGAGAGTCTATTGTTAGCATTCTGTTGCCCTTGTTATGCCGATTGTGACATAACCAACAATGTCACCTGGCTAATGGCTAAACATTATACAGGGAGACATAAAACATGCTTATGTATGATGCTAGGCTAACTGATGCATTTGCCATAACCTGTTGCATAAGAAGGTGTTATGTCACCCTTTATGAAGCATGACATTTGCTTATGTATGATTTATGAAGCCATTGTGTTACATTTATGAAGGCTTTATATCTGCTATATGAAGTCTTTATATGGAAACTTTGTTTAAAGTGTGATCCAATGTTCAAACTAAAATACGACTGATGACATTTGAGGAGGTTCGGTTAGATATTTGTTTTAATCTGTAACTTATGTTGCTTAATGCACAATAGCTTACAGGCAACATGAGCTGGTGAAGTCTAGCTCGCATAGGCGGTGAAGCAATGGCTAACCAAGAATGCACTAAACCACCACATTTTATTAACTTAACACATAGCTACGTTATTCATATTCAGTATAGTTTGCCACTTTTCAGGGTTTCCTACAGAAATAACCACAATGACCACAGACTCAGCACTTAAAAACATTAACTTCTGCATGAACTTGTTTAACTCCAGTAAATCACTGCAATTAGTTACATGTAAAACCCCTTTTCTTGCATAGGCTATGCATGGTGACATCGCTATCCGCAAACATGCCATAATATTGCGCTTTCATTTATTTGTAGTTCATGGTAAAGGACAAAATCTACAAATATGTCTTTCTTTCAGCTACAATGCATGTATGTTTGCATGTATTCTGTATGCATGTCTCTCTCTACATTTAATTACCTTATGGTTTATATGCATTATTATCAGTTAGCTACTCATACAAACAACGTTTCCAACGTACAAAAATGCCAAGTTACTCATGCATAACCTACAAAGCACGCCCTGTAAGTCATTAATTAAAACTAGCAAAAACTAGGCCTGCCATTAAAAGTATTGATATCAAAATGCGGCCAAGTTACAACAAACAAGATAGCCCACACTAAACTAGCTCCATTCCAAAGCAGTGATACCCAATCTTTCCTAAATTATTTCATGTAACTTGGTCCTGTGTTTTTTCATCTTACCATCTGAAAAGAATGTGGTAATTCAAATAACAAAAATTACCTCATGGAAGAACACACCATTTCAAATGAATGTTTTAAACAGTTGACGAAAAATGACACCGCAGAAAGGATATGTTCATACTTGGTTGTGAAGTTAATTGTAAAAAATGTACAGGTTTTTAAATGTTCTATGAAGCTAGGAATTTTTCTAGCAACATATATCATTCAAATTTACAAGGACATTTATACCAAGAAACATCATTTACAACAGAGAAAGCTGAATGAATAAATACATACAAATAAAAATGTGAAATATTTACACCTAGTAAATAGCCTAAATATTGAATTTTACAAACCTATCCGGACATATGTTTGCCCCATTTGCCCCAATAAAATATAAGATTTGATTGAATGATTGTTTGAATTAATAACACGAGCCTTCTTTCATTTACCTGTTTGCTTTTGTCTTTCCATGACTATTTGTTCACGTCATTGTATATGTATGCACAGCTTTTTGCGATCTGTAGCCAATGAGATTTACACTAATAATAATGATAATGCCTGGCATTTATATAGCGCCTTTCTCACACTCAAAGTGCTTTACAATGATGAGGGGAAACTCACCTCAACCACCACCATTGTGTAGCACCCACCTGTGTGATGCAACGGCAGCCATTTTGCACCAGAATGCTCACCACACATCAGTTGAGGTGGAGAGGGAGAGGATGATTTTAGCCAATTAAACTGGGGGATGATTAGGTGGCAGATTGAAAGAGCCAGGTTGGGAATTTAGCCAGGACACCGGAGAAACCCCTACACTTTATGATAAGTGTCATGGGATCTTTAATGACCATAGCGAGTTAGGACCTCGTTTAACGTCTCATCCGAAAGACGACATCTCCTACAGCACAATGTCCCCATCACTTCACTGGGGCATTGGGGTTTTTATTTGACCAGAGGGAAGATTGACCCCTACTGGTCCACCTACACCACTTCCAGCAGCAACTTTGTTTTCCCAGGAGGTCTCTCGTGCAAGTATTAACCAAGCTCACACCTGCTTAGCTTCAGCCATTCAGCAGGAGCTGTCATCCTTTTGATTAGTTGTTGGAAGAAAAGCATTGAGGGACTTGAAGTCAAGTTAGATTTCATTACATTGATTTAGCAGACAGTCTTATCCAGAGTGTCTGTGCAAGAGAACACAAGTGCATTCACCTACGTTCAAGAGCAACAGTGCCAGACCTGGCTAACAAAATTCCCAGACCAGCAAGTGTACATCACTGAAGAACTAATGCAAGTTAAATATGCTGACCAAGAACCAAAACACAAATCCTGAATAATACAGATAACATAACATCTATGACAAGTCAAGAAGCCCAAAAGAACCATAAAACAATAAAAATGTCATAATAACCTGGATAAATATATAAGACAGAAGTGCTGGGGGGGAAGGAAGGGGGGAATGTGGAGAGAGGAGTCCAGATGCAGTCTGAAGAGGATGGGTCTTCATTCTGCGTCAGAACACGGCCAATTATTTCACTATCCTGTCCACCGTGGGAAGTTAATTCCACCACTGTGTCGGTCAGTGCAGACAGGCATGATATATCCATTGTAGTCATATATAGTCCAGATTGCTTCTTAGATGCACTGTTGTAGTAATGCATGACAAGCATATATCCTGTTTATTTCGTTCATTTATTAAACAAGTTGAACATTCCCTGGCATGGAAACCAGTAAGCTCCTTCTGGTCATGAGGGGACAAGGGTGAAAAAATATAATTTTAAATATAATAAATGCTTATGTTTAGGAACAGATGGGCTGAATGAAGTGGTGACAACATAGAATGATAATTATTTCCTTTCTAATATGCCAAGACTTTCCTTGTATACTACACAAAATTGGAGTAAAACTATAATAAAACAAGACTATGGCTACCTCAGCCTGGACGCCTGTATGCAGCCAGTGGGGACCATTTCACAAGGCACGGCGGATATTGTTGTGGAGCATTGGTTGGCCTGCATACCGGGCGTCGGAGTACATCTGATTCTCAAAGGTGTGTGTGTGTCAGAGTAGGTGAGCGAGGAGCGGAAGCGGACGTAATTTAATTAGAGTGATGAGCACTATTAGGACGTTACCACTCCGCAAGCTCCAGTTCGCTCCGGTTTATATATTGTGATAAAAATGGACATCGCATTTTTTTGTTTAGATACCACATTAGCTTAGTTCATAAAATATAAATGTATTAATCGTTTTGTTAGCCTATATGGAGAGTTGAAGTTGTTTTAATGACCTGTTGACATTTTCTGTACACAGAGAATGCACACATTTACAGCATTCTCACAAGTTTATTATTTGCTCAAAAACAGTATCTCAATAACAATATCTACTTGGAGTTTGCTTGTCTGCACTCCGCTCCAAATATATATATAATACTGAACCGTGTGTCCAGACAGAACAAATCAATTCTAACAGTAGCTTATGACACCCGCAAGTAGCCTACATACGTTGTCTTTTATGTGGGTGTTTTAGGTCTGATTGGTTGTTTGTAATGAACGATTATTTTGCTGCTGCCTTCATACCGTAATTACTCAAAATCTAGGCATAGCGACCCCTGCATTTAACCCTTTCGCATGTACCATCACAAATATGTGATGATTCCAGAACTGGCCCAAAAGAATACCATCACCAATATGTGATTAGAACATATCATTAAAACGTTCAATCGAGAATGTCGTCACAAGGGTCACTGCCTTCTAAAGTGCAAACATGACTCCAATGCGGTGCATACAAATTATGAACCGTGTCTGCGACAGGGAAGGAAAACACAAAGAAATATGGAACAAAACTCCCGGCGTAGCCAAAGAAAAACAACCCATAAAATAGGGCGAGGCTCGAGAATCGAACAGAGTACAGACAGAAAATACCTCCCACTCTCAATTAGAGAGAGGACTAAACAGAGGTAAGTAAAATGGAAACTAAATGATAGTGACCCACAATAATAGGGCGAAAAAACTGGAAGGCTTTGAAAGAAGAAAAAAGGAAAAATAATCTCTCACTTTCAATACCAGAGAGCAGTAACAAAATAAAAGGAAACGGTACAGAAAAAACTGTCTCAGCGAGAACAGAAATGAGGGACAGAGAATGCAAAAGTGAAAAAAAATCCTAAAGGAACACTAATGCATTAAAAGGCAAGTCCCGTGTTACTCCAAAGCAAGGCGATGGAGCAAAGTGGTCTCCTTAAAATGCCTACGCCTATACCGTACCAGCAACGTGTAGTTTGGAAGACAACACCGAAGCACCGGAAAACGTAAGCTCAGAGCATGTCATGGGTATTTGCAGCCCCTGCTGTTTCTGCGGTCGTCTTTCTTTTTGGTGTCGTCGGGACGCTCTATCTGATTTTTTTCCGCCTCCGTTCCGGTATTCGTATCTTGCCCGACAATTATTCTCTGCACCTGTTTTGCGTTTCCTGTCGGCTATAAATACCTCAGGACTTCCGCATTTCCGCACTTCGATATTGTCTTTGCTATGTTGACAACAAAGTCGGTAAGGTATAAGATTCGGTTGCTGCATTTATGGTACGTACGAATAGGAAACACAGCAAGTCCGGTTTAGAGTTAGGAGAAAAAATGATTTTAGTCTTTCTCTTTCCTTTCTCTCTTTATCCTTTGTACTGTTCTAGTTTCATTTTCATTCTCTCCCATTTATACAGGGTGTTTCTTTTGTTTTGTTTCACTACCTCTTGTTACACCTAATTATTTAGTGCGTGAGATTCTTTTGTTAGTTATTCTTACTGTTTATCGAGATCGCCTCAGTTTTTGGAGTTTGCTTTGTTTTGCCTTGGCTAGGGAAGTTTTGCTCCCGATCCTGTGTTATCCCAGTCCTGTTGCGGCTACTTCTGTGTTTTGTGTCGTATCTCTCTAGATACGCTTTTAGAAATCATTGTCGGTCGCGTTTGGTTCTCCGAACCTTACAGAATATCAAAGTCAGAATGGAAGGACCAGCGACTTCTACCGATTCATACAAAACGCTGCCTAGCCAGGGCACTACAAATGTTACCTCTGAGGAGGCTATTTTCATTCTGCAAATTCAACAAAGCCAGTTGATGGAACTGCAGAACCAGGGAGACTGCCTGAAAAAACAGAGAGCCTCCATAGACTTTCTGTGGCAGTTAATGCTCCCCCAGTTGCACAAGCACAAACTCCTCCCGTACCCATGCCACATACTATTAAGGAACCCAAACTCCAGTTACCACCACGGTATAGTGGCGAGCCGGGTAAATGGCGCCCCTTTCTGACACACTGCCTTTCAAGCACAACCCTCCCATTTTACCACATCAGAATCCCGCGTAGCTTTTATTTTGTCCCTCCTGAACGATCAAGCTCTCGCTTGGGCTGACCCTTTAATTCGGGTCAACGCTCCCTGTATTCGCGATTCTATTGAGCTGATGGAGATGCAACTGGTCTTTGATCATGAGGTTTCAGCGAGGAAGCAGCCAGGAGATTGACCATCTTACGCCAGGGAACTGACACCATAGCGGCTTTTTCGATCGCATTTCGAGCTTTAGCCGGGGAGACAGGTTGGACGGACGGCCCGCTGAGATCTTTATTTTTAAAAGCGTTATCGGAACCTATAAAGAACGCTTTGGCTATGATCAAACCACCTGCCACGTTCAGTGATCTTGTTACCGCGGCTATACGCATGGACAACCATATTAGGGAACGTGAATGTGAGGGCAGAAAATGCCTGGTTCGGCATAAGCTTTCAGTAGCAGTAGGTACTCCCCCATGTTCTCCATCATTCTCCGTTGATCAGGAGGAGCCCATGCAGGTGGATGGGTCATCTATCCACAAGTCTAGGGGGGTGAAACCGCTGAAATACTGGTGTCGTTATTGTAGACTGTAGGATATCTAATATTTCCCCCCCTTCTCTCTATCTCTGTCTCTCTCTCTCATTCTCAACCCCCCATCAAAGATAAGCCAGTCTTTGTCATAAATGACCCCTCTCCCCCCCCCCCTCCCCCACACCTTAACCCAATCAGGACAGGGATGGTCTTCCTGTGGAGGTATTTTATGAGTGTACCGCAGAAAAAGGAGTTAGTCAAGTTTGGAGTTTGTTGGTGAAGACGTCATTCTTTTTGGTTCCTCGTGCGTTTCCTTTGTTCCTGTTCAGCTGGAGGGTAAATAATTTGGCAATTTTTGGCTTATCTCTCTCTTTACTGTTATTTCCGAATTAATGTCTGGTTTAATGCCTTCACTTTTGTGAATTATAAGTAGTCAGCCTACATTCCTTCGTGAATGTATGATTTTCAATTCATTATTCTAATTGACGGTTTTCGCTTAAATTCTTTAATCTCAAGACCTGATTTAGACTTTGTTTTGGCTTGTTGGTTGATCCACCAGGTTACTGTTCGACTTACCTATCAAAGAATTCGGCGATTTAATTGATGATTGTCATTTTTAATAATAATTATTAAATTAAATCACGCAAAGCTTATTTTGAATGTAGGTTAAGTGAGGGGTTCTAGCACGCAATATCGCTTGTGTTCAGTATTCAGAGTGCTGAACGTTTTAACAAGGGCATTGACTGTTGGAACCGCTGGATTCAGATTATACACATTTTACCTAGTCCTCACTTACCCGACAAGACGCAAGGGTCATACAAAGGATCAGTGTCCCAAGTTGATGGGAGGGGTCTCACTAGGGAACCGAGGTTCCCAGTGAGACAAAATAGTACTCCTTCTCGTACCCTTGTACCGGTCCAACTGCTTTGGAATGGGCGTTTGGTCAGCGTTAATGCCTTTATTGATTCCGGGGCAGCCGATTGTTTTATCGATGCTAAATGGGCTAAGGAATTAAAGATTCCCACACACCGATTCACTAGTTCACGCCAGGTTACTGCTCTCGATGATCGCCTTTTGGGTTCCGGAATCATTAAAGAGAGAACTGGTCCTATTTTGATGTGCTTTTCTCTCCAGGGTCACTCAGAGAAAATACAAATTTTTTTGGTTGATTCTCCGTCTTGCCCACTCATTCTGGGTCATTTGTGGCTGACGTTACATGACCCTCATGTTGGTTGGGGCAGAGACAGGGACCCTATTCGCCTGTGTGGTTCCCAGTGTCAATCCCACTGTCAAACTGTTATTTACCTTTCTTCGGGCCACGTTTCTGACAGTTCCGATCTCAGCTCCGCTAGTGATTCGGAGGAGGCGGCGTTTTGCTGTGACCAGGATTCTTCCTCGGCTCTCGCAGAGAGTAAAGAGGAGAGTCTGGCCTGGGACCCCATTGTTGGGGGAGGTTCTGTTCGGTTTCCGATTTCAAGTGGGAGTCGTCATCTGACGCCCTGTCAGAGACCCTGGAGGTGGTAGGGGCGCTCGAGTTTCGCCTGCCCATTAAGTTTCTCAAATTGTGGCCCCAGTTAGGGGGGCTATTGAGACAGCGGTGCAGAAGACTATACGTTCCGAGCCCGGTCCAGGTGGGGGTCCGCCCCATTGCCCGTTTGTACCTTCTCGGTTGAGGTCGCGAGTTCTCCAATGGGGTCACGCCTGGATTTTATTTAATATTTAATTTCTCAACGGTTTTGGTGGCCCAAACTTGAGAGTGATGTGCGGGAATTTGTCGCCACGTGTTCTATTTGCGTCCGTAACAAGGGTTTGCGGCTTTCCCCACTGGGCCCCTTACGTCCACTTCCCGTTCCCAGTTGTGTTCATCCCACCTTCCACGTCTCTCGCCTTCAACCGGTGCTCGTTAGCGCTCTCCCCCCAGTCGACAAGCCGCCGTCTCCCCCCTGGTTCTTGGAGGGAGGTATGTTCTATACCAGGGGTGTCAAACTCCAGTCCTGGAGGGCCGCAGGTCTACAGGTATTTGTGGTTTCCTTTCAATCAGCACCCAGTTAAAGCATTGAGAACAAGGTGTGTGGACTTCTTAGCCAATTAGTGACTTAAATTAATCACTTGTGCTTAAACGCACCAAAAACCAGCAGACACTGCGGCCCTCCAGGACCGGATCTTGACACCCCTGGTCTATACCATTCCGGTATTCGTATCTTGCCTGACAATTGTTCTCTGCACCTGTTTTGCATTTCCTGTCTGCTATGAATACCGCATTTCCGCACTTCGATATTGTCTTTGCTATGTTGACAACGAAGTCGGTAAGGTATAAGATTTGGTCGCTGCATTTCTGATTTGTATGAATAGGAAACGCAGCAAGTCCTGTTTAGAGTCAGGAGAAAGATTTATTTTAGTCTTTTTCTTTCCTTTCTCTCTGTATCCTTTGTACTCTTCTGCCAGTTTTTCAGCTAGTTTTCACCTAGAGCTGTCGGTAACAGGCTCTAGTTTCATTTTCATTCTCTCGCCCAATTATACAGGGTGTTTCTTTTGTTTTGTTTCACTACCTCTTGTTACGCCTAATTATTTAGTGCGTGAGGTTCTTTTGTTCGTTATTCTCGCTGTTTATCGAGATCGCCATAGTTTTTGGAGGTTGCTTTGTTTTGCCTTGTGCTAGGGAAGTTTTCCTCCAGATCCTTTGTTATCCCAGTCCTGGTGCGGCTACTTCCGTGTTTTGTGTCGTATCTCTCTAGATACGCTTTTAGAAATCCTTGTCGGTCGCGTTTGGTTCTCCAAACATTACACTCCCCCTTACAGAGCGTTTATAGCTGGCAGGAAACCTAGAACAGGTGTGAAAAATATGCGCCGTGACAGGGCGAAAACCCTGAACGGACGACGGAAAATTAAGGCAAGAGCGCCCCCGTGCCGCTCCGAGGGAGAACAACCACAGAAACAAAAAGCCATGACAGTTAGAATTCATTTACGACACTACAGGCTCAGCGTCTCGGAGCTAGCAGCCAAACTGTGGGATAAGTATGCTCCAAGCCTGTATACCGTTGTTTAATAATAAAAAACAAATCGGTGTTAGGTTGTGTGTCTGTTTGTTAGCGAGTCCGTTTTTGAAAGGATGTTTAACGGTAACTGATACCATAGCTAGCTAGCTAATTAGCTACATAGCTAAACATCCAAATTTGCGTCCTTTTTTCTACTCTTGGAATTGTATTCCACAAACATTCTATCAAAACATCAGTGTATAGATCACATCATCATGCCATGTCTATGTGCAGTGGTAACGTTAAATTGTAATAATAGGTCGAGACAAGGACTTTTTTTGAATTATTTTTTTTATTTCCTTCCGATGATTTGCAGTAGGCCCACGTCACATAGGCTAGCTAGGCAGCACCTGTAAAAACGGTTTCCCTTCCTAATGCAATAAAAGTGTGGCCATGTGTCTTTGGTAAACACAGATATTTCAGTGTAACAGTGGTGATAAGTAAGCAAGTCACTCTTTATAGGTGTATGAAGTGGTAATATCATGAATAGTAATTTTTCTGTCTTTCAAAATATTAACGGGTGCGTGCAATACCATATTGCCAAATGCCGTTGATAACTGTCGAAAAACTCTGAAGAGTCTCACTGACGTCAATACTTTGAAACAATTGGCTAGCAACGGTGCACGTGATCCAAACTGGCCGTTACGCTTTTCACAATGCAAAAGACGCGGAGTCTCCCAAACCCCCCCATATAAGAAAATCTCTGGTAATTACATTACATTACAATTATTTGGCAGATGCTTTTATCCAAAGCGACGTACAATAAGTGCATATTGAAGGTCATTGACGCGACTACAAAGCAAATCTGACAAAGCACAACTTTCTCACAGCGTAGGAGCTATCCCTAGTAATAAACATGAGTAGTACACACAGTCAGCTATACATTCTGAACTATAAAATAACCAAAAACACAAGTTAAATAGAAAACAAGCAAAAAACAGGAAGCGAGTACTATAGAATGGCCCTATATAGGTAGTTTAGTCGAGGTGGAGTCTGAAAAAGTGCTTTTCTGTCCACGACGGAAAACAGACAGTGTTTCAGCTGAGCGACAGAGTGGGGAGTTCGTTCCACAACTGGGGAGCTAGGGTGGAAATACTACACCCAAAATTGATCAAACAAAATATAGCATAGACCCACCATTATTTTTGTTTACTTTTTTAAGCATTTTTTGTGGTCATTTTAACTGGTGGGCATCTCAAAGATTTATTTTGTTGATGTACTGAAGCATGATGTACGGCTTCAAGTTAATCTGAACGAAATATCTGATGTAAATATCTGAACCATAGGCTGCGATCATGTGGGTGCTCAGGCGCCTGGGCACCCACGGGTAATTTGTATTGCAGAGTGAAGTTATATTTTGATGAAATAAATGTGAAACAAGAAACCAATTGAAAAGCTTGTTGAGGTAAGCAGAATGCAGCTACTGACTCTAGACTGTCAGCTAACAATAAGACATTCGCTAGAGGTGATGTGATGTTGACTTCACAAAATGGACAAGTTTGTAATACCAATTAAACCCAAAACCCACACAGAATTAAACATCACGCCTGTATCAAACTATTCTGATGAAAGTAACTGTAACGTTCCTGGTTTTTCTGTTCTGTGTATTGTTTATTTTCGTGTTTATTTTCGTGTTTTTTTTGTACTTTATTATTTTTCATATTCATTGCCCATAGCCCTGGTTCCCGTACAGTATGCATTTCCCTCAGTTCCCCGGTCTGTCTGTTTGCTGTGTTCCGAGTTGTCACTCCCCTGTATCGTGCTGGCAATATTCGGGTCATTTCGGAAGTATTCGGGATTTCCGCCTTCCTTCGTGTCTCGTATTCTTTCTTCAGTCTTTTGTATTAAACTGTATTTTCTATTAACAATTACTTATTGCACTTGTGGTTATCTAGTTTAAGTTACACTTACTAAATCTACTAATGTATATGTGTTACTTAACAAGACTAACCCCCATATTGTAGTTATTTACTAATTGATATTAACATATATTCTACGCTGTAACATTCCATTCTCGTGTGCTTTACCTGACTCCTGCAGCCTTCGCATATTGACTGCACCTGTCTCTAGCCTGTAACTCCGCCTACCAATCTGAGCACGAGTCTGCCTCTGATCCAGGCTGTGTTGTCTTCAATGTGTTTTCATGAATCCGGTCCACGTCTTTGTCATTCCCCCATTATTGTATTATCGATTCCCATTGTTATCACCTTTGTCTTTTTTGTAACCTCGCACACCTGACCCTCCTTTGTCTTATCCTTCCCCAGTGTTTATAAGCCCTCAGTGTGCAGTGTTACTTTGTCAGAATGTTGATCATTCCTCTGTGCTGATTTTCTGTAAGCCTGAGTGTATTGAGAGTACTGCTACACTTTTTCCGTACGACTACGAGCCTGCCTTTCCCTTCTGTTTGTTTACTGTGTGCTTTTGGATTTGAACTTTGCTATGTTTTTTGACTACTCTCTCGATTAGCCCTTGTGTACTGCTGCCTGTGATTTCCTGGTTTTTAATCTTTTGCATTCCACTGACTACTCTCCTGGCTCTTGTTTTTGTACGGTCAGCATTTCTGATTACCTGGCTTGTGATTTTGGACTGAATAAACAACGTTCTTTGCCTGATTCTGTGGTCCACATCTGGGTCAGAATCGTAACAGTAACGTTAGCAGCATCGTTTCAACATGCCTCCCAGTGAACATTTTTACATTTAAAAGTTGGTGAAAAATCGGCTAAAATTGGTTTCAAATATTTTTGAACCGTTTGATCCCTCAGACCCTTTGTGACTTACAGCCATTTAGCCAACCATGGGTTCCATAGTATTCCCGTGTAATTTACAGCTTAATCTAGTTCCTCCCCTCCCCTCAATTACCAAAGAGATCCATTGAAATGCAGAGCGGTTATAGTATTGCCTGTTAGAGTACCTGACAATAAGATATCAGTCTTTTGATATCCTTTTATACTCAGTCATGATAGCATCACCTGTTTACCTGTGGAATGTTCCAAACAGGTGTTTTTTGAACTTCCCAGTTTTTTTTTTGTGTTTTTTTTTGCCCCTGTCCCAACTTTTTTGGAATGTGTTGCAGGCATCAAATTTGTAATTGGCATATATTTACAAAAATCAATAGAGTTGATAAGGTAAAACATTATCTTTTTTTTGTACTGTTTTCAATTAAATATATGTAAGATAATTTACAAATCACTGCTTTTATGTGCATTTTACCTACTGTCCCAACTTTTTTGTAATTTTATAATGAATGTACTTTTGATACAAGGTACACTTAATACCAGATACTTTAATACTTTTACTTAAGTAGTATTTTAATGGGTGACTTTCACTTTTACTTGAGTAATTTTCCAGCAAGGTATCTTTACTTTGACTTAAATATGAATTTTGAATACTTTTTACAACAATGCTCATCAGGTCGCGTATTTGCCCGTTTTGTTCGGTTTTTTCGACTCCCCTGCAGATCTCCCCCCCCCCCCCCCCCCCCCCTTGTATAATCTATACCAGTATCATAACTGGGCTGTGGTCCAATCCGTTCAATGTTATGCCCTCCTGCACTTCCCCTTGCCACTTCCACTTGGGAGGATGTAATGCAGCACCAAAACAACACGAGTAGACACTCAAACCGACGGGGAGGAGCACGGGAGGGAGTGTGGAATTATTTTTGAATTGGACTGCACTTGCACTCTGATATTCACCAGAGCCAGTGATGCCAGCAGACCATTGACAAATGAGTTTGCAAAACGTTCAAATAAATCAATCAATTTATTGATAGACAGCACTTTAAAATACCTCATAAGCAGGAATGGGGAATAATACACTTCTTACAAAATACCTCAGAATCAAATAACAGCAATCAAAACAGTGGATGCATAGCCTAGATTGCTTTGGAGGTAGCACATAAGTATTAAACATAAGAGGCCAGCGACCCCTATTGAATATGAAATCCAAGTATTTTTAAAAGGCTATTGCCCATAAGCTTGCACTGGCTCATTTGCTGGATACTCGCTGAACGGCAATGAGCTGATTATGTAGCTAGTTATCGTTAACTGGTCTGAAATAATCATTCTAATACTGAATCCTTGTATTATAACATGAAACTTTTCGCTGGAGATTTTATCAAACCACTAAATCAATGTTATTTCCTCATTTATTCAACATTTCAGTCATGCAATAAAAAATCTTTTAAAATATCGCTTAAGCGCTTATACTTGAGTGCCGCTTTCTCTTTTTTAAAGATTTTTCCCAGGAGATATGTAAAGGCATTAAATTTAAACTTCCGAAACAGGAAGCTTGGGGTTACAGTAAAGCATTCTGGGCAATTTCACTGCCCGAAGTCTGCAGTCTTGCGGACCCGCTCTAACTAATTTCACGTACTTCACTTGCATTTCTAACGGATTGGACCGCACTCGCCCTTGGCAACGCCCAACTTCTGATTTCTAAGGGAATTCCCCCAAGTGGAAGTGGCGAGGGGAAGTGAAGGAGGGCAGAACATTTAACGGATTGGACCACAGCCCTGTACTTGTATCACATCTGTATGCACACTTTCTCAGTAGCTGAGCATGCCACAGGTCATGGGATTATCAACCTATCCACAACTGTATTAGCAAGCTAGCTGAAAAGGTGGCTACCCACACTGCATGGCTGAACCTTGTCTCATCGGTGCGATTATGAAATTACTCCGGAGTCCGGCTAATATGAGGATCTAGCCAAGATGCATTTCTCACTGAAGACATTCTGAAGAAGGAAAGGGAGAATTATCTCAATCATTTGCTGTGAGTAGGTCAGGTAAGGCACATTAAAAAGAAAGATGTTTATTGGCTTTTTCTATTTTTTAGTGCAGATTTGATTGATTATTCAAGGCTGACCATAATACTTTCAGAGTGACTTGGAGTTTTGCATAAGCACTACATCACCTCATTACTCTGACAGAGGATTGCATGGAGGTGATTTAACATGCAGAATTTAAAGCCTGATGGAAATAAAAAATAAATTATAGAATAGAGCACTAATGCCGCTCTTTTCAAGTGCCCCTTGCGATAGTACGTTGAAAGCAGAGAAGGATTCATGAAGTATCTCTTGTGTGCATGGTTACTGCCTGCTGTCAGATGGACTGCTTTCACACCATTAATGTTCAAATGCTTAGTATTGATATGATTATGTCATTGCCATGTTATGATTAATAATCTTTCAAATTTCCAATTAGTATTTCTGAGGCATTGCTTATCTTTCCCTTGGATGCCAATGCCCCTAATGAATACTCATTTTGTGATTTTTTTTTCTCCCCCCCCATGTCCATAACCATACTGAAATAGAACCATACCTCTCCTGGCTGGTGTGCAATAATGTGGATTTAAAAAAAGAGATTGCTCTTTGTCCCAGAGAGCTTAATCTATATTCACATGTGGTTACTTGTGATTTGGGCCGATCACGTCTTTTGAAAAGTATTCATTTTCAGTCCTTTAAACAAATATATTGATTTTTCTAACTTAATTTAAAAGTTTAAAATCTGAGCAGTCATTTAATTCACTGAAATCCTAATTTATACACTGCATTGATTTAGAGAGCTTTGTGCCAAATGGGCTCTAAATGGAAAATGCACAGCTGAAGTGCATATCAGTCATGGAAGTCCTGGAAGGTCATGGTGAACTCAAGGGTAATGACTCAATGAGGAGAGGATAGGAAAACAACAACAACGGATGTAGTAATACGACAACAATAATTATAATACATTAATAAGAAAAGTAAGGATGTACAACGACATCAGGGTTTTATCAGTATCGGCCAATACCAGCGTAAAACAAATGTATCGGTATCAGCCTGATGCTAAGATTATGGCTGATATGAGGGTGCAACATACATGCGTCATAGTGGTGATGCATTTGATGTTCATGCCCAGAAAGCAGCCTAATCATAGTCATCTGAATCACTTATTTATTTTTCATTTACTATTTTTACTAGTCAACCTCACAAGCAGGCCTATACAGACACTTATAATCTCAGTTGAAATAGTGTGTGTGTGTGTGTGTGTGTGTGTATATATTACACTTCTCCTTCAAGTTGGCATGTGCTGATCTACTTCCATGAATGTGAAAAGTTGGTTGCCGTTTGCGTTTGTATTGTAATGTAAAGCAGGGAGGCATCGGTATTGGCCAATGTGGCGAGAGAAATATCGGTTTTTGACATGAGCGCCCCCATTTTCATATTGTGCATCTCTACAACAGAGGCATACATATTTAAAGTGGAAAATAATAATAAAGAGTACAATAGAGTGCAGAACGGCTCAAAGACTATTAATAAAACACTATGACAAAGACTATTAATACTGTCTGGTCTATATATTTCTCCTACATGGCTGAATATATTAACTTGAGAATGATTTGTCGTGTACATCTTTATCAGTTTAACAGATGTTTAATAATAAATGAATGAATCTTTAGGCGGTCTTGATGCGTACCTTCCACCTGCTCATTCCAATATCAAGGTTATGAACAAGGTTCTTCCGGTCTTTTGCACTGCAGATTAAGATTTATCATTGATGTTGAGCGTGCTGATATTCCCATCAAAGCCAGTTGCAATGCTTCGGGGAGATATTGCTTTGCTTGATACACCGTATCCTTCATTTAACATGCCTGTGGAGAGCCCTGGTAGATTAGGCTCTGTGAGATACGAGCACGCACACGTATGAGCCCTGACGCCTGACTCCGTGACCCACGTCAGAAGCACTCCTCACCTCACCACCACCCCCCCCCCCCCCCCCCCCCCACACTCCCACTTTCTGATGCCACCATGAAGCGAGTATGCATTCGGCTGACTGGCTGAAGCCTGATGAAACTCCATTATAACTCAGCCGTGCATGCGTCCCTGCCAGGGCCTGCTGGATGCAACATTCCGCTTAAACCTGACAATCATTCAGCGAATGAGATAAGTGAGGGGGGGGGAAAGAGGAATGGGGATCCTATTAAAAGGGGGACAGGGTATGAAGGGAATCTGAATCCCGGCTCTTGTAGCAGAGACCAGGTGCTAATGCATTGTCGACTGACGGGATTGTGCGGCAGGGGTTGTCTGAAGAGACAGGTGTGGTGACACATCCTAATGAGTGATGGAAAAAGAGAAAGGGGGAGCTGTGATTGTAGTAGAAAGTAGAAAGACACAGGCAGACTTCAAACAGAAACCTTACCTGGGAGGCACACACAGGAAACACCCTGTAGTGCCTTATGCTCATAGGTAGCATGCACTGTATGTCGGAAGGTACACAAAGTAAGTCTACTGGGCTCTTTGCAGTAAAATAATGTCACATTTGATTCAAGTCCCCATTAGGGACCAGTACAAATTAACTATTATTATCCTTCACATAGTCACCCCTACATCTGGAGGGAAAAAAACAGCGTGCAACTTTTGCAGTACATCTGGGGGTGCGGTCAAAATAAAATAAATCAAATACTGGGGTGGCAGTGCAGCAAGATATAGGTTTACTTACGCAAAATGTGAAGACACCACAAAGATGAAAGTAACCTTGTAAGCTTGAATATAAACTTTGCTCCATTGTAAACGAGGATGATCTAATATGAGACCTTGCTATTTAATTTTCTCAAGAGAATGAAATGCCACAAATAAAGAAATAACAAAACAATAATAATAATTTAGCTGATAGAAATGACAAGGTCAAGAAGTTGGTTTCAGTGTGAAAATGAAAGCAGCAGGCCTTAGCAAGGGAAAAGCCCTGTAAGAAGGACTGACTTGTGAGTCCCACCACCGTCAGTGTAGAACAAAGTGACAACATGCTTTTTCCTTCTCTCTTTGTCATGCTTCATCCTCAGTTAAAAACAATAATGCTGACTGACACAGTCACACTCGGGAAAACAGCAGTTTCAAGCTGCAGAGATTACATTTTTAAAAGTAATTATAGCAAGAGCTAAGCACAAAGGCCTGAATTTAATCAACATGTATCCACAAAGCTGACGCACTGTTGAAGGGCACTATTCAAATGCTCTGAAAAGAAACACAAACACAAAAAGTTAAGGCCACAAATTGATTGAATGTAGGTATTTGGTTCTCCAAGGTGCTGAGCGAATGCTCCACTTTCATTAGCCCTGTTACTAAACTCCCCCGCAGTCCACTCTCTCTGCCTCCATCTAGATGTTGACACAGCCGACCGAGTCGCAGTCAATGTCACAACACCTCTGTCGCCCAATCAAACTGCTGTTTTCCCCAGTCGCTGGACTGCTCTTGGTACATTTCTTCTCAACCCCACCTTGCCAACCTCTCCTGTCAGACTTCCGTCGAGGGGACCCCTGCACGGATACCCCCACGTCTCTCAGGGAAAGGTCGTCTCCATTGGGTTCTGCGTGACTGGTCCAGCAGAGGCTCCACAGTCCACAACTTTAGTGCGACCCAAACTATAAAACCCCTTGGGGGTTAAACCACAGGAGTGTAGTCTGCCTGCTTGACACAGTACCTTTGTAACACATCACACTCAGACTGAGTTAACCTGGGAATTATTCAGTTCCATATATGCAATTATGAATTACCTCTAAATTATGATAAAATAAAATACTTGAAATAGATCACATGATAACTGAAGGGAAAATCTAAATAATCACTCAACTGATTGCAAACACTCATTCCAGAATGACCTCATTGGGGTTGCCTTGTCATAATACATAGTTTCACATGAAGGGCAATCAGTCAGAAAAACTATCAGAAATGATCAAAAACAGGGAAGGCCGCAGGCTATATAGGTTTATATATACATTTGGTATTTGGACTTACGGACTGCACTGTATAAGTATTTGGACAGTGACAATTTTTATTGTCTTGGCTCTGTAGTCCAGTACATTGGACTTGAAATGAAACCATGAATACGAAAGTGCAGTCATATTAAAGTCAGCTTTAATTTGTGGGTATTTACATCCATATTAACTGAACCATGTTGAAATTGCAGCCCTTTTTATACATAGTTTCCCCATTTTGGGCGCCCCAAAAGTAATCGGATAATTGAATGCGCAGCTATTGCTTGGCCAGCTGTATGTTGTTGCATCATTAGTTCATGCACAAGAAAGCTAAAAAAAAATTAAAAAAAGGTCGAGTTCATTCTAGGTGTGGGATTTGCATTTGTAGTCTGTTGCTGTTGTCTCTCCACATGAGGATCAAAGTGTCAATGCCAGTAGCAGGCCATCATGGGGTGGAAAAATTATAAAGAGATACTGCAGAGCCTTTTCTAAGGCCTTTTTTACCGCTTCAATTTGAACTGGAACTCATGAGTAGGTGTGGTCATATGACGATGATGCCACGTAGTCATATTATGAATATTCATATGGTCAAGGAGTGAAAGGGTGTGTCTTGGTGAACTGACTCAGCCCCCTTCCTGCTCTCCTCACTACTAAACAAACAACAAAATGGCGAACGACAAGAGTGACAGCAGTACTGCAGGGAGTTTTGAGGTGGAGGAGTTTGAAGTGGAGGAAGAGGATTTCTTTGTGGTGGAAGATTCTCCTCGCGAAGATGTTGCTCGGGCAATACAGCCATATTTATTCGAGCCACTGGCAGCAGCAGCTGCCGCCCCGGCTGTATTGGTTGAGCAACATCTTCGCAAGGAGAGGACCGCGAATGGTAAAGCTAACGTTACCTAGCTAAGTTAGCTTGTTTGTCTGCCTAAAGTAACGTTATTATTGAATACATTGAAATACACAGTAAAACCCAGTCACACAGTAACGTTAGTATATTGAACATGGCTGGTTGTAGCGCCCTCATAGCTCCACTTGGTCCGGAGAGAATTGTTATAATTTATTAGCTAACATTGTTCATAAATGATAGCTAAGATAACTAACTAGCTAGCTAAGTTACCAGTTCTCTCTGGACCAAACGGGGCTAAACTCACACAATAGACTGCCTTGCATTAGCTAACGTTACGTATTCATAAAAGATAGCTAAGATAGCTCACACAATAGGTTGCCTTCAACCCCATAGTAGCTATTACCTGTCAGTAATGTCAACTTTTGCAAAAGCATTTTTGTTCTAGCTTGTACAGATAACTTGCATGTAAACAGAAAAAAACTAATGTCCCAACAGGTGTGCTTGTGGCCACTGCTCTAACCTGTCCCCTCCAGAAAACTTGTGTTGCAGTGAGGTTACCGAGGTAACGTTACGTCAGCGTAGTTATGAAGCTATCCTTGATTTGTCTAATACTGCTGTGCTGTAGTCGGGCATGCTTGGCCCAACTGTATAATAGTGGCCAATACATGTGCAATTACACTAATATCACAAGAACAATGTAACTAATGTATAATTGTGCTAAGCTGTTTTACTTAGCTGATGTAATGATTACAAAATGCACATGTAAATACAGTATACCACCCACAGATTACAATGTAGGTATTATGTAAATACACAGGTATTTATTTATTTCTTCGGCAAGTCCGCATGCTCTACACCGATAGCTTGAAGCCACTGGCTAAGTAGTGCTGGGTCTCTCGGCAGATTATGTAAGCTAACAGAGCCGGTGGCGTTGCACCGAGGAACGATACATCTCTGACTCCTTGGCATAATGCAGGCAATTTAGCTAAAGATACCAAATAGTAAGACGTTGTATGAATAACTCAATGTAGCTCGATATAAGTCGTAATATTAACGTTAGCAATAATACAAAGCAATTCGCATTTTAACTTGAACTAGCTAGTTAGCAGTACAAGGGTCTCAGTCTCAGAGGAAAAAAAAACAAAAACATTGGTCTCTGCATTTATACCACATGCCCAGCCGAGACCACCTCAACTCCATCCATTTTTATGTTAAGGATCTCGTGAAGTCACGAATCCCCGGAAACCAGCGTATTGATAAGCCTACACAAAAACTCAGAAAAAACCATTTTGACTAAACCATGAGATTTTTGGACAGTTGTGTATGATCATAATCTAACCCAAAAGAGTAGACCACACAAGCATAGCTTAAAGAACAGAATGGCCAGATTTACTTAAAAAATTGTAGGGTTCTGGAACAAACTCTTTTGGACAGTATGGAGTATTGGAGTATTAACCTATACCAAAGTGATAGAGAAAATTACGTTTTAAGTAAAAAGTTTTAATTTTCAAAAAGCCTCAAAGACAATAAATTAAATTGATCACCACTAACACTAACATCAACCTACTGTCCATCAAGGTGCATCAGCACAGAGCTTTGACAACTGCTGCAGCCCTGTATATGTCTACCGTATATCCTACTTCAAAAACGCACCACTGGGTAGATTTCTTAAAATTAAAATCTTCTCTCAAAGAGCCTAATTTCTACTCTTGGAGTAAGTGTTCTGTACAGTATACTAGCAATTGTGGATACCAAATTGTCTTTCAAATTTTTCATTTTTTATAAAGCTTCATTTCCAAAATGCCCATGTGTCTTATTTGGGACCACATATCTTGTATCACTCTTTCAGCAGAGCTTGTCCCCAAACTGAATACATCACATGCAACTTTTAAACTAGTGTGATTAACTGAAACCAGCAGTCAACCCCAAACAATGTTAGCTAACAAGCAGCATTTTAAAGCCTGTTGCAACACACACACACACACACACACACACACACACACACACACACACACACACACACACACACACAAAAAATTTAAACTGGGTGGGGCACTCAAGAACGGGCCTTCTTATACCTTCTCCCCAGTCACCTGACTGCTCACAAAATGGCCTCTTCTCATGACCTAAAAATTGGAGACAGCCAGCAATTGGGAAAGACAGGATAGAAAGCAAAGATAGAAATGCATACCTATGAATATGCACGTCCCTCCTAACACCGTACATATTTCTTGCCTGAAATACAGCATCCAATAAAAAAAATATATATACACAGTGTGTGAATTGTGAAGAGGGGGCATCCACGTACATGTACACTCATACAACATCTGCACGTTGTCTTTACCTGAATAAAGGGGACTTCATGTTGATTACCGGGTAATGTTGACTTGACTGGGCCTTGAAAGACTTTGGATGCAATTTCTGATAGTAAGTAAAAGTAAAAAAGTAGTAAGTAAAATATCCACCAGATCATATGTATTCACATAGAGCATATGTTTATATATTGTTTTATATAAATATTATATGTATTTTTATACATCCATATAAAAAGAAGAATAAACTATTTCAATTCAATTTTGTCTTTTCATAAAGAAAAGAGGCCCTGGCGTGTAATAACTGGTTTACATCAGGATACAATTCACCATATCTGACACATGATGATGAGAATTGTGGGGAATGTACAGAGAAAGCACAAAATGGCTCATTTTAATTCAAAAGGGATATGTGCGTACCACAGCCATGTTATTTTAGTCAATTAGCACTGTGGAATCAGAAAAGAGTCCAGGCAAATTGAAAAATTAGAGATTCATTAATGGCTTTCAGAGAAACTGGAGATGGATTCCATGAATAACTGAAAATGGTTTGTATATATAATGCTTTGAAATTATCCTGGACATGTTTTCATACAAGGGTGTTGATGAGGCAAAGGCGAGCATCGGAGCAAACACCGGTGGAGATCAAAATGAGGTGTGTCTGAATTTTGGTATTTTAAGGACACTAGTGCATGTGTTATGAGCCAGTGCATGATGCATCTTTTCAGTTAATGAGTTCAATCTGTGACAAAGGTGTAACTCATTACCTGGCCAATCAATACACTTTAGACATTCTGTTTGTTTTAATGGTTGCCCTGGTTCTTTATTTCTCATTGTTTTTATATGTAGTACTGCTCTCTGCTGTGACCCTTACTAGAAACTTTCATGTTTGACTTTCCATTTTGCCGTTCAGATACAAAACTAACATTCATGTTTCCGCTATAGAACAGAGAAAGGGTCTTAATTTGTTTTATTTATTTAACGTGCTGAATTTGATTGATAATGTAAAATATGATATGCATGCTGATCAATGTTAACCCTCCTATTATGTTTGGGTCAATTTGACCGCATCCAGTGTTTGAAGTCTTTTAAAAAACCAGTTAAAGGGTAAGTTCGCTATTTTGGACCTTGGACCCTATTTGCGGTCCGTCTTCCATGAACCTGACCCATGAAGTCCATTTTTTCGCTGATCGGTCCAGTATTGAGTTCGGTACAGATTTCCTGTAGGCTCTCACTGGGCTACAATGGAAGTGAACGGGGCAATCAGAAATGTTCGATAAATGTGCTTTCATGTACAATAAATGAGACGGGAAGCTCAGGGTGTATTGTTACCGGTCTCAGTATGCTCTCCTGTGAAATGTATCTCAATCCGAACATTTTTACGTGCTTGGCATGGCTTGGAAGTAAGCATTTATCTGTTGCTTGTTTGCGCTGCACTCGCGGAGTACTATGTGTCGGGGGTAGGGGGAGCGGGAAGGTGTGCCGGCCGTTTACGAAACTATCTAGCTGAGCAGTCTGCGTTTGTTTACCTGCAGCAACGTAGGCTACAATTTCCACAAAAAAACTTGGATGATGGATGACTATAATGATTACGAAGACGAAGAATTCGATTTTGACTTTGACGTTACTGGCTACAGATTTGAGCCAGAATACACGGACACGGAACTACAAGAGATGGATGATAAGAGAGCAAGAGAAGAGAGAGAGGCTGAAGTTGCGCAGGTAATGTTATCCGAAGTCGCTGCCGAGGCTAGACCAAGAATTTCGGGGAACTTTTGGTGTTCTTGCAAGAGGTGCAGCAGATGCCCAGAGAGGAGGAAAGTTTGTGTTGTAGGGAGTGGGATCTGTTGCTACCGAATGCCATTGAAAACCTGGATATATCCGTGGATGACACTGGATCATCTCCATTGATTACCATTACACTATGACTGCCAACAGATATGTGATAGATGAGAACTTTGTACAGGACACCATGCGTCAAGCATTTGTAAATAAAACATTATAGAATTGTAAAAAGTTATAGTTGATGAACGTTTCCGACAGTTTTGTTACAAGAAAACAACTTATGTCAAGCTCGGATTTTGTTAGTTGGTATTGAGTGCTGGGTCAGAGGACGCGCTCAAAAAAAATAAAAATGTTAGTAACGTTATAGCTAAATATAACTTACCTCCGCTCCGGTGCTTGATAGTGCTGCAGGTCCGACACGAGGAACAGCTGTGTTCTTTAGAAACCAGTGTTTTGCTTCTGATTTGCGGTTACAGAAATCAGTAGCGTCGAAATGCGCTCCACAAACTCGCGAGTCTGCCAAACGGAGTTGATTCTGGAGTGTTTATGTCGATCCGTAAGACAACCAGCCAAAGTCTCAATCTTTCTGGGTCAGAGAACGGGAGCCTGTGAAAACTGGTATTTGAGCGTCCAGACATTTTATTCCCACAACCGGGGACTGCACATTCGCGCACCATTGCTGTGATGAATTATTACAAATGATGATTACAAAAACTGCGTTACAGATATTTCTGCTGTAGGCTACTAGCTAGTAAACTCCAACGGGAGGTCAGGATTTGTGATCAACTGCTTTTCAAGCGCCCCCCCCCCCCCCCCCCCCTCTCTACAACGTAGCTAGACTGCGGAAGTTTACAGTGCGAGGTAGTGCGGTCGGAGAAATAGTTCTGTTTCAAATGGAACTGTTGTTTCAACGTTCGGTTTGCGTTTGCGATAGCCTACATTTCACAGGAGAGCATACTGAGACCGTAAGAATACACACTGAGCTAAAAAAGCACATTTATCGTTGTTTTTCCATAACATTTCTGATTGCCCCGTTCACTTCCATTGTAGCCCAGTGAGAGCCTACAGGAAATGTGTACCGAACTCAATACTGGACCGATCAGCGAAAAAAATGGACTTCATGGGTCAGGTTCATGGAAGACGGACCGCAAATAGGGTCCAAGGTCCAAAATAGCGAACTTACCCTTTAATCTTATTTTACCATCTTGATGGTATGACTTTTTCTAATTTGTTGGGATTAAATAGGAAACATGCAACAATAAACATAATTCTGTTTTCAAAAGTCAACTTTGTATACAAAGGTGTTGTGTGGGGTCATTTTGACCCCAGGCTCTGTAGCTGCATAACACACAATCTTTTTCTATTTTTCATTTCTCATTTGTCGTGGGTGATTCTGGGTACTTTCCCATACAGGTTTTAAACTTCACAAACTTTAATTTACCTCTGGCTGTAAAAGGAAAAGTTCATCACATAGTTTTAATATTTAGGAATAAAAGGCAATTGGGAGACATTAAAAAATTAAATACATTTCTATTAATTTCTATCAAATTTTGTGTTGGTTTAAATTGGTGTCATAAAATTCCAGCATAAGGAGGGCTAAACTACTAATAATGACAATCATAATTAGAATAATAATAATTTTCTTCTGTAAATGGTTTGCTTTTGTGCATGTCTTTGGTTGTTCTTTCAAATTGAATAAAATTCTGAAAAATGTTTTTTTTGTACTCACAGATACATGCAGGTATTTTTAAAAGAGTGGTTGTCATAATTATATTAGAGTACCTGAGATCTGAAAGCTATATTTAGAATTTCATTCAATAACACAACCACCACCAACAGCCAATGATTGGAAGTTTTAAAGCTGTCTTGAAGCTGAGTCATCTCGTCTGCCACGGTACAAACATCATGATTGTAAACCATCCTGGTTATGACCACTTGTAAAATTCTGTAGAGACATAAGGTTTTGTAGTCTCTGAATAAATGTCTAACCCTTAAGATACAGTATATGCGGCATTTTGCATCATAATCCATCTGTAGCCTAATTGATAGAATTAACAACATAAATGGCATTACCAAGAAATAAAATTTCTGTCACCTCTAAACTGATAGGTAAGATAAATCACAGTGCAAAATCCACAAGTTATGAATCTCAGAAACCAGTCCTTGAGAAAAGTGGACTTGGGCTCAATTATTTTCCAAATGTGACAAAACTCTAATAACAGATCTAAAAACTGGCTCTTGTATTTTGTTGGACACATCTTTTGCTGTCAATTTATTTAGTTAAACAGCAATGAGTTTTTAAAGATAATATCATTGTTTGCTTTTGACTAAGCATTTTGGTTAACAGCCTTTATGGAACATATCAGAACTTAGGTAAAGATAACCCTCTAATTTGTGAATACAACATGAAAAGAATGCATTGTTTTAGAGTACATCTTGATTCTTTTTTTTACGATGGATTTTAATGTATAATTGTTCCTTTCTGTAATGTTATCTATCTGGATGCAACATATCCAACACATTTTTATTTGTCTGTAATCACCCCTTATGTACTTTTGCCTATGATTCGTCAGACCCCTTAAACATAGTAAAATAGCTCTGCGTTTGCATTCGTGATAACAAGGGGCTACATCGAAATAGAGCTCAAGGTTTCTCCTTTCACCAACTGTCATCCCCAATCCCGATTTGTTGTCTCTGCAATGTTTTCCATCAGCTCAGGAGGGTGCAGACAGGCACGCTCTCCTCTGGAACACATGCTGCATGCAGCCAGCCACCGCCTTTTTCACACTGTAGTCTACCAGCTAGGATTCATTTCCAGCTAGTGCAGGGAGACTGCCTGGTAACATGGAGGATCACTTTTGCATTATTAGACAGGGACACCTGTTGGGAAAGACGTATTACTTAGGGGATTGCTAGGTACCTCTACCTGCTATTTGTGGTGGTTTTGATAGCGGGGAATCAGATGCGACGAGAGCGAGGATCAGAACAAGCCACTGACCTAAGTGAGGACCAATAATAGGGGCCGCGAACGGAGGGGAGAAAGGAAAATAAAGTAGTGGGAAAAAACCTCCCGGCGTAAAGCCGAACCAAAAACAAACCCCAAAAGACGGCGAGACTTGAACACATGAGTAACAAGAACAGCGACCTCACACTCTCCAGAGGAGAGTGAAACAATAGAGATGAGAGAAAGGAAAGGAAAATAAGAAAATAGAACCGATTACCTCTAGGTTCGAATAAGGCAATGAACCAAGAAAGAGGTAACAAAGAGAAAATAAACTGAGTGAGTAAGTAAAGGTAGGTGAGAAACAAAAGGAAATAATAAAAGATCCTGGGCCCTATCTTACACCCGGCGCAAAGCGGCGCTAACCCAAACGCAAGTGTCTTTGCTATCTTACACCCGGCGCTAGGTCCATAATAACGCCTAACGCTTACGTCCTTTAACTAGCATGTATTCTTGCGCCATCACAAGCGAACTGGGCGTGTTGGTCTTAAGATGAGGAGTGGCCAGGATTCTTTTTGGCGTATTGCTATCTTGAGCCAGCAGAAAGTGCTTGCGCTAGAACCACCACAAGCCTGGTCTAAAGTCATGTCGCAGTTGTTTACATGTTATTTTAACGGCGCATATAAGTGTGTCTACATAGGCGTGTGCACAACGCGCATACCCTCCTGTCTGTTACACATAGGGGCGTGCACAGGCATGACTAAAATATCTAGATCACAATGTGAAATATTATTATTGTGTAGGCTATATCAAAAATGCATAATAATAAAAGGTTCCGTAGGTCCACATACCTTTCCCTCAGCGAAGGGAAACGATGCCACATTACATTGCTCTCAGCCCACTCCATCAACATCCAGGCGATGTGCGATGGTACGGGACAATGGCTATCCATTAAAAAGGAGCTGATAACACCTATATCAAGCCTAATGCACGAATTGTAATTTGCACCTAATGCGTGAATTGTCATTCAATGGAAAACTCGCGTACTGCAATAGACGGACATTTTCTTTCTGAAAATGCGCTTCAGATGTCATTACAATACAGCTCTGTTTATCTAGGAATACAGCCTGTAAGTAAATAGAATGGTTTGTGACTGAAAAAAGTTCAAAACCTTGTCCAGTGAATATTGCTTTTATTGTTTTTCAAATAGCCTAGGCTACAGCGGACTCGCTGTGCATAATGTTTTTTAGATAGACTATGGTTAAAAAACGGAGATAAATGTCATCATGTTAACTGAATTGTAGGCTAACCTTAGCTATTCTTCGTCCTTCATATTTTTTTTAATTACAGTGACAAGGTTTCCATACCCTCAGCTTATTAAAACCCCGCTGATTTCACCTGTAATTCCATAACTTGAACAAAAGATTTTAAAGAGAACTAAGCGTCTAATTAGAAACGAAATTTGCAGCACGTTACACAATTAATTTACAATTAATTTTAATTCCATTATCTGCATGTTCGCTTTACATGAGCAGGTCTGTTTACCCTGCTGTACATCACACTTTTCACGGTCTTCCTGGGAAAGTGAATAGTTTTAAAGTATTACGCTACCAGTTAAACAGGTTGGTCACATTTCCATAAGCAGGACATTATAAAACAAGGGAAAATATGCTGAACCTATGGGTTGCCAACCTGACAGATTTGTTGTATTTAGTGTCATCATTAAGGCAAAATAACGTTAGTTATGTTATTAATCAAAATTAGAATGCAGGTAGCCTAATGAACTTTGGATGAAGCTTGAACATGAGTTCATTGCATAATCAAACGAAATTCGTTAAACAAGCAGGCTAATTTGGCATTTTCTAAGGTGAGAAGGAAGCTTATTCTCAGCTGATGCAGGTGCTTTTAACGAAATTTAACAGCATATATTTTGTAAACAGCACTGTCAGGAATTACCGGGAACTCATAATACTACTACTCCTACTGATCCATATAGCCGATTCCTTTATCGCACTAAACACGCACGAGCATGTCTGTTTCGCCATCATAAGCAATCCGCCAAGGTGGAAAAGCAGGCTTTTAAAGGGAATGGGATATGACATTTTGATTGGTTTATTGCATGTCACGCCCAAGACACACCTATAATTAATGAACAGACTAGGTTCAGCCCAGTTGCACCTTGCGCCGTGCTTAGCGCCCAAAAAACACGCCGTTAAAATAGCAAAAGTAGACTTGGACACGCCCTAAATGGACTTAGTGCCATGCGCTTAGACTAAGCGCCAAGATCGCCAAGATAGGGCCCCCTAAGATCTAAACCTATTTCTAAACCGGAACTTGCGGTTTAACTTTTGCAAGCAAAAGTTAAAACAGTTTCTGAACCCTATACCTTACCAGCTTTATTTGCAAATGTAACGCACTAGCAAAAACGACAACAAAGCACAGAAAGACAGAAGCACTGAGCTTATATACAGTGGAAACCTGAAACTGGTGCGCTGAATAATCACAGCGACCGACGGAGGGCGGAAAAATCTGACAGATTGTCCTGTAGTTGTAATGGTGGCGTGACGTGTGAGGTAGGAGGGGCTAAACGCAGCAAGGGGATTCATTAAGCCCTAGGCCACTAGGACGGGAAACCCCGTAATTAAGGGAAGGAGACAAGACAGGGAACACACATACCAAAGGTACTAACCGGCTCACTGTTACACACCAATGAGTAGAAGCGCAAACGCCAGGTTTCTCAGTAAGAAAACCAAACAAGGCTAATAGAACAAAGCACTGGGCTCCCATACTTCTATGAGCAAAGTGACTAAAGAAAGCGCCAGAAATAATAAACGCCCTGCCTCGGTAACGAGACTCATAAGAACAGGCGAGTAGCATAATGGCACAAATAACACACACCAAACGTACCGAAACTACAAACCGGCTCACTAACACACAAATGAGTAGAAGCACAAATGCCTGGTTTCACAGTAAGAAAACCAAACAAGGCGAATGGAACAAAGAACTGCTACCCTATACTTCTACAAGCTAAGTAACTCAGTAAAAGCGTGAATGCCCGATCTCCCAGGAGAGAGAAACATTTTACAGGCGAATAGAGCAGAGATCTGCGGTCCCATACCTCTACGAGCTAAGTAACTAAAGAGCCAGCAATAATAAACGCCCTGCCTCAGTAATGAGGCGTTAGAATAGGCAAGTAGCATAAATGGTACAAATAAAACACACAGCCAACAAACCCTGCAAAATAATACGAGATAGTATACGAGGAGGCGAAAGGAACAGAGATCTAACGTTCCAAGGCTACTCTCAGACTCGCAGTCACACACATCATGTCCACAACATCGCCCCTATAGGAAGACATGTACTGAAGGACGAAACAGAACTAGAGTTCCGAACAAAATCGCCAAAAAGCTCCATGGAGACAGGTACCGAAAGGAATGCACCGGACATTTACCGGCTAAAAGACTAACGCGAGATTAGTAGAAAATAAACGCCCTGCCTCTCCGTGAAGAGGAATGTAACGAGGCGACAGGAACAGAGATCCAACATTCCACGGCTACTTCCATAAGCTCGTAGTCACACGCAGAAAACATAAAGGGGGGTAAACGTCCAATCTCCCAGGAGAGAGAAACATTTTACAGGCGAGCCGCCGGTAAACCACCGTCCCATACCTTTACTAGCAAAATGACTATCAAAAGCTTAGTAGAAAATACACGCCCTAGCCTCTCAGTAAAGGGGAATGTAACGAGGCGAAAGGAACAGAGAGCTAACGTTCCAAGGCTACTTTCAGAGACTCGCAGTCACACACAAACATGTCCACAACATCGGCCAGTCTTCCCTATAGGAAGACATGCACTGAATGACGGAACAGAACTACAGTTCCGAACAAAATCGCCAAAGCTCCATGCACGGAGACAGGCACTGAAGGACGAACAGGACAGGTGCACCGGACATTTACCGGCTAAAAGACTAACGCGAGCTCAATAGAAAATACACGCCCTGCCTCTCAGAATAAATAAAGCCCTACCTGTCAGTACGATAAAAACGCGCCGGTCTCTTAGTAAGAAATTACTATACAAATACACCCACAAACAAACAAAGACTCCTCTTGCTTTCACGGAAGAAAGCAGACAGAGAGAGGAGGATGAGACAGAAAAGGCAAAAGGGTCAAGGCAACGGAAGAAAGGAAAGACCAGGAAGCGGAGACAGAAAAGAGCCAGGGGGGAAAAGTCCTAATATATCCACAAAGGGAGGTCCTGCATTACTCCAATAAAACACTCTGGAGCAAAAATGGTCTCCTAAAAATCTAGACCTAATCGTACTGGCTAAGCAATCAAAGGGCAAAATAATACCACACACAAAATAGGGCAAATAATGCCAGACAATACAAATTAATATCAAAGCCCAGAACGGAGGAAAACATGGGCTTAAATAGCTCCAAGGTAACCACGCACAGGTGTGATGCTGAGAGAAGCTCCGCAATCAAGATGGGGCCGAGCAAACATCCACTAAAACCGACTGCAAGGGAAAAAGGGTCACAAACCATGACAGTAGTAGATAGAACACACGAACGACTGCAGAAATAAGGAAAGACGGGCGCAGCCCATGACACTATTCATTGAGTATATTTTCATATTCATACTAAACAGTCCATTGATTATAAATTATTATTATTTTTTTATTTTTTTACATTTTCAAACACTGTTTGCACGCCAGCAAGCCATCCCAAATGCACTAGTGCAGTAATAGTTTTTCATTGAGACATAACAAACATCACTGGTCAACTAAGCAGGTGAGAAAAATGGACATCTTCAGCAATTGTGGGTTTGAGAGTACATTTATCCATGGAGGAACTCCCTATTCTCACCCCATTAATACAGAAAAACACATACAGTACATCTCTTATTATATTATTTATGTATACAAAAGTAATTTATTGCATTTTTATATTGCTTTACAGTACATCTCCCCTTGTGTATGCTTCTTTGATATTGAAAGAGTGCAATATTGATACTGTTGATTAACTAAATTAACCATTCATGGTAATGTATATAAGTTGCCTCCCACAAGGGATGACTGTAATTGTCTGCCATAATATAACCACAGAACTCCTTAAATATGATGCCTAGGGCATCTACTAAATGCCATTAATTTTGCCCGTTCATTTTCCTTGCTTAGTACTGGGTAATTCGGACACTTGTGCATTGCACTAGCTTTCTAATTTACAGGGAGCTTTAATCCATCTTATTTCTGCATTTATTTTTACTTTTTAATTGCTGTAACCATGTATTTACTAATTGCATGCAAATATCAAGAATTACAATGTAGAAGTAATGCATTATAAGAAAATAACAATTTTACATTGAATATTTTAAAATGTTTTTGATATGCTTTGCAGTAGTCATTATTCGAGATGTCGTATTTGTCTATGTGCTAGTTCTCCACAACATGATAGTGATGGTTTGATGTATCTGAGAAACTGATCTTTCTGCTTCCTCTGTCCTTGATACAGAACACTGTCATCTTACAAGTGACTTTCGTAGCTTTTGTAGTTTGTACTCTTGGGCTCCATTCACATATTGCTGGCATTCCCCTCATCCTTGAAATTAAGTCAAGTGGCACTCAACTTTTGTACATTATTGCATTCGTTTGTTCCACTATTTAGGAAAGCCGTCCATAGAGTTTCCCAATTGCAATGAGATGGGGTTTGTTTACAGGTATTGTGGCCAGCACTTCACGTCGATTTTTAAGCAATGCCCTCCTTTTCTCCAGAGAGCTGGCAGACTTCCAGGCCAATATACTGTCTTGGAGACAGAGTCTGTGATCGGCACTTTTAATCTGCCCAACACAAGTAACCTGAATGAGCAAACGGAATCTGAAACTGAGGATATCAAGCTGGTGCAATGAACAGCAGCATAAAATGACATCCCGTAAAAATGCTGCTCACTTAGACAGACAGTACCTTGCGTTCAACCAGTTAATTTAAAATGTATGTCTGAAAGAGGAATCCGTGACAATAAGCCAATAAGTCTTCAGACAAATGTAGTTCTTGTTCTTGTATTTATGTATGTATTATTACCATTTGCTGATAGATGCTTGTAAATTTCTCTAGCCTATACATTTGTTGTAGGCGGGGAGATCCAGAGATGTATTTGTTTGAACAGTGCATCAATGTTTTAACTACAGAGTAAAAATGGTGGTGTACAGATCGGCTGTTTTCTTATTGGGATGGCAGGTATGCCATCCGCCAAGTTATGGCACTTTTCAGGGTTTCCTACAGAATTAACCACAATTACCACAGACTCTCAGTTCATTAAGTTCTGTATCTTCTGACATGTCAACACACAAAATTCAGTTACAACTTCACACGTCCACACAATTGAGCCCCAAACTTGGGTTATTTTTGTATTTCTTTTCTTCTTTTTCCTGTTGATTTTGTCATCACAAATGCTCCAGTCCCACAATCAACAATTCTTCCCATTAAAGATTTAGCTATACATCTGGCAATGACAACAATAAAGTGGTTTGATCAAAGTAGCCAATTGCAGGATACACAGGCACAATGAACAATGTGTACGGATGTGAACATATAATGCTATTGTACTTATAAGGAAGTGCAAATGTGATGCTGCTTCAGCCAATAGAATGTTTTTTTTTTCAAAACTTTGTCATCACCATCTTTATTTTGTGTGGAAGCTAACATGCTTGCTAACTAATACTTGCCAAAAAATTCAAACTATTGCTTTTACAGCCATACCATTATGCACTCTGCTCCTGCTGAATGGCTGAAACTAAGCAGGTGTGGGCTTGGTTAGTACTTGGATGGGAGACCTCCGGGAAGTTGCTGCTGGAAGTGGTGTTGGTGGGCCAGTAGGGGGAAATTTTCCCTGTGGTCAAACAAACCCCAATGCCTGCATGCAGCGATGGGGACATTGTGCTGTAGGAGATGCCGTCTTTTGGATGAGACATTAAACCGAGATCCTGACTCACTCTGGTCATTAAAAATCCCATGACACATTGCAAAGAGTTGGGGTTTCCCTGGTGTCCTGGCAAAATTCCCAACCTGGCTCTTTCAATCTGCTACTTAATCATCCCCCCAGTTTAAATGGCTAAAACTTGTTCTCTCTCTCCAACTCAGCTGATGTGTGGTGAGTATTCTAGGATAAAATGGCTGCTGTTGCATCACCCAGGTGGGTGCTACCGTGCTACACATTGGTGGTGGTTGAGGCGAGTTTCTCCCTCATCATTGAAAAGCGCTATGTAAATTGGTATTGTTATTATAATTTTACGGCTGTATAATCTTTGTGGGAAGCTCATGTCTATTTCAAAAAATGCATCATTTCACATGAAAACCCCACATAATATTATTTCATGACTCCAACGGGTACATGACTACGCTTTGTTGGGCGGCAGTGTAGTATAATGGTTAAGGAACTGGCCTTGTAACCGAAAGGTTGCAGGTTCGATTCCCAGGTAGGACACTGCCGTTGTACCCTTGAGCAAGGTACTTAACCTGAATTGCTTCAGTATATATCCAGCTGTATAAATGGATAATAAGTAAAATATGATACAAACTTGTGTAAGTCGCTCTGGATAAGAATGTCTGCTACATGCCTGTAATGTAATGTAGAAGGGTAGGCCATAAAACCTCGGACTGAATTTCTAATTGTTAACACCTGACATCACACTGAGCGCAGCTGTACAAAAAGAAAATAAATGTACACATTCTCTTCAATGGTAAGATGAAAAAACACAGGGCCAAGTTACATTAAATAATGTATGAAACATTGGATAGCATTGCTTTTGAATAGAGCTCATTTAATTAGTGTGAGCTAAGATAGCCAATATTGTTTCTTGTAACTTGGCCTCATTTTGAGATCAATATTAAACAATGCAAGATTAAACATTTAGTGAATGTCAGTGAGCAGGTGTGCAGAATTTATAAGGAGGCCTGTCCCTAGATTGTCCTCTCATTGGTCAAAAGTTACATCAGCTCATCAAACATAGTACGCACAAACCCCTGGTAATCAATTAAGACACCATGTGTTAGTCATTTTTTAGAATGATTAAAAGGAGTGATTAGGGAAAGACATGATTAATAAGAAATACAAAAGACCTTTTAATGCAGAAATAATGTATAAAGATTGAAATACTGTGTATATAAAAATAACACAGTAATACCTGAGGATTTAATTAAAACTATCTAAAATTCCCCAAGCACAAATATTTATTAATAACCTTCTAACTTCCTAATTTGCATTAACAAGAGGTACAAGACAAGGCAATCCCATATAACTCCCTATGAATATGATATTAACAATTAAAATGCATTTTTTGTTCTCTAATGTATCAGTAACATCTCCAGAATCCTTTTTTCAAAATCTTTTTTGCAATAATTAGTTTTATATGGTCTAAGAAATGTCGCAGATTTAAGTGGTACCTTCATCTTTTGTGAAGAAGCCTTAAATCTACCAGACTGACTATGAATTAGTTTGCTATTTGTATAATATTGTGAATAATTTGCAAGAGAAAATTTGATCAAGTACTAGGTAATAACTTTCTTTGGGTTGTTTTCAAATATTAAGACAAAACATTTGACAATTTTACTATTAATAACACTATTCAGCGCTAGCATAAAATCAAGAAACTAAAACATATAACAATCCCTTTCAAAACACCTAGTTTGGAAAAAAAACCTGCTATTTGGAACAATCTGTGGCTGTCAGTCCAAAATAAGGCATATCACTGGCCTCCTGGGAAACAATGTATTCTCAATATATTACTGTGATTATTATTAATGAACAAGTAATGTATTTTACTGATTTAAAAAAGATATAAACTCATAGTAATAAAGAATCATTTTATATGTGCAAATTAAAGGGATCATTAAGAATAATTTCTCACTGCATAATGTAGGAAATACAAGTGTGAGAGATTGTGTTCTAGTCAACACAGTAAAAATGTTAACATAAATTCTGTAAGATATTAATCAAGTAAAATCAAGATGAAATAACACAAAAAATACTAAACAAATGTAATAGAGTGAGGCAGACCTTGAGAGTAAAATCTACTCTACTCTTTGTTAAATAAAGATGTTTATATCACAGATGTGTATAAGGTTAAACTGACTTATATGAGCTTTAAGAACCACAATCCACTTTGATTTATCAGCAGTTTGTCCCTTGTTCAGTCCTGTGGCAGCCCTACTGTATCGTTTTTACTCCCTGTCTAGTTTCAGGTCCCTGTCTGTAAACTACAAGTACAATAACTGTCCAAGAGAGGGGAGGAGGGCTGAGCACATTTGTTCTGTGCATGTTGTTATTGTACTTGTAGTTTGCATGACTAATGATTGTTAATGAGTTTTTATTATTTTTGTGTTCATTATTGTTATTATTGGTATTACCATTATTAAAAATGCAACTGCATCTATATCATATAAATAGGATGCATATTAATATTGAATATCAGCTGAGCAAAAGATTTTGGGGGGGACACCATGGGGGATAGTCCTTCTAAAATAAGGAATGTTGTCACAGTTGGGGACACAATTGGAGAACATCCATTAGCAGGCCTAACCTTACCTGCCTTTGGGTTAATAAAATTGTAAGATGCATTATGAAATATAATATTTAAGATAAAAGTACCCAAATGACCACATTTTCCCACTTCCGTGACTGATGTGCAGTACACTTAACCTCTCAACCTATTATGATAATTCGTTTCTTAACAAGGAAATTGCAAAACAAAAAATTATAAACAAATAAAAGCACATGGAAAAATAGGAGGCTCTTCAGCTGGAGAGAACCCAACATATACCTGATAAATCTGGGTATTCTTCAGAAAAATAAATTGACAAATAACTGCCCAACATTGCCAGGGTTTTAAAAATTCCAAGCCAATGTCATGTCAGCTATCAGCAAAATTGGACAAAACTATCACAAAACTAGAATAACACCCAAAACCTTGAGTGCATTCAACAAAACTGGTTTTGATAAGTCCAAAAATAAATCGGAGAACATTGTATGTAACTAGTTACGTATAATGAACAAGTGCACAGATATAGAATTAATTAAATTATGAGAGTCCAAGGTCACTTCTCCTCTGGAGCAACCTACATTTTTACATTTAGAATATGGAGAGTGAACTACTCACAGACAAGATGACCTTCACATCCATAAGACCGACACACAGACACCACTATACACACACACGTACCTACACACCTACTTGTGTACACACACACCCACAAATGTACACACGCACCCACCCACACAATCTGTTTCCCTTTTCAAGATTCATTATTTCGTACAAAGAGATTTCATCTCATCTTTCATATCAACATGAATTTTCTCCTGTCTTTTAAAAACATATATTTTTCAGACATTCACATCAAACAGTCTCAGGCTCTCCCTGTACACTTCCTGATTTATGCTGAATGCTGTGTAATTCCTAAAATGACATTATGGCTTTTGAGTATTCATCTGTTATGATGCAGACAGCCAAGCACAGACACCACCGAGGATGACAGCAAGATCTTTAAAATATGATGCATCTTTACTGCAGGATGACTCACAGCCATTCTTCTGCTTCCATTTTTGGATTTTTTTGTTTGTTTTTTTGTTCAGTTGATTGTAACATCTCTGGCATACCCCTGTGAAACCTTGAGAATGTCTTCTTAAAGCCTGTAACCCCTTCTGAGAGCAACTGAAAGGTATTACTATGAATAATTAGAGCTAGAGGTACTTACAATTCTTAGTTACCTCAAAACAATTTAAGACAATATTTTCTTTGTAGCCTACTTTTTTTTTTGCCAGAATACTAAAATTATGTTTTTCAGTGTGTTGGGGTCTGCTGTTTACCCTTTCCATGTGATTTAAAAATGACATGCCCCTGGGTACCGCACATTTAAGGCCACACCTTTTCTTGGGCACTTGATTTTTAGCTCCTATTAGCCTAAATCTGATATTTTATGGGCATAATTCTGGTTTGATGAACTGATTAGTTTGCATTTATAATCCGGGATAGGCAGTGTAGGGTTGTAGGGTGTAGTATGGTTTACAGAAGTGTGCCTCTTATTGGACCCCCAAAGTAGAACAGACTGTTTATCAGACCTTGCTGACTTCCTGCCAGCAGCATAAAGAAACAAAGCTATTGCCCAATAGCACAGTTGCAGTCATTCTGCTATCCCCATGGAATGCTCCCAGAACTGCTTAAGTTTAAACAGCATCATGTGACCATAGGTTTTACGTATACAGTAATCATGTTGGTTGTTGTTGGAAAGCCTATGTCATGGGGAAGTTGGTGTCATTGGTGGTGTGGTACGGTGAGCGCTGAATAAAGATCTTGGAACACTATTCAAGAGTGAAAATTCTCCCGAAATTCTGCGTTGCTTAAGTTATTTGTGATTCAGACATTTGACTTATCCGTTGTTTTAAGCGTCTCTCCAGTACATACACGCCATTACGTGCACGGGGTGGAGATTTGATGAAAAGGAGGCATGTCTGCAAGATACGCGTATTCAGAGTTTAAACTTAATTTCTTTCCGTGCAACTTTGTTCGGAAAAAAAGGTAGTTTGTCTAGCGCCGCCAATAGATGGTTATGAAAAATACAGTATCTTTCACAAAAATGGATATTAGAATGAATGCATGTTCTTTGAAAAAAAAAGTTTTATTTTCCTTTACCTAGCCTACTTACAATTATCAAAAATGATCAACTGTCATAAAAAGAAAAATATGTAAAAGTAGGCTTGACTGTCTGGTATATAATACCAGACCAATATTAGATGGATTCATTGATAGACAGTGTTTGGATCATAATTGCTTTGACAGAGAGATTTTGTAGCCTACTTGTGTAAGCACAGCTGCTCCAGAATTATTAGGAAGCGCAAAGTAACTCCCCACAGTGTAGATCTACCAGTGCTCCAGGTTAAAATCTCTCTCCTTCCTGGCCACATCCTTCCAGCATGTGACAGATGCACTCAAAAAATAAATCTTTGGACAGTGGTTACAAGTAATGGGCTATTATATTATTAAGTACATGTGACTTCAGCTCGTTAAGTGAAAGACATCGCATCTGGGCTATTATGTTACCGTACATTACTTTATTAGGTAGGCAAAATCGTAAAAAAAAAAAATGTATATATCTTTTTTTTTTTTTAAAGTAAATCCAACTATTTATTTGTTTACTTAGTAATATTGTGTGCAACCCCTGTCCAGCGATTATTTGTGTGATTGTGTGACGGGTATATCCCAGTCATCAATAGAAGCTATTTTATCAATGTGATGTATTAATACATTCACTGCATGCCTATAAAGGCAGGATTTTCCAAAAGGCAAATGTGGTTATTAAAGGCACTGTCACTGACACGTTGAAAACGCATAGTAGATACCTGGCAACCCAGGGGGCAGGTACAAGAAACAGGTCATTAGAATATCATGCCCTGTACTACCCACATTTTGAGATAAGCACCTGCGCAACACAAGTTAGAATACGGCGTAAGTCAGCTTGCGTTAAATCTGTGTAGGAGAGGCACTTATGACTTAAGTTGGCCCCTAGTGGTTTTAAAGGGTTAATAAACACCGGCTTTTGTTCTCTCTCTGCCCAGTTCACAATTTCAAAAGATGCAAATTGGGCTCGAGTGAGAGAGCACAGACAGGGGAGGGGAAAGAGGGAGGAGTTACAGTTGGGGGGAGGGGCGATATATCCATTTGGTAATGTGTCATAGGCACGTAGGTGGAGCTAGCAAGGGGAAAACCTTTTGAAATTAAAGGGCTAACGTTAATCTGCGCAGTTTTAATACCCATCAATCAAGAAGATGGGAGATGGGCCATTGACTTGCTTACGTGGAAAAAAGGCTTTTACCTTTTTTCACGTCACAAATGTTTGCTAAGACCTTAAAGGGGTAATAAACACTAAATCACATATTTTGAGTTAGAAATCCGAGTATCTTGTCCCAATTTCATGAATAACATATAGCCTATTGTTAAAAAAAAAATAATAATGTAATTAAGCCGTGCCACCGCATTTTGTGTCAAAAAAGACTCATTCGCTGAATCCAAACTGAAAAGTTGTTTTAGCCACGCCCCTATTCGTGACGTGAAAAGGATATCTGGACCCCATAGTCACTCGCCTATACACTAGTGCCGTCACAAGATACACGTAGTATCCTTGTAGGCTACACAAGCCAGAGGCACGGGCGTGTCTACCAAGATAGATAGTGTGGCTCAATACGGATCGCTATTGGAGGAAAGAGGCTATAGTCATTTGTAGTCTCCTTCTATGTACAACTGTTAGCACAGAGGAAAGGTGAAAACATTAATTTTAAGTGAGATAGCCGAGTAAAACTGAGAACATTAAATTAATTCCATTCCGGTAGCACCAGGTAAGACTACACACATTCCTTTTTTAAGAAAAATTATTTCCAATGATTTCAGCTCAACCACTTATATGTTTATATCGGTATCATAAGCTTCCACAGAAGGGATCTGGCATACTTACACGAGAATGCTAATCATCACAGTATAATTTACTGTATTTTTTGGCTATTATACTGTGAACATATATCCTCCAACAGCTTTTGATAGAATGTAGGGGATTTATATAGTATAAATACATGCAGTACATGCTTCAAAGGATCTGTCTGCCAGCCTGCCACAGTGCTGTGCCGTGTCCCTTCAGAACCATGCCTTTCCTTCCATGCTTTATCACTCCTGAAATTTTGTTGGCTGAAATTTTCAGGGCATTTAAAAGGATCATACACTTCTGTTTTAAAAAAAAATATATTATTTCAGTTTTAGTGTGTGTTTTTGATTTGCACAGACAGTTTTTATGTGCAATGGCAGATATTGTAGATATTTATAGAAGTTTCTGATTACTTGGCAGCTTTACAATGGGGGATTGTGGTCTAAAGCAAAAAAATACACTTCAAGTAACTCCAAAGCAGCTTGAACAGCAATGCCTCCAGCGGTTATACGTGTGTATATTACCCGATTATTCTTTAAAAAAAGTATGTTTCATTTGGTTGGGAGTATATTTCCTATGGTGCATGCAACCTGAGACTGCTGTACTCAAGGACAGAGGTACCAACACAATATAAAAACTGATAGAATGTACTGAGTGAATGTATGCACCAAGTTTGTCATTCTTCTCATTAGAGACAGGTATAAGAAATAATACAGTACCCCTGGGACCACAGTGCAGTATAATAAGAGCCATGAACAATTAAAAACATAAATAAATACAGGAATTAGCCTAACATAAAAAATAAAAAAAGACAACGAACAATAAATGCAAAGTACACATTTTTCCTTCTTGGGGGATTTCTTTCAAAGTCAGATTGGACTGCATATGATCCACGAAACAGTTGATTGGCTTTTTAATAGGTTCCTGCATGCATTGCTCCAGAAAGCCCCGAAATTAGCAATTCTCATTACATTACATTACATTACAGGCATTTAGCAGACGCTCTTATCCAGAGCGACTTACACAACTTCTTATATCTTATTACAATTATCCGTTCATACAGCTGGATATATACTGAAGCAAGTCAGGTTAAGTACCTTGCTCAAGGGTACAACGGCAGTGTCCTACCTGGGAATCGAACCTGCAACCTTTCGGTTACAAGTCCAGTTCCTTAACCATTATACTACACTGCCGCCCCTTACGCTGCCAAGTAATCCTTACGCTGTGGTGCGATTTGCATTCCGCTGCACTAAAATTGAACTGGGCTGCTCCCTCTTGATGGACACACCCCCCCAACAGCGGACAGCGAGTCACAAAATGACCAATGTGTGCAAATATTGAGTGGATTTAGGCTGTTAATTTACAGCAAGTTAGCCTGGGGGCAATATCCAATGGCAAGATGCTAATTGTTAGCATTGCTCCAGTTCAGGATTTGCAATAATTTAGCTACAACGGCGAGACCAGGATAGCTTAACATATTGTTTTACTCCCCCCCCCAAAATAGTATAATTTTTTTTAGAAATGGGTGAACTATCCCTTTAAGCATTGAAGGTTGTGTTTCCTAAGCAATAACAAACAAACTGAATGATATGGGAAACAAAAACATCAGAAATATTAGGCTTACATGCTTAACTATAATATTTTTTTGCCTGTGGCTGAATTGTTTTAGGGCACCCCCTGGTTAAAAAAAATTTAAAAAAATTTCGGAATATCTGCTAATAGAACTTCTATTTCATTGTCGGAATAATTTTTCCTTTAAATTTTTCTGGGTCATTTTGAATTGTAAATGGAATTTGCACTTCCATATATGCCAATTAATGGGTGTGGATTTATGCTAATCATGAAGAAATGTGTACGCGCCTGTCATTTAAGATGAATCAGAATGCATGAACATGCGCACGGGAATAGGAACAAATCTGCCTTTCCGCACAGTTTGATGAATCGGGAGTACATTTATTGTACAAAATATGTTTGTAAATGTATGCACAAATTTAGGAAGGTTTCATAAATGAGGCTCATAGAATGTACAGAATTGTCGTTTTTATCAAGACTGTTTTGTGACATAATAAGGAACCATTGTCGCTATAACATTGGTTTCAAAAAATAGTTCATATAGAGAGAATTGTGAGTTTTTACACTTTCAAACAGTGTATTGTGCTACCAGATTGATTGAAAATTTCACTGTAAAAAAAAAGAAAAAAGAAAAAATGCAAATGATATAAAGCACTTCCAGCCCCTCAAGCCTGTGCTAGTTACGGGGTTAATCATAACCATTAATAACATTCCTTTTCTCACTCTCTTTCTCTTTTGTTCTAAGGAATTGTACAAGCGCTCAGAGTCCCGGTGGCATCTAGCCAACATCAGTGGGAAAACGTCCATAATTTTGACGGACCAACAGCTGTTCAGCCATGTTCAGCTTGAAATAACAGTAGAGGGATGTGTGCCTGCAGCCCATACGGGCTCCTAGAAAGCTGCAGTACTCACATCCACCCACCTTTCATTCCCGATTCTCTCCCCTTCCTGCAATGACAGCCAGTACCAGGGGGCCCTAAACCAAACATGGCATTGTCCAGAGAGCCTGTTAATTGTGCGGTGATAGACAGCAGTCATATTTACAGAAGGAAGAGAGCTGGGGGGTATTTCACAAAGCACGATTAAGCTGTAAACCTGGCTTATTTCAGTAAGCCTGGATAGGTTCTGGGATAACTTTGTTTCACAATGCCAGTTGTGTTGCTAAGGCAACATATGCGTTGGGGCTTGCCTGGGAGCAGGCTAACGTGGTTCAAGCTTGACATATTTGCAGTCGGTGTTAGTGACACCGACTCAAACAGACCACTGGCTTAAATGTTTCAGACCCTTTTTTGTCAAGTAATTCCTTTTTATGTTGTCATAATATTAAAACAATTACAAAAAAACTAAAACACATTTTTTTACCTTGTTTCTATTTGCAGGTTATGCTATGAAATAATTCCCTTTATGTCATAATATTATTAAACCATTTAAAATTTGTTTTTGACTGTGACATACAGAACGATGTCGACATTCGCAACATAGATGGTTGTTAATGGAAATATTGGGCCCGATTATGTAGTGTATACAAAATAATGTGTCTGGTTCTGTTTCAATCATGGCATGTCCATTCATTGACAACCCTGTAGATGAGGGGCACAGATAGTAAAGAGAGCGTTTCGAGCTGGGAGGGTGTTCCGAGATTGGATCTGCAGGCAGTTATGAATGCTACAGATTTTACAGGGAGGGAATAATCTTGATTTGCAATTTGCTAGAGGCCGATGAAATGAAATGCATTGCAGTCCATTAGAGGAATACAAACTGTGTGCAAGTTGTGTTTTTTGGCAAGTGGCACTCCTAAATGTCTTTATAACATTTATAACAAACTGCACACCAAGGAAGGTTTTTACAGAATTGTAGGTACGCTATTTAATAGGTTATTTTTTAGTTCCATAACGTACAGGTAGCCAAATGGTTTTCATACACGCACTGTCAGCATAACCAAAGCCTACGCACTAACCTTTAACCGATACATGCAGAAGGCCAATAACTTTTTGCACTGTTCGTTTTACCACAGCTATTTGGCTATGGTCATCATTTCACCATTTCTATAGATGATCTGCAGCTTTGATTGCCTCTTCACAAACATTTTGATTTGTATTCCGTTCCTTTTTGTCCCACTGTGATTGCTTTTAAATTGCTACATGACAAAAAGTAGCCTACTATTAAAATACTTTTTTTAAATTGAGGAGATACGTATGTTAGTCCTATGTGCTTTGCATTTCTGTGCTCGGCAATCGATTCCCAGGCTGCGTCTCTTGCTTTATTAATTACTGTGGCGTTGCCTTTTTTGTAATTATAGACTTGTTAGGGCCCTATCTTACACCCGGCGCAAAGCGGCGCTAACCCAAATGCAAGTGTCTTTGCTATCTTACACCCGGCGCTAGGTTAATTATAACACCTAGCGCTTATGTCCTTTAACTACCATGTATTCTTGCGCCCGTTGCAAGTGAACTGGGCGTGTTGGTCTTAAGATGAGGAGTGGCCAGGATTATTTTTGGCGTATTGCTATCTTGCACTAGAACCACCACAAACCTGGTCTAAAGTCATGTCGCAGTTGTTTATATGTTATTTTAACGGCGCATATAAGTGCATCTACATAGGCGTGTGCACAACGCGTGTACCCTCCTGTCTGTTACACACAGGGGCGCACACAAGCATGACTAAAATATCTAGATCACAATGTGAAATATTATTATTGTGTAGGCTATATCAAAAATGCATAATAATAAAAGGTTCCATAGGTCCACATACCTTTCCCTCAGCGAAGGGAAACGATGCCACATTACATTGCTCTCAGCCCACTCCATCAACATCCAGGCGATGTGCGATGGTACGGGACAATGGCTATCCATTAAAAAGGAGCTGATGACACCTATATCAAGCCTAATGCGCAAATTGTCATTTGCACCTAATGTGTGAATTGTCATTCAATGGAAAACTTGCGCACTGCAATAGACGGACATTTGAGTTGTTATTTTTGGTTTTATTATTTATTATTATTGTTTTTTTCGATAGCGTATGGTTAAAAAACGGAGATAAATGTCATCATGTTAACTGAATTGTGACCTTAGCTATTCTTTGTCCTTTATATTTTTTAAATTACTGACAAGGTTTCCATACCCTCAGCTTATTAAAACCCCGCTGATTTCACCTGTTATTCCATAACTGAACAAAAGATTTTAAAGAGAACTAAGCGTCTAATTAGAAAGGAAATTTGCAGCACGTCACACAATTAATTTACAATTAATTTTAATTCCATTATCTGCATGTGTGCTTTACAGGAGCAGGTCTGTTTCCTCTGCTGTAAATCACACTTTTCACAGTCTTCCTTGGAAAGTGGATTGTTTTAAAGTATTACGCTACCAGTAAAACAGGTTGGTCACATTTCCATAAGCAGGACATTATAAAACAAGGGAAAATATGCTGAACCTATGGGTTGCCGACCTGACAGATTTATTGTATTTAGTGTCATCATTAAAGAGATACTGCAGAGGCTTTTCTAAGGCCCTTTTTTCTGCTTCAATTTGAACTGAAACTCGTGAGTAGGCGTGGTCATATGACAATGATGCCACGTAGTCATATTATGAATATTCATACGGTCAAGGAGTGAAAGGGTGTGTCTTGGTGAACTGACTCAGCCCCCTTCCAGCTCTCTCCTCACAACTAAATAAAATGGCAAGTGACAGCAGTACTGCAGGGAGTTTTGAGGTGGAGGAGTTTGAAGTGGAGGAAGAGGATTCCTTCGTGGTGGAAGACTCTCCTCGCGAAGATGTTTCTCGGGCAATACAGCCGTATTCATTCGAGCCACTGGCAGCAGCAGCCGCAGCCGCCGCCCCGGCTGTATTAGTTGAGCAACGTCTTCGCGAGGAGAGGACCCGGGATGTAACTGAATGGTAAAGCTAACGTTACCTAGCTAAGTTAGCTTGTTTGTCTGCCTAAAGTAACGTTACTATTGAATACATTCAAATACACAGCAAAACCCAGTCACACAGTAACGTTAGTATATTGAACATGGCTGGTTGTAGCGCCCTCATAACTTCACTTGGTCCGGAGAGAATTATCATTTATTAGCTAACATTATTCATAAATGATATAGCTAATATAACTAGCTAGCTAAGTTACCAATTCTCTCTGGACCAAACGGGGCTAAACTCACACACAATAGACTGCCTTGCATTACCTAACTTATCGATACATTCCGTCCGAGTTACTGACCAACTGGTTACTGGTTTTGCTAGGGCTGTAATGTATTATTGCTATCGTTTATTAGCTAACGTTGCGTATTCATAAAAGATAGCTCACACAATAGGTTGCCTTCAACCCCACATTAGCTATTACCTATCAGTAATGTCAACCGTTTGCAAAAGCATTTTTGTTGTAGTTTGTACAGATAACTTGCATGTAAACAGAAACAAACTAATGTCCCAACAGGTGTGCTTGTGGCCACTGCTCTAACCTGTCCCCTCCAGAAAACGTATGTTGCCGTGAGGTTACTGAGGTAACGTTATGTCAGCGTAGTTATTCTTTGTTCATATTCTTGATTTGTCTAATACTGCTGTGCCGTAGTCGGGCATGCTTGGCCCAACTGTATAATAGTGGCCAATACATGTGCAATTACACAATGTCACAAATACAATGTAATAGGTATATTGTACTTAGCTGTTTTACTTAGCTGATGTAATGATTACAAATACACAGGTATGGGAGACGATCCATCCATCACTGTTGGGATGGCACCTGGCTTCAGCGACGGAGTTTTATAGAAGTCCATCTCAAAGCCAGTTAAATTGTGGTAGCAGTCCGGTGTGAAGTGCGCGTTGCACACTAGGGCTTTCTTCGGCAAGTCCGCGTGCTCTACACCGATAGCTTGAAGCCACTGGCTAAGTAGCGCTGGGTCTCTCGGCAGACTATGAAAGCTAGCAGAGCCGGTGGCGTTGCACCGAGGAACGATACATCTCTGACTCCTTGGCATAATGCAGGCAAGTTAGCTAAAGATACCAAGTAGTAAGACGTCGTATATGAATAACTGTAGCTCGATATAAGTCGTAATATTAACGTTAGCAATAATACAAAGCAATTTGCATTTGAACTTGAACTAGCTAATTAGCAGTACAAGGGTCTCAATCTCAGAAAGAAAAAAAAAAATCGTCGTTCTCTGCTTTTATACCACATGCCCAGCCAAGACCCACCCCTAGGACCACCTCAAGTCCACCCATTTTTATGTTAAGGATTTCGTGACGTCACGAATCCCCGGAAGCCAGCATATTGGTAAGTCTACACAAAAACTCAGATAAAACCATTTTTACTAAACATAAAATTTTCGGACATAAACAGTTGTGTATGATCATAATCTAACTCAAAACATAGGTTGTCAACGGGAAAAGTCAGTTTTTGACTGCAGTATCACTTTAAGGCAAAATTACGTTATTAATCAAAATTAGAATGCAGGTAGCCTAATGAACTTTGGATGAAGCTTGAACATGAGTTCATTGCATAATCAAACGAAATTCGTTAAACAAGCAGGCTAATTTGACGTTTTCTGCACGAGCATGTCTGTTTCGCCATCATAAGCAATCCGCCAAGGCGGAAAAGCAGGCTTTTAAGGGGAATGGGATATGACATTTTGATTGGTTTATTGCATGTCACGCCCAAGACACACCTATAATTAATGAAGAGACTAGGTTCAGCCCAGTTGCACCTTGCGCCGTGCTTAGTGCCCAAAAAACACGCCGTTAAAATAGCAAAAGTGGACTTGGACACGCCCTAAATGGACTCAGCGCCATGCGCTTAGACCAAGCGTCAAGATATGGCCCGTAATCTTCATAAAAGTGCATAATGAGTTCCTTTTCACCAGCTGTAAACGACAATGTACATTATTTTGCCAATTTAATCTGATCAAATGTTTAAATTGACATTCACTTAATCGGGCTGTTTAAATAATCCATGAATGCGCACGTAACTTCATTACCCAAACCTGGCTTTCATCAGGCTTGAATTAGCTTCAACTCTTGAGCTGCAATCTAGCTTCGTGAAACAGAATTTATCCACGCTGTCTAACCTGGCTAATTGAAGCCAGGCTTATTTTAGTAAGCCTGGATATTCTTAGCCAGCTCTGTGAAATACCCCCCTGCTAAAAATGGAATACTTCATCATCAGTGGGGCTCATTCCTTGATACTGAAGTGCAGCTAATTTTAGTGTGAACTAGGGTGACCATATTTGGGATTTTAAAAAAAGTCGATGTGGTGGGCGGGGTTTGTGTACATAATACTTGGCTATTTGTTTGTTTATATATACGTATATGGTCTACAAGCAAAACCTAAGTGAACATTTTAGAAATTTAGAAATCCCACCTGGACGGATATTTACATTTATTCTTTTTTACAGGAGGAAGAGAGTAAAAAAGAAAAAGATGTACGGGAAATAGAGGATTTCTGGTCAACCTATGTGAACTGTCTTATGGTTAAGGCCCTGGATTCACATACCCTCATTTCTATTATAAATTGATATCATCGCCACAGGCATGAGAAAAGTGACCATTATGTTTAAGACATATTGTGGTCGTTTTTCTGTAATCCTTATGTTTTTTGTTTTTTTTTCCCCCCAGTACTGTTTAACTGAGTGGTCTATGCCCACCCTGTTGAGCTAAATGCACGAATGCTACTTTTGGTAGACCTTTTCATTTAGGATCGCCACTTGTTCCGTATAATACAGAATCGTCCCTTGATGTATTTAAGAGTAAAATGTTGCTTTCCTTATTGAATCAATGTGGGGCACAATTAGCATTTTCCTCTCACATGAAATAGGCTAGTTGAGACACAGCATTACGCAATTGAAGGTGGCAGCCCTATTTTTGTTACAGGTCGCCGACTCAAACTCCCTCTGAATGACATGTCATCCTCCAACCAGATACTGATTAAAGTTTCCACCTCGTCCTTGGTCCATTTTGTTTTCCCATTTCCATTTTTCTTTTATTTGAAGACTCATGTGCTGTCTAGCTGCTGCTAATTGTCATGGCTACTGCAGTAAAAATTGCGCTTGGTCTGCTTGATGATTCTCTGTATTTGAAGTCAGCAATGTTCAGTACTGCAAGCTCCATCCCATAGTTTGCGACCCATAGAAAAGTACCACCTCATGAGCAGGAACTAAAAAGGGGGACAGGAACTGAAATCAGGGTTCCTCCAATGGAAAAGGGGCTAAAGTTGCAGTTTGTGAGTTCTGGAAAAGGTTCCTCTGGTGGAAAAGGGGCGTTAAAGCAGTTATGGCGGCACGCTGTAGTACTGTGGGCCTAGGCCCCAACACTTTTCTCATTAGCCCACAATTTTTTTAACTGAAGCAGTTGAAAATGTCTGTCAATAATAACCAATTAAACACTACGTTTCCCATTGTCATGCCTATAAGATATAAGCAATACACCTGTTGACCAATCAAAAACTGTAGCATCCACTGACTTAGCCAATCACTGCTGACCACAGCAGATCTGAAGCACCCACTGCACAGTACGCACAGTGATTTTAGACATTCCCCTGTGAAACATTATTACATTGATAGTATACATTTTTTGCGATATTAATGCAAAATAGATATAACGTTATCATCTTCCACCACAGTCCGGTGAGAGCTATGTGCTCCTCGTCTCTGGTCCGAATGTAGCAAAATTCAGTAGCCACGCCCAGTCCGCCATTGACTACGACAGCCCGCGGTACGCCATGCGCCAGCCGAAAAATAGAGCCCTTAGGCTACTTTTCGTTTTTTTGGAAATGCTTAGTTTCAGTTCTAGGTTTTTTTTTTTTTGGGCGTGTACCTCATTTGTTAGGGGTAATGTTTTTAAGGTTTAATGACAAGTATTGTGCACATGTTTAAAACAGGTATTGTGTAAAGCAAACAATGAATCTAATTCTTCTTAAAGGGTAACAAAGCACTAAAACAACTTCTTTTAGATAAATGATACATTTGGCTTTACTGATTGATCCTGGTCCAGATCTTGACAAATTACTGCAGTCAGCACAAACAAGTGTAAACTTGGCTCAAAAGTGTCTCTAGTGGTAAAACGTTAGGTACTGCACATTCAATCTTTGATTGGCCAGAAATTTCCTCCAGCTGACCTATTCCTCCCGGTGACGAAATACAAACCTGTACAGCTATGCCCACCAATAGTTTGGTGGCTACACCTTGAAGTTTTGGAGTGAGGGCGGGCAGCGTGGTGGTTCGGTGTGGAGAGGAGATAGAGTGAGCGATATAGTTAGCTTACAGTTTAGCTTTTTTGAATATTCTAGTTATAGTAGCCTATTTATTTTTGGTATATATTTTTTTATAGTTAGCTTGATAGTCCCTTGTTTTTTGATAGTTCGTTTTTCAGTCTAGTTTAGCAAGTAGCTGGCTAGGTTATTTAAAAAAAAAAAATATATATAGTATAAAGCATATGAAAACTGCGTAACGTTATCTGACAGGGACGTGAAGAGCGACTCTCTGCGTTGCATGCACGGTGTGGATATTTCCTGCATTTTTATGTTAAAATAAAACTAAATTTTACATTCTGATGAGGTAAGTAAAGTATCAGTTGTTTACTTTGTTCACACTGTGTCCTTGCTGGCCTGTTTATGTTAAATATCTTTTGTAAACAAACTATTACTCGCGCTGCACGACACCGTTCAGTGTGAGCTGCAGTGCTGACTGTGCACGAGAGCAGTTATTTACATTTTGTTGGTTAATGAAGTCACTTTTAAAAAATATTGTTGAATTTATGTTTTAGGGTATTATGTCCCTATGCCACCTCATGAGTACGCCCCTTTAAATCTTTTGTATGCTAATGAGTTTCCTTCGACCCGAGTCTTGATTGGAAATTGCCGACATCTCTTGCAGATTTGCCTGAGAGCATTATGTATTCACAGTGATCTCTACTCGATGTTGGTTCATTTTTCCTTTGATTAACTGCATGCACATTGCCAGCTTGCTGCCATGCTTGAATGCATTTTAAAGTAGCATTGTGGTGCTTGTTTCAGGTTGTAGACTATGGAGCGCTTACTATATTTTGTAGTTCGTCGTAGTTGCCTGTTGTAGGGGTGCGCATTTTTGCTGGTTGTTTTTCTGTGTGATTCCCTGTTTTTAAGGCCGTTTTGACTTTGCTTTGTGTGAGCATATCTGTTAAGCTAGAAGGTATTTATCTTTATAAGCTGCTTGTGAGGTTGTGGCTACTTTGCTGTATTGCATTTTGTTGTGTGATACTTGTCTCGTGCCTGTGTGGTCTGGTTGTGATGCCTGGAAGGAGTGTAAACACGGAGACTCGCAAGACAACTGAGGAGGCACATTTAACCAGTGTTTTGTTTTGGAGAATTTTGTGTCGTTCTCATGTGGCGAACTTCTTGTATTCTCGTTTTGGGGAGGTTGGATACAGGGTTCCAACGCTTCCTGTTTTGAAACCACCGGCCGTCTCGTGTCTCACCATCCGTGTTCTTTGGATTCCAGATCTTGTGTTTGTCTTGTTTCTTGTTTGCCGATACTTCTACCAGAATGCCTTTCCCTTTGTTACATGTTTGTGATATTTTAATAAAATAATTTTGTAACCTTCCCTTTGTTTTTCAAATCTTTTATGCTGCGGCCCTTTGAGCCGGGGTCATATCAGGTATGAGCGTCGCGAACAAGTGCTCAGGGCAAGTTCTGTCAAATACCACTTGCTGTGGCCTCCACCACCTCAGCCACCACCTATTGTTTGGATCTGATTCTATGCACTTGGGGGGTTTTGTTGTACATCTCCTGTTTAGTAGGGAAGATGTGTTGTGCTCCCTGTTTGATAGGTAGTGCACGCTGGTGCGTGCACTAGAAGTACATAGAGCAGATCCATTCAGCGCCAAACCAAAATATTATATATTCATTCATATATCAAATGCGTGTATTTTAGCTTTGCAACGTACGTCCCTAACAGACATTCTCTCTTGGAGAGAGTTCAGTGCAGTGACCACATGTGCACCCGTTGAAATGGAAACCAGCGTGTGATTTTCTGTTTGCTGGCCACGTCTTTATAAGCTCAGACGGGGGCTCGGCAGCAGCTTGAGCTAGCGTGTTTTGTGTGTGAGTGAGAGATGTAGAGTGGAGCAAAGCAGCCGCTGTGAGTGCTGTCCAGAGTAGAAATTAGCTTTTGGCTACTAGTGGGGGGGGGGGGGGGGGGGAATGCTGGGGCGTGGTTTGATACCTGGTGCTCAGCCCCTATATTATAACCTTATCACACCCAGATTTGGCAATTTTTCAAATTTTAAAAGGGGGTGGGGTCTAGCGAAACCAGCGTGTTTTGTTACCCTTTAACATTTATTTAAATTAATTTTGCAAACTCTCAAACTAGCTTGAAGCCTTGAATGATCAAATGAAAACAGAACTGAACAACAATCCACTATATGTGGACATATAAACAAATGTGTGTGTGTGTGTGTGTGTGTGTGTGTGTGTGTGTGTGTGTTAGGCAACTAGAATTAATTGATAAGCACACCACATACTATCTTATCAAGATCTACCACAATGTACTAACTCTTGTCTAATCCCAAATAGGACTGTGACGTTTTCTCCCCAATATTTTTGACACGTTTCAAAGCCACCTCAGCAGTGGAGTCTGGAATAAGGTGACACATGCTGGCACACTGGTATTTTTCTTAATTTCCTCATTCAAAAATGCATGAACACAAAATACCCACAGATAGAGTGGACTGATTTGTCAGTCTGTAGAATAGCATCAGCATCTTCTGAAGTATAGCATTCAACAGAAAGAGGGATAAAATTGTCCACCAAAGTTCTTTCTTCCTGGCACAAACATTATCAAAAAGAACATTTCATTTTTTTCAATTAAATTAATTTTAGTTTCCTATGAGAACCTTGGTTCATGCACAGTCAAATCTCATTTGCTTCTAGAGCCAAACCTAATGTTGAATTGCTGGCCCAGATGTTATTAAACAAAATTCAAATCTTAAGTAAAGGTTATATCCCTCACAATTATGTCACTTTTGCAGGAGGATTTTTAAGTTTTAATTATGCTGTTTCACGATCATTGCTCTGACATCATATGTGCCTATGCAAATACCGCAATGCTACTGTACAGCAAAGCAGCATAATGCTGCTTATTATGATCCATGATGTGATCTATGTGTGTAATCCTAACCTCAATTACTGTGGTGGAACAACACATTTGTTGACAACCCTGCTTTAACGTGAGACTATGCATGAAAGCCAAGCAATCAGAAGCAGCATATGAAGACACTTGCTGAAAGTGGTAGAAAGTAAACTATAATCATTAAAACCAAGGACAAGTGTGAGTGTTCAACTGGCTTTATTTTGCAGCCCTAAACACTGAGCATGTCCTTTTAGTTGCCTGTCTGGCAACTAACATATGCTTTTAGAATTTAAAAAGCATGTTCACACCATCGATCTTTTTAGATCTGTCATGTTCAGTTTATAAATGATGTAGTACTGTCTCTCCAATTACAGTGAGATCAGCTGACAGAGCCTGGACTCTTTAAATGGCTTTACTCTTTTAACTGAAGTTTGACACACAAGCGCAACCTCACGTTTCCTTAGATTAGGATCAGTTGTACAAAAGAGAGAGGGGAAATAAATCTATGCTCCTGTTTGCAGTTAGGGGGGTATTCTACATTCACTTAAATAAGAAACAAAAACAAAGGCTTCTAAAAGAGGATTTATGTATTGCCATGATTCTGAAGTGGTCACCTCTTGTGCATTTCAATTTACTGCACTGGCATTAAAATAACATTACAGTTGTGAAGACGGTGACTATGCATTATCAATGCTGCGGTTTGTTTGAGGCAAGTTAAACATCTACACTTGAGTAAACATAAAAAACAAGCAATCAGAGAAGATAGTCACAGCCAGGCACTTTCGCAGCTCACCTGCTCAACCAAAAAAATCTAACTGTTTTAACAGGCAGAACATTCTGTCTAGGTGTTTGCTGTTTCTGCTGTTAGAAGAAAAGTATTTTTCTTCAAGCTTCATTGTATAATATAGCTGCAAGTAGCAATTGCGGGATCCAAGCGGACTGATGAACATGATGACCAACGTACCCATGTGCCCCCCAACTTGGTAAAGGTTTCAATCCAATGAATCCTTATCCTAATTTATATCGTGTGTACATAAATAGCAGACTTCAATTTAAAACTGCAGTAATTTGTCACATAGACATGTATGTTATATAACATTTAAAGATACAAATCCACTGACCATATAAGGTTCATGCATTTCGGTCAATCAAGTGTTAAATTGAATTCAAAATTGTGAAAATTCACTGAAATGCACTGTAAAGCTGCAAAAGCAAATCTGTTCTTTTTGAGAAGTGCCAGAATTGCTCAGTGGCAATCTGGAGCTACCCCCTAGTAATCTTCCAAGTTTCAGAGATATCCTCCATGTGGTTAGGCCAGAACTGAGGAAAGATGAAAATGCAGAATAGCATTTACAAAATGGCGGGTAATTCAAGTTGGCAATGACCCATGAGGTACAAACATATGTTCCAGATGAGGAGGTAGATCACTGAAGCAAGTTTCAAATATCAACAAAAGACAACGGTAATGTTTTTGTGAATTCATGATTTAAAAAAAAAATATATATATTGTGGTCTATAGCATCACTGTGTGTTTGAATTGGGCCAATACTTTAGGTTGAGCCTATTGCGTGAGTGCCAATATATCTACCAAATGTCATCAACTGACGTCAAACCGTTTGGGAGTTATTAGCTTACTGCTATGAAATTGACCGCTATGAGTTTGACCACTATGCAGTGCGAGAGCACCGTTGTGGAAAAGAGAAGATTAAGAAGAGGAGGAGGAGGATGGACACGAGCGATTTCCCACCTTACCATAGGGGCCTTTTATTTTATTTAGTGATGTTTTTTATTTTCTTCAGTTTCCCTTCTCCCCAAAGCTCACTCCTCCACTTATTTGCATCAATCACATTTTGTATTTTGTTTCCTTTTTTTCTTGCATTTCATATTCACTGATGTTCACCACTCCAAGTACCTGCTTCAATCTATATAAACCATGAAATCATTATCCATGCCTTACCGGCCCTACCCACCACCGCTCCAGTGCACCAACAACAACTTATTTTAACAGACGGTCTTCTGTCTGATAAGGAGATAATAATAAAACAAAAAAAGACAATATCCTACATTTCAGTATTTTAACATTTTTCACTATATAAATATTTTGTTCATATTATCAACATTGTGTACATAATTTGGTGATATTCTACATCCATTAATTAGAAAGTCTTATAGTCAGCATGAACGGGTTGCCCCAAACGACGCACTTAGCTTTCTACAAGTGGTCAGAGGCGCTCGTTAATCTACGATCATTTCTAAAGCCCTATTCGGACGGGATACGTTTTCAGGACAATGTCTGTAAAGTAATTATTACCACAGGACGTCTGTAATGTTAATGGCCGATTCGGACAGGATAAAGTGTATCCGTCATCAGCGTCTAGAATTACAGAGATGGGAGTGTCTACTCCATGTTGTCGTCACACCGAAAATGTTCCCCACGAGTCATACAACGTTACACACATCTTAACTGCAAACTGATTGCTTCTGGTAGAAAATCGCTGTCAGGGAGCAATTGAAAAGATGCAGGCGCCAAAAAAAAAAAAAAAAAAAAACTACATGGAGACAATGTTGGCATGGCAAACATGTCCACAAAACGCGTGAGGAATCCTGCATTACACCTCTTTATTAACGTTAGCTTGAAAAAAACAGTGTTAGGCCATAACATGTATGTAAGGCTATAGCTAGGCTACAATAGCTTACTGAACGCTGCCACAAGCGTTGCCCGACTGTAGCCTAATTTTGAGCCTTTTTTTTTTGCTCTCTGTCTTCTTATTTAATGTAATGTTACATTAATTTAGAGGTCGGCCAATAGTTGTGGCTTGCACTTGGACCGAAGAGAGCACAACCAAAGGCGTCCTCGAGTGCATACGTGAAAAACCAGGAGAAAAGACTGGGGAAAACTAATTTCTCAAAGGAAATAACAGAATTTTACCGGACATGTCAATTTGCACGGGATTGCTTTAACCTGGGGTAATTTTTACAGGACATTTAACAGTAGGTAAAAGACTCCATCTTTACTGGCGCGGGAGCGCGCAGTCCGTAAAAGTTGCGGACATGGCAGATTCAGACGGGACTAAAATAGCGGAGCTCCTCCGGTAATTATTACATTACCCCACCTCCCCCTGTAAAACTTATCCCGTCCGAATAGGGCTTTAAGACCGTCTTTAGTTAAGTTGGGAAACACTTTGCAAACAAAATATGCTTTGTAAGATGGCTTTTAGGCTTAAGATGGTTTTGGGAAACGTGGAAAGTGGTTAAAGGTTCATGTGTTGTGCGCCCATCTCCCATATCCCACTTGAATTATATTCTTATCTTTAGTACCTCTTAGGAGAATCACTTACACCATGGGAGACAGATCTTTATTATGATCATGGCAGCTGGGATGTCCCTCAATAGCAAGAAATGTGAGTTGGCTTTGGAAGAGTCTCATTGTCTGAACTATGTGATAGGAGACGGGTGAATACACCCCTTGGTGAGGAAGGTTGAGGTGATAAAAAACAGTCCCAGACCTTGGACCAAATGACAGGTAAAGTTCCTGAGGTTAGTGGGATGGTTCAGATGATTTATTGCTCCATTCTGGTGCACTGTCCACACACAGGCATTATGAGACCATTTAATGAAATCCTCCTAGCTACCTGGCCTTACCTTGAAAAAATACATTTAGGCTGGTTTTTGTTGTTGTTAGTTTTGTTATTGGTATTGGTAGCCAGGTCCAGTACCGACATCTGCCTGTAGCACAATAAAATGGCATACACTCTTATTCTGTGTACACCTGTAGGAGGAGGCTGCAGACCTGCATCTGAAAAAAAAAAACATGGAAACCAGATTAAATTAAAATGGCAACTTTGTAAAAATGAATGTGGTCTAGCATTTTTAGAAATAGGCCAGTTCAGGAAAGCCTAAATTAACTGCACATTAATTGAGTGCACATAAAACAACAAAGCTGTGGTCATTTGTAAGAACCCAATCCCACACTTTGGTTGCATCAAATATGTGATTGCTCAGTACGTGGGTAACTGTTTACGTTGTAATGAACTGAAAAACATGGGCTTCTTCAAGTGACACCACTTTTCAGACAAAAAGCAATTTGCAAACACCAGCCTTGGAGGGCCATTATAGCTGTAGTATATGTTTAACACAAATGGTCTATGTATGCTAAATGCACTTCAACAATTCTGCACCATAATTGGAGAAGATTACACAGCTCTGAAGTTGTGTCAAATGATGAAAAAATGAATCTAATCTTTATCTCTTTCATCTCTTGATCCAATTATTTTACATGTTCATATATTTACAGTTTTTTCAAATATGTAATGAGACAGATTCCTTTTTTATTAAATTTTTTGTTGTTGTTGAAATTATACAAATGCCCATCAGCATTTTTAACTGAAATACCAGGCTTTCAATGCAGAAACCAATGCGAATCTCAATGTGTTTTCCTTGTCTACAGCTTTTAGGCAAGCTACACTTATCTGTCAATGAGGATCAATTTATGCCACACAATATGGCCACAGAAAAGTCCCGGTTACAGGAAATGTGAGTTTCTGTGCAGTGTTTTGGTGAAGCAGTATAAGCTGAAACCAGTTTCACTTTTTAAATTAAGTACACAATGTTCACTTAAATCCCAAAACCCCTAAATTGCAGAGGTCAACTGAAACCACAAACAGGCAGATGTTATGAAATGTTCTGGAGTTCCACCAAAGCCAAAACAGACGGATCATGACTTTTATCAGTAGACACCTGTATAAATGGACTTTAATGATTATCAGTTCAAGAACTGCAGCTGTTATGAATGGCCCTAGATCATTAGTTTGCACGGAAAATAGTATTTAGAAATAAGTATTTGATAATATATAGTAGGGATCCAATTACTATCGTAGAGAAGTAAGGCATGTCATTGTTATACGCCCACAATGCAGTTGCACTTTTTAGAATGAAATGTAAAAAAAGGTTTACACATTTACGTTTTTGCCAGATTGAAAAATAACACTCATAAGACACCATAATCTCCCTGATAACTGTACCAGGCCAATCTCTGATTGCAGTATTTAAACACTATTATTTGTACAGTAGTGTCTGTTGTTCACAAAAGATGCTGGTCAAATAAGCAGAGTAAATAAAGGGATGCAAGTACAAGAATTGACTGATTGATTTTGCTTATTCTCTTTGCTGGCAGGTATTACTACACCTGATTTAATCAGTGCTATTGGCACAGACCTGAGAGAGCACTGCCAGACTACTGTGAGGAGACATTGGAGAAGCCTGAGTGTTTGGGAGGGGGAAAAACTGTGTCGAAGTGAGGAGAAAAGCGTTGATGCATCCATCACTATCTTACCACCCTTTGTCCTGAAAAGACATTTATAGAACAATTTGTCCTCGTATAGCTTTCTGTGATAGTATTCATCAAGGAATACAAAAGTAAAATCACTTGTGTTCAAATTCAAATTGTATTCAGTTTCTGTAAAAGACCCGTATAAATGATCCCCCTTCTGATTTGCATCCATAAGTGGTCTGCATATATTTCTTTTCGGAGCGTCTCATTTGGCACAGTGAAATAAATCTTGCATGTGTGGATTCCTCCAGAGGATTATGGACTGGAAAAACAAGAGGATATACATATTTGTGTTCATGACAGTCCTGAACTCATTTAAATCTTGAATGCTTTCAATTTTCATAAAGCATTTTGTCATCTATCATTCCCTCCCGAAATGCCTCAGGGGATTTACGACTGATAAAATCAATTTGGCTATGGACGTATCTGTTACTCATTTTATTATTTTTAAATGTGCTATTTTAGAAAGGAGTACTGTGTGTGTGTGCGTGCGTGTGTGTGCGTGTGCACGCGTATGTGTGCATGTGTGTGTGTACTTTTATCTAGTTCTGATAATCAGTACTTTGCATATGGGATTGTGCACTCTGTAATGTATGGTAACAGATAACATCACAGACTTCTGAGCTTGTCACCAAATGGCAGGTTGGCTCTGGCTTCTCATTTGACTGAGTTAACTCTGTGCAGAACTTCCTGCTCCATCTCCTTGGGGAGAACAGGCAAAGCGAACCGAGACACTCACAATGGCACAAGTCACTCATCCATCAGCAAGGACGTCGCCAATGTTCCAAAAAGCGCTAATGATTCAGGGGCCCCAGGCTGGATGAGGCCCAAAAATGTCTGCATTGATAGGGAAGAATATCATCAATACCATCAATATTTTTTTAAGGGGTGCAGAACTCCTGGCAACATCCCTGTCCAACACCTACAGTAGGATATGAACCCCTTCACTATCTCCATAATATTGAGCAGTAACCTGGAGACCTATCACAAAGGCTTACTTTGTCATGCTAAAATAACAAGTTTGGCTCTTTGGACAGAATAAGTGTCTTCACAACCCCCCTCCATTTCCCAAATCCAGTTTGGAATTCATTCATTATTCAATCTAACATCTGCTCAGGACCTTTTATTATGAAAAAAATAAAATAAATCTAAAACAATTCTACCAAAGCCTTTTTTATAATCAATGGAAATCAAAATGAACACTGATTATTTCTGACATTTTATACCAAATGTTTTCCATGTTCAGTATCTACAATGCTAGACACCTAAACCCATAATTTCATATGAAGCTTGAAGTCAACAATATTTTGAAACATGAAAGCAAAAATGATTTCCCTCCAGAGTGGATAAAAGTACCACACTTAATATCATGAGAAATTTGATAGAAAAGTACTGAATAATTTAAACAACTCACATTCATAGACTACAAAAAAATAATTTTAATGGGAAATGATGATGCCAGGAGGTGGAATGCTAATTGACAGTTCTCAGTACTGTTACTATTGAATATGAGGGAATGCAAGGTTCAGGATGTTCTAAATGTTCTCTTTCAAATAAATGCATGATTGTGGCTTTAAAATACAGTCCTGAGCAAAAAAAAAGCTTTCAGATTCAAACAATGTTCAGATTCAAATGACCATCAACTTAGTGGTATGTAACAGTTTGCATTGTTTTTGGTTGATTGCCTTGTATACTATTCTGTCTTAAAGGCAGTAGATAACTGAAGCTGTGTAGATGTAAGTCTATATCTATGCTAACTAGTAAATTATGCTAAAATCTTCTCACTTTCAATACCCTGTTTTAGTTTCAATCCCCCGTTCCCCATTTGAATTGTACTGGCATGGTACTGCCATTCAAGGTAACCCAATTCAGTAATATTAAAGATGGATGTGGAGAGCGGAGAGATGGTGTGCACCCTTTGGTCCCCTTCAGTGCCCCGTATCAAACTAATTATTTATATCGCCATAGGCCTTTACTCTCTGTAGTCTTGTGCACTGCATTGGATCTCAATTGACAAAGATGCATTTTCATTAAGCTCCATCTCATTTTGCATATAACAGGCTGTTTAGCTCAGTAAAATGAATACATTTTTATTGAGATATTTATAGTTTAGCATATATACATTTTAGTACATTTTTTTTTCTTTACATTAAGGCTGTGCTATATGGTTCAGATCAAGTTATATGTATTGTTTCTTTCACGGTATAGAACAAAACCATCATCTTCATGTGTGTTCATCACCAACAAACTTCAATATAAGCTATGTGAAAATAACTGAAGGATATAGAATATTCACCACATCTGGTTTTATACACTGCCTGGCCAAAAAAAAAGTCGCTGTTGCACCCGTCATGCATAGTGTCCACTGTACAAGCCTCTGGAGGCAGTGTTATGATCTGGGGTTGCTTCAATTGGTCGGGTCTAGGCTCAGCAATGTTATGCAGCAATAAAATGAAGTCAGCTGAGTACCAGAATGTACTGAATGACCAGGTTATCCCAGCAATGGGCATATTCCAGGAAGACAATGCCAAGATTCATCATGCTCAAATTGTGAAAGAGTGGTTCGGGGAGCATGAGGAATCATTTTCACACATGAATTGGCCACCAGAGTCCAGACCTTAACCCCATTGAAAGTCTTTGGGATGTTCTGGAGAATACTTTATGGAGTGGTTCGACTCTCCCGTTGTTAATACAAGATCTCGGCCAAAAATGAATGCAACTCTGGGCGGAAATAAATGTTGTGACGTTGCATAAGGTTGTCGAAACAATGCCACGACGAATGCACACCGTAATCAAAGCTAAAGGTGGTCCAACGAAATATTAGAGTGTGCGACTTTTTTTTTGGCCAGGCAGTGTATTTAATCAGCAACAATGGCAAACAAGTCCTGGATTGTCCTTTCACTGATAATGAATGATGCAATTAAAAACTGCTTTTGGGCAGAATTATGATTTCACATACTAGTAATTCTAGATATGGTGTCTGTTTTCCCTTCCATCTGTGGATACAGCACAACATCAGGCCAGGAAAATGGAGACAGGTCAATTATAATTTCATAATATTTACTTGTGTAATATATTACAGTTTGGCTTTTGCCAACTTGAAATACAGTTCCAGGTGAAGGAATTCCATTATTTGGCTGCTAGAGATGAGCTGTGAACAGGCTTATAAAGGCTAGAGTCAGCAGCATATTAAAGCCAGTGGAAGTCATCACACCTGGCTGGAGGATGATGTGCCAGTCCCCCAAGACATGCTGAATGGGGGACCAGACAGCCTGGCTGCCCATCTGGTCATGGGATGAAGGGGTGGTGCTGGGGTCATGCTGGCCATGGGACAGGGGCATTTACCAGCACTTCACAGTCCAAAAGAGAAGGGCAGACAACAGCCAGTCAAGGAGACAAGGTAGCGGGGGAAGCTGGGAGACTCTGAGCAGCTGGTTGGAGAGAGTGGAGGTAGTAAGCCTGGTCTTTTACACAAGCTGAGAGACACTGAATGAGCACATTATACAACTGTGCAGATGTGCACAAAAACTAATTTTCCTGAGATTTTAGCTAAATATTAATGCAATCTATGGGCCAGATTCAGAGTTGAGATAATGGCGCTTACTCCCGAAATTCCGCTTAGCATAAGCTGTTTGTGATTCAGACATTTAACTTAATCCGCTGTTTTAAGCGTCTATCCAGTATATACGCGCGGGGTGGAGATTTGATGAAAACGAGGCGAAAACATGTCTGCACAACTTTGTTCGAAAAAAATGTGGGTTATGTCTAGCGCCACCAATAGATGATTAGGAAAAATACAGCATCTTTCGCATAAATGGATATTAGAATGAATGCATATTATTTTAACATAATATTGGTCTTATTTTTCTCTGCCTAGCCTACTTGCAATTATGAAAGCGCTGCCATAAAAGGAAAAATATGTAAAAGTATGATTGACTGTCTATATCATACCAGACCAATATTAGATGGATTAATTGATAGGCTGGAGTGTCTGGATTATATTAACTTTGACAGAGAGACAATTTTGTACTTGTGTCAGCGCAGCTGCTCCAAAATTATTAGGAAGCACAAATTAACGTCACACAGTGTACCAGTGCTCCAGATTACAATCTTTCTCTCCTTCCTGGCCACATCCTTCCAGCATGTGACAGATGCACTAAAAAAAATAAATCATTGGACAGTGGTTGCACGTAATGGCTATTATTAAGTATATGTGACTTCAACTGATTAAATTGAAGATGTCACATATATAGGCTACTTAATAATATTGTGTTCAATGATTTTATTACGTAAATCGTAATAAAACGACTTAAGTTGGCCATCTTTGAATCGGGCCCTTTGTCCTCTTTGTATAACAGCCCAATGTTTTGTTAAAATGCATAAACTTTCACATTAAACAAAATGGTGAACATCAACTAAGACTCAGGTGAGAATAGGTATTTCTATTATTGTTACAGTACATTTGCACAACATTGACCTGTTCTAACAGCTTTAGACCTTTATTCCTGCAAAAATTAAATATTTTTGGCAGGTACATTAAAAAGTCATTGGTCAATAGTTATTCATTGCCAAAAGAATTAGAAATTAGAATGTTTTTACGCTGGGAATATCTTCTCAGCATTATTTCTGTTTTGTGCAGCATTAAACATCCTTGTTGAGTATAAGTGTGAAATAATTTTGCATTTAAAAATGACAGTTGGTTAGGGAGAAATATTTCAGTAGCACAGCTGAAACTGTTTGCCAAGAGTATCTTTCATCAGAAATAGTGATAAAATCAAAACCAGTTTTGTAGCCCTAAAGTTCTAAAAATAAATTTACATGCACACGAAAGGACCAGGAGCCTTGCCAGAATGACTGGAACAACAGAATAACTCCATAATGTAGAAAACTCACACTTCTGGGATCGGGACATTTCGATCTTTGGAACTGAAATATATATGATCATTTAACCGCTTCGCACAGATGGCAAATTTGGTCAATTCTCACCTTTTTAGGGGCTTTATACCTCCAGGGGCCACATGTATAAACAGTGCTGAGCAGAACATTTCCCTCAGAAAGCCGCGTAAGGGAGTTTGCACACAGAAATTCAGATGTATAAAATAACACATACTGTGAGAACCTGCGTAGCTCTGCACAAGCTGGACACCATACATACACAATGTTTGAGGTCAGTTTGATATGACAACACCGTGACAAAAAGGCAGAGGTAGAAAATGCAAACTTTCCAACTTTCACCCTGAGCGTTCTTTTACGCATACTTTTACTCAGAGTATTTTATACATGTGGCCCCTGGTGTGAGCATAACAGAAAACACAGAGAACAATAGGAAAGTGGACTGGGAGGGAACGGAGGGCGTAACAGAATGTCTCAGTTGAGCAAAAAGGTCCCGCCGGCATCACCTTTTATGCAAAGGAGTTGCACCATTTACAATACAATATGTATTTATTGTATGTATGTATTTGTTTATTTTCATAATTTAAGTCAAAATAAAGTGCCAAAAATGCAAATAAACTTTGTATTTCATTGCAAACTAAAGAAAAACAGAGAGCCACATATGTGAAACAGGTAAATCTATACATTTCCTGGATCATAAACTCCGTGTCCACACGTGTGCAAAATCTAAGGATGATATGCAGAACTACTAAAGATCTATGATGCAAAATATAGGCAGCATACCCTTTTGTCCATTAGTACCTCCAAATCTATCCAAATGGCTAAACTGTGCACATAAAATAATAATATATTTAACTACAAATCAACAGTTTTGGTTCATAAAACTCACTTTTGTATGATTTCCAAGTAGGAATTACTATATTTTCATCAGTATAAGGGGTAGATATCTATGGGTCCAAAGCCCTATCCAATACATATCATAAAATTAATAAAATTAGTTTTGTCCATTATAAAGCATATACGTACATTTGCCCCTTCTGATGGTTTAAGATGAAAACTTTGATATCACACTGTTACACACTTATCTAAATATGTAGCCATTCACACACATTCACAACGAACAAGGAGGGAATATATAGTGTGATTAACGAGTCAATGAGTGAGTGCAGCGTGAGAATGTATGCGAGAGTGATAGATCGGTAATTAGGACGTGTGGAATGTAGGTAAGGTAGCGGGGAAGGTAGGTAATAGGCTGATTAAAATGAGAAGGAAAATGAGGAGGACCACGCCCAGCCTGCACGACACGGAAGACTAACAGGGAAACGTGAAAACATGACGTGAGACGGAAGGGAAGGGAAAACACGGAGAACAATAGGAAAGTGGACTGGGAGGGAACGGAGGGCGTAACAGAATGTCTCAGTTGAGCAAAAAGGTCCCGCCGGCATCACCTTCTACGCAAAGGAGTTAAACCAACGAGGTAACAGAAAAAATAAATAAACAAAGGAATTCCTCAGAGAGGAATACAAAGAAAGGAGAACAGAGAAATGAAAGAATAAAAGAAACAGAAAAGATCCTAAGATCTAAATCCTAACTCTAATCTAAATGGAGTCTTACTGCATTGCTTATTTGAAACAACAAGGAATGCAGTCTCCAAGTCCTATTCCTTACCGGCTTTGTCTTGTGGCGAAAATAATACCAAAGCACCGGAAGAAGAACGCACAGCGTATTTATAGCCAGAACAATCACCTGAAACAGATGAGCAGAGTAATTGCCGGGAAGGGAGGAAAACGCGAAACAGAAGCTATCCCGGAGCTGCGAAAGAACCTAAGCGGGGAAGAGGGCAGCGACCAGGAAAACCGTGATACCTATATTATGTGCCATAACATTACAATAAAATTATATTCCACCAACAGGACAATGCTGCCAAATGTTCTAGCAAGTCGGTGCATCAAACATAAAACATGACTGATCAATGAATGCTTACACTACAGTGTGTGAAATGTGCTCAACATGTGAAAATAATCATATCTAACATAGCCTACTGGACAAGACAGTGATGGAGTGGAAAAACTAATGTACATATGTAGCCAGTGAGAAGAACCGCATATTACAAGCAGTAGCCTACTTCTTTCATATCGAGGATGAAAAACTCCCGTCAGTGAATGTGTCTTCTGTAGCTGTTTGCGTCATTGTACGCATAGTACTAGATTAAAAATGCTGTACGCTGGGCTATAATTTATTGGTCAAAGCTTCCCAGAAAAAATAGCAAACGCCTTTGAAAAGGATATACTGTCCTCTATAGGATAAAACAGTTGTGAATAAAACCGGAATGGCATGAAATACGTCAGAGCTGCAGGTAGGGCATATGGCGTACTGCCCGCAGATGTTCCACATTGTGTAATAATGTGCTAAACTGGTGTGTATTTCTCAAATGGATTGTCCAAGACAATAAATGACAACTGAATTTTGAAAGGAACATCTCTATTAGTAAAACCAATGGTATGATTGTAGATTTATTTCATATTTAGCAGTAGATATTGATAGTAGAATGCCATGGTATAATGACACAATAATTTCACATTTTGCATTTGAGTGAGCAGTGCTTTTCACTGCTTTTTTGTCATATGATCAGGTTATTGTTGGGTTTATCTTGTTGCTATGACAAAATACTAATTTTATATGATGAATAAATATATTTATGAACTCACACATAATCGCTATTGTCCACTATGTCACGCATTGGTAGGTGGGGGTTGCTTGTTAAATGGACTCCGTATTCGGCAGAGTTGTCACGAATCATGTACCAATAAAGATAAAACACAGAGTCTGTGGTTTCCACTCATAGTTTGGCTGCAGGAGCAACAAATGTCCATGCCGCCGGTGCCAAGCTTTTGCTCAGTTCAGCAAAAGCTTGGCACCGGCGGCATGGTCACTAGGCATCTGCGCAAAGGGGTTTAATACTGCCTTCCCTCCAGACCACTTTATTACTTATTTCCTTGCTGTCTGCTGTCACCAGCTGTACAATGCTGCTGCATAAGGAAAAACGGAGCTGAAGCACGTGCTTTCCGATCCCCAGTGAGCCAGCTGCTGCTTTCTGTGCTATGATGAGCCGCAGAGCACCATACACTACATGAGTGCTGGCGTCTATCAGAGAAGGATGTGTATCTCACTGGCAAAAGCAAGCCATTTATAAATGGTATGTATGCACAAAAAAAGATGCATAGACCACTTTCACCATTGATTTATAAAACCAAAAAGTAGTTTTGGAGGCAGTGGGAATTAGCGTCTCTGATGGCAAAATTGTGAAATGCAGATTAATGCAGATTAATGTCCTCCAGACCTATTTCACTCCGCTCATAATATTTTTTCAATTCAAAATCACTCTTTAATGAATGCGGAGGAGACCATTCATCATTAATTTACAACCTCCCTAAATGCTTATCTGTCTGCAAGGTGCAGGTATTAAGAATACACTCTCCATAATGTATGGTTGGTGTTCATCCCCGTTCCCCAGTAGAGGTGCGCAACTTTCTCCCTTTAATTACCCAGATAGCAAGCGAACGTTGAATCGACGTAGATTAAATGTGGAATTCCGACGTTGATTCAACATCAATTTGCTCATCAAGATCACGTTGAATCAACATCAGAATACCGACAAATATAGAATAATCATCAAAATTGGTTATTTTTTAGCCCACAGTACACATTGCAATGAAGTTGTATTTTTATCCATTTTATTACTGTGAAGGGGCAAGGTAAGGTTCTAAGAAACAAACGCGACAAATGGGGAATCTATAAGCGTACCTCGAGAGATATGTCACAAAGCGGATAAACTTTGTGACAGGAAAAGGAGAACAAAGGAATGGGAGAAAAAACTTCCCGACCTAAGTCAAAACAAATCTACCTCAAAAGGAGGCGAGCTCGAAGAAGCGAGTATAACAAACAAAAAGTACCTCTTAGACAAAGAGCGTAGAAGCAACCCCGAGCAACACGGGTGTAGACTTAAACAGAAAAACAGTCTGTTACCTAAGCTCTGTAGCCGACGAGCTGAAAACAAAAAAGGTAACAGAACGAGAGAATAAAGGACAAAGAAAAGGGATAGGAGAAATTTGACGTCTTAATGCGGACGCCGAACTACAGGTTTTGGCCCAAACGGCGTTCCATACATGTTGGGCGCACGTGGGGGTTCCCATGTTCTCCTGCATGTGGGGAGGTTGCCTCGGACACGTTTTCCGAGAGAACAAAGAAACTAAAATGGAGGGAGGCTGGAGCTAGCTAATGGTGGCGCATGAATCATACCATACACATAAGGGATAGCCGTAAGGTTATCGGTGCGTGTGCGTTGAGATCAGCGTGCAGTGTTAAGATTACCGGTTAGTGTTTAAGACAGATGACATGCAAGATATTTTCTGTGCATGATGCATTAAAACTAACACGGCACGTTGGATGGCTAACACAAAACTTTTACATTAAAACATTAACCATTGAATAGTACAGTTATATTCATCCAGTCACAAACATGTTGCGGTTGCTAACTAATAAACTATGCCCATGTTACAGCGTTACTTGAATCAAAGTCCCTTGAATAGTTTCCTCGGGGAAAGCCGGTCGCCCGATCCTGTGGTTGCAGTTCGTAGGGGTAGGTAATGAAACCGATCGCATTACTTGGGTCCCTGGAACTGGTTTCTTTCGTTGCCAGGGTTGCCATGGAAAGGGGAACTGGTCGCCCGATCCACGGACTGCCGAAGCTTCCTTGTGGAGCGAGGCCTCTTCCCCGGGTGTGCAGGCCGCATGGAGCCGTGAGACGGGCCAGTGAAGGCCCTGGCGACTTGAGCGAACAACTGAACTGGAAGAAGGGGAGAAAGAGCGGCCGTGCTGCCCTTTTTATAAACTTTATTGCCAGTCACGCATTTCCGCTGCATGCATTACAATGCGGAAATCGCAACCGGGACATTCTACGTGGAGGAGGAGCCTCCTGTGGACTGTATGGAATCATCGTTCCTGTTGACCCTACATAATTGATATCTTTGATAATTGATATCTGTATTCAGAGTGCAGAACATTAAAAGCTGTTAAAACTGCTGGATTCAGAAAATACACGTTTGACTTAATCCTAATTTCCCGACAATATGTACTAAGGAAAGTAAACGGTACCTAAGTTAACATATGTGTCAAATGTTTTGTTTGTACTTTTGATTTAAATGCCATGCTTGCATGTTTTGTGTAAAAGGGTGATCCAATTCACAAGGTTTCCCCAATTCTCCCCACCCAAAATGTGAAATGCAATAATCATATAATGACTCTATTAAAAAAAGGAAAACATGTTACATAAAAAGTGCAAATCTCATATGCAGTCCATCTCTTACTATTGATCCTCTACCTACCCACCCCTGAAATAAATTATAAATCCAATTTCCCGCCATATATATTTTTTAAAAATTATTATTCACTGAGATTCAATTTCACTTCTTTATCAATGAGCAGAGGATGCCATCTGTGACTCACACCATAGGGGTAAAAATGAGATACATTTGAATACAATGTCAAGGGGAAATGTTTTGCCATCTTTGTGGAAAGCAGACAATAATGAGCCTAATTTAATTGCATTAGCCTTGTTACAGAGTGGGTCATTACATGCATGAGTCCCATTGAGACTACTGGGGAATCACTGATTGCTCTTTACCTGCTTGTAGGTGTATAGTATGGATAACATGCTTTTGTGAAGGGCAATGTGCCATCCTGATGGGAGGTTTGGTGTGTGGGAAAGCTCAGTGACAGAGAATAGGCTTCAATCCAAGCACACTTCCACAAAATGTACCTGAACTATTCAAGTACAAAACTACCAGGAACTCCAGTTGTTTCTGAAATGATCTCATTTTCAACTGCTCTTTTCAATCCAAAATCCAGCTCTCAGTTTCTAAATGCCACGATTTAACCATTATTTAATATGTTTTTTTTATTTTTATGTTTACTTTCTCTTAGATAAGGGATCAGACACATTCTTGATAGCAGATGAGAACATATGTTAACCATCTATTGATTAGCCAAGAGTTGATCCCAGATGGTCAATTGCAGTCTCAAAATGGTCCCGTTAATTATTTGGAACACTGTCCATTCCCAGTCGGTTCCCTTGCTATTAATGTTAGGTTACCAGACTTTCTGCATGCTCTTCCTCCCAATGAATGTTAAAATCATTTTAATAGTAAAATAATTCTTTATTTTATTTTCTGTACACAGTGTGAACAGCAACAACATTTAACTTGCCTGTGGCAGTCTTTAGGAAGGATAATGTCATGGTTATGTGCAGCCTTTGCTTTTCTACGTTTTTGGTTTCCTTTTTTGCGTCGTCAGGACGCTCTATCGGATTTTTTTACCGCCTCCGTTCCGGTATTCGTATCTTGCCCGACAGTTATTCCCTTCACCTGTTTTGCGTTTCCTGCCGGCTATAAATACCTCAGGACCTCCGTATTTCCGCACTTCGATATTGTCTTTGCTATGTTGACAAACAAAGTCGGTAAGGTATAGGAATTTTCGGTCGCTGCATTTCTGGTTTGTACGAATAGGAAACGCAGCAAGTCCGGTTATTAGATTTAGGATTATATTGGTTTTCTCTTTCCGTTCCAATCTTTCTTTATCCTTTATTCTTTTCACCTGTTGCCAGTTGTGTTCAGCTCATTTGCCACAAGAGCTTTGGCTACAGGTCTTTTCTATTATTTTCCTTCACTCGTTTTATCGAGTTTTGTTTTGTTTCACCACCTCTTGTTACGCCTAATTATTTAGTGCGTGAGGTTCTTTTGTTAGTTATTCTTGCTGTTTATCGAGATGGCCTCAGTTTTTGGATGTTGCTTTGTTATGCTCCCGATCCTGTGTTATCTCAGTCCTGGTGTGGCTACTTCCGCGTTTTGTGGCGTATCTCTCTAGATACACTTTTAGAAATCCTTATCGGTCGGGTTTGGTTCTCCGAACCTTACACTGCCTCTTACAGATAAATGGACTGCAGGGAGTCAGTCGAGTGTCACAGGGTGGTGTCTCCACAAAAGTGACATTAACAGTGATCATAAGTGTCCAAATTGTCATATCCAAGAGGAACCAGTGACAATGCTGACTATTTCAAAATTAAAACTTGTCATTTTATTATCAAAGTTAAATGGAAATCGTCCTCGTCTGTATAAAATCACATTTTACTCGAGATACAGTAGGAGACGTATACACGACAATTATTGGCAACCCTGGAAAATATGAGAAATAAGGCTATAGAAAAATGTCTGTCATTTATCGGCATGATATGGGAAACATCCAATCTTTAATTTAGGTAAAATTATTCAAAGAAAAAAAATATCATAAAAGAATAAATATTTTCAGGGATCACAATTATTGGCAATGCTAAAAATAGTTACAAACGAAACCTAATGGAAATATATTCCCATTCATATTTTATAGTTTTAAGCAAACCTGAGTCTTAAGGAACTATTATGTGGTAATTCTCACGTTCCTATTTAACTGGAGTATAAATATGAGGTGACACACAGGCCAAAACCCCTTAGGGTTCATTCCAATCGCTTATTTTATCCGTCCTCAATCTCCTTGGTCCTTGCCTGACCCGGACATCGATCAAGGTCAACCATCTTTAAGGAAATTCCAAATCTCTAAATGCTCCTCAGAGAATCAAGGAAGAAGGAGGCTCCTGGAGGATTCTTCAGTGAGGAAACACAAGTGTAGCCTTTGCGGAAGTCTTTTCTCAGAACATAGAATATATGAGTATAAATGATCCACATCCACAGTTTGAAACATGGCAGGTACATCCCTACACACATCCAATTTGCCATGCCTTTCCATCTATTATAAAGCACTGCAATGCATATTATTACACAGCTTGATTCTGATTGGTCACTTCAGTCATTATGCAGTCAAATGATACTGAAATAATAACAGCTGCTATGGGTAACTGACCATTTAACTTGGAACGCTTTTCATATCACTCCGCAGATAGTGAAGTGCGGTTAATTTTCTTGAGACTAGAGAGCCAATGTCTGTGACTGGGCACAGATGTGAGAGTAGCCCGAGGAGCTACTGGGTTCCATCCAGTACAGACAGGGAAAAGTGGAGCAAGATACCGTCCTCTAATCCAGGCAACGAAAAGCAAATCTGGTCAGCACCTCTCCTGCGTGTTGCTACATCGTCTTCTAACATCATGCTATTTAATTAAAAGTATCAATGTTGCCACTAACTTTAATAACATTGTGCTTTCAGGTGCGCCAACTGAGCAGCCCTGGCAAGACGCAAACGTAGAGGAAAGAAACGTTAACATCAACATTCCCAAAGTTCCATTCTCCTTGTCTCACTTAAACAGAAATGTTCAGTTTAACAGATAGTGCAAGGCCTTAATGACTAAGCATCTACTTTTTATGTAAGAAACCCAGTCTTTTCTTTTGTCAACTAAACAAACTTTGTTGATGGCGATGACGCCTTTGTTTTTTCATGCATTTATTTATTTTCTAATAGTTCACATTACAAGAGCCACCTTATTTTTCTATAGCTGACCACCATATCATTTATTATCCCTTACATGACACTCATTCTTTAGGACTAACAAAAGCCATGTTTATTCATGAGAAAAGAGGCTCAAAAACAGGTAAGCATAATATCTGATGTTTATGTTTCCCATATCATTCTGTTTGTTTGTTACTGCATAGGAAATGTACGTTTTACATTTAGCATATTTTCATACAGTTGAATGCATCCGGCAATTAACCCACAGTCTCAGCACATGTTTTCAACTGCAACAGCTTAAACATAGACATGCAAGCCTTGTGTTCAAAATCTTTTTTTCCTCACTCTTGTATGACTGAGAAATAATAATGCCATTTCAATCTATTTATGTGCATTTGCTTTTTCTTTTACCGATGCAATTAATATGTTTTAGGCTTTGACTATTTTGTAGCCTATACATAACATAACTTAATGACGAGAACAGGCCATTCAGCCCAACGATGCTCGCCACTTTCCTACCACTAAACGGTACCTAGCGCTCCACTACAACTAGATAGTATCCAGCACCATATCAAGCCTGATCTTGAAAACTACATACTACTTTTCTACTACATATTTCATGTCTAAAATACATGGCGTCCAATAAAACAGTACATTCAATTTTTTTGTACAAAAACAACAGTGACAAGTGAGACAAGAATACAGTACAGAACAAGAAAAGATGTTCCAGCAGAAAAATTATCCACAGCATACATCAAAATCTACACAGAAATTGATCACTGACCACAGAATCAAGGTTGACCTGAACCCCATTGAAAACCTGAGGGATGAGCTCAAGAGGACAGTCTACAAGGGAGGACCAAGGACTCTGAAGAATTTGGAGTGATTCTGTATGGAAAAATATTCTCAAATACCTTAATACCATCTTCAACCTCATCAAACATGACAGGAGAAGACTCAGTGCTGTTATCTTGGCAAAGAGAGGGTGCACAAAGTACTAAATACAAGGATGCTAATAATTGTGACACACATCTTCTTCAAAATAAAAATTATTTTGCATTACGGATTTGTTTCTCCTCAGATCAATGGTATCACAATTAAACTATGTAATTTTCAAAAATTATTCGAGCATAGTAGACATTTGACAATAAACAGAATTTAATCCTTAATTTGTTTGCTCACATTAATTCTGGTGGGCACTGTACCTGTATATTGGATGCCAAGTATTATAGAAATAGATTACATTTGCAATAATCAATGTAATTAGATTATCCAAGATTACCCATATAAAAAAAGTATAGGAAAAATTATAAATATACAGAAAAGCACAATTTACCGTCATTACTGCTTTGTGGATTTGTGAGTTATGATTAATGTTATGAATACCTTTTGATTAGATTTTCTTTTGTTATTTTTTGTAAATGAATGCATAATTGTAAGATGACTGTATATTCCCTCAAAACTATTCTCCAAACAGGATTTTGTTATCAACTCCTATCATCTTATTTAATTGTAAATATAAACCTAGCCAAGCAATGACATACATGTATTTTAGCTTTTCTTTGAGAGGAAAAATATTGTTGATAGCCAATGCCCCCCTCCAAATTTTGTTGAATTTGCCTATCGATTCAGGGGTTAACATACTCGGTTAAGCCAGTGTAACTACGTTGTATTCGCTAGCCAGCTGGTTAGCCAACTAGCTGTATTAGCAGGGGAAAAAATGGACTTCAAGCAAGCCGACCATGTCTGCTTTTAATGACGTCTGAAACCCTGTTCAGCAGTGACGTGTACGAAGGTAAACTTGTGGACCCGGGTCTTGTGTGAATGGTGAGGACCCGGTACTTACCCGTGACCATACTGTGGTGTAAATGAGTCAAACGTGGGTTTAAACTGTGTTCAATATCCCATATCAACCCCAGGTTTTGTGTGTGAAAGGGGAATTAGTTGGACCTGAACATTTTCATCACCCAAATAAAAAGGCTGGTTCCTCTCATGTTTTAAGGTTAGATGTGATGCATACGATGCAACACAACATGACTGCAAATTGGAAAACACATTAATAAATAAGAAAACGCAAATACAAATACAAAAACACAATGACATTAACGGAAACACGCTGCATAATTTAAACAAAGCAACATTAACAGAAATGCTCTAAAGCCACTCTTGGGTACTCTGGGAGCATGCTCCCCCCGTGAGAGAATTTGTCCAAAAGTACTCTGAAATGGTTCATTCTGATGACTTCTGAGAGTAGAAAATAACTTTTTTCCAAAATTACATTGCTGTCATGGATCCATTTTACCAGCCTTAAATTAAAATGTGTACGCAATTGCTATACATTTGCCGCAGGCAGGCACAGCCAATCCAATCTTACCGTTCCCTTTCATTTATTATAAAGCGATTTAATCCATAGAAACACTCATTTTTTAGGGCGAACAAAAGCCACATTTATTCATGAAAAAAAGAGGCTAAAAACATTATAGCACTAAATCCACTTATTTTAGATGAGAACTGGTACATTTGGTTTTTTCTAAGTGTTACTGATTGATTCTGGTCCAAATCTTGACATTTTACTGCAGTCAGTGCAAAACAGCATAAACCCAAAGGATCTGGCTCAAAAGTGTCTCTAGTGTTAAAAAGTTAGGAGCTGCACGTCCAGTCTGTCATTGGCCAGAAGCTTCATCCAGCTGACATATTCCTCCCGGTGACGAAATTGAACCCTGTACAGCTACGCCCTGAAGTTTTGGAGTGAGGGTGGGCTACGCCCCAACTATAAAAGCGAATCTCAGTGGTTGATCTCACCCTTTTCTATATAAAGTTGGTGGTTGATCTGCGTGGACGGAGAGGAGCTAGGAGAGAGCGAGCGATATACAGATCCTTTCCAAAAAATTAGAAACAGTCTAAAACATTCATTCTCTGAAATAACTGAAGTAAATGCTGATTTTCAACACATTCTAATTTCTTGAAATACTGTTTTGGGGGTTTTCTGGAGCTGTAAACCAAAATTATGAAAAATGAAACAAAGGCTAGAAATATTTCACTTTGTGTGTAATGAATCTATAATCTATGAAAGTTTCACTTTTTGAATGGAATTATGGAAAAAAAAAAAAAACTTTTCCATGATATTCTAATTTTTTGGAAAGGATCTGTATATAGCTAGCTTACAGTTTAGCTTTTGTGAATATTCTAGTTATAGTAATCTATTTTTGGTATATTGTTTGATAGTTCGTTTGATAGTCCCTTGTTTTTTGATAGCTACTTGCTAAGTTAGACTGAAAAATTAACTAACTAGTTTATTTAAAAAATAATAATAATAATAATAATAATTATGTATATATATACACTTTATTAAAAATAAATAAAGCATAGTTGAGCCAGAAGTTGTATTATGTATATGTAACGGGGGGCGTGACGTGTGAGGTTGGAGGGACCAAACGCAGCATGGGGATTCTTTAAGCACTAAGGCCACTGAGACGGAGAGACCCCGTATATAGGGAAATATAAAGGGTTAACGCAAATGCCCTAGTTCCTACTCACTGGAGGGAAATACGGGAACTAGGAAAAAAGGGGCGTAACCAAAAACAATCCGTATAACCGGGCAAATGTCACAAAAGAGCAACACATCTAGATACTAATGTGATATGGTAACGAGAAGGCGAAAGGAACAGTTCCGAGGCTACTTTCATAGACTCGCAGTCACACGCACACGTCAACAAAATTGCCCAGTCTCCCTAGGAAGACATGTGCCGAAGGGCGAACAGAACAGCAGTTCTGGACATTTACCAGCTCAATGACTAACGCCAGCCGAGTAGAAAATAAACGCCCTGCCTCTCAAAAAAAGGGGAAGGTAAACGAGGAGGCGAAAGGAACAGAGATCTAACATTCCATGGCTACTTTCATAAACTCGCAGTCACACGCACATATGTCAACAAAAACGCCCAAACTCCCTAGAGGAGAAGGGTACCGAAAGGACGAACAGAACTACAGTTCCGAACAAAATCGCCCAGACTCCATATACGGAGACAGGTACCGAAGGACGAACAGAACATATTCTGGACATATTCCAGCTCAATGACTAATGCAAGCTTAGTAGAAAATATACGCCCTCCCTCTCAATAACGGGGAAATGTAGTCCACAGGAAGGAGAGAACACAGGGAATAAACGTACCGATGCTACTAACCGGCTCACTGTCACACGCAAATGAGTACAAGCCCAAACGCCTGGTTTTGCAGTAAGAAAACCAAACAAGGCGAAATGGAACAAAGAACTACTGCCCTATACTTCTACAAGCTAAGTAACTAAGTAAAAGCGTGAACGCCTGGTCTCTCAATAAGGAGAGACCATAGAAAGGCGAATATAGCAGAGAACTGCGGTCCCATACTTCTACGAGCTAAGTAACTAAAGAGTTAAGAGAATAATAAACGCCCTGCCTCGGTAACGAGAAGCGTAAGCACAGGTGAGTAGCATAATGGCACAAAAACCGAATAAATGCCCTGACTCACAGTATAGATAAAGCCCTGCCGCTCAGTATGATTAAGCCCTACATCTCAATAAGGGGAAAGGTAACGAGAAGGCGAAAGGAACAGAGATCTAATGTTCCAAGGCTACTTTCATAGGCTCGCAGTCACATGCAAAAAACATAAAGGGATAAACACCCGATCTCCCAGGAGAGAGAAACATTTTACAGGCGAGTAGACCGCCGTCCCATACCTTTACTAGCAAAAAGACTAACGCAAGCCTAGTAGAAAATAAACGCCCTGCCTCTCAATATACACGTATATAGATAAGACTATATAAATATCACCACAAACAAACTAAGACTCATCTGGCTTTCAAGAGAGAGGAGGGAGAGACAGAAAAGGCAACAGGTCTTAGGCAACGAGAAAAAGGAAGGACCAGGAAGCGGAGACTGAAACGAGCATGAAAAAAAGGAATTCAACCTTAAAGCTCAATGCACAAAGGCAAGTCCTGCAAGGTCCTATTATTATTATTATTATTATTATTATTATTATTATTATTATTATTAAAACTCTAATAAAACAAAAGGGAGCAAAAATGGTCTCCTAAAATACCTAGACCTAACAATACCGGCCAAGGCAAACAGAGGGCAAAATAATATCGAAGCCCAGAATGGAGGAAAACGTGGGCTTAAATAACTCCCAGGTAACCACGCACAGGTGAGGATGCTGACAGAAGCTCCGCAATCAAGACGGGGCGGAGCAAACCCACTAAAAGGGCAGCGCCCTCACGTGGCTACCGAGGAAAACGACCGCATGGGAAAAAGGCGTCTCAACCATGACAGTATATGCATGCTACACGTTTACCTTTGCAACGTCCCTACAACAGACATTCTATCTTGGAGAGAGTTTATTGCAGTGACCACACGTGCACCCGTTGAAATGGAAACCAATATTGTTGATATCTTGCAGGTAATGTTAGTCTGATTGCCTACAGCCTGTAAAAGTAGTCTACATGACATGGGTAACTATAGTCCTTTTTCCATTAGAATTTTGTGCGAATCAACACTTATATACTGCTCAAAGTAACGTCAATTCAAGAAGCCCAAAAACGGTTTTCCATAAATAGAAGCATTATATCGTACTGGTGTGACGTCATAATGGCCTGAGTTGATCCGCGTTTACTTAACACGCTAGATCGTTTTCCATCAAGAATGTATGGATTTAAATCTCCAACCGAATCAGGTGAACTCTCGTGTCCACTTTTAATAAGTATACTAAAATACACATAATAAAAATTGTAATTGTAAAGGAGGTTGCAGTATCGTAATTTGCCTATGGTAGCTATAATTCTGCTGGAGGAAAAGTTCGGTATTATAGTCCAAATTGCATGCAATATGGTCAAAGCCTCGGATAGAAGATCTGCTTTAAGTATAATGCAAAACTGTAAAAATGAAATAAAGCACACTAGTGTTAAGTTCCAAAACGCGCGCTTGTTCTTTGCGAGGAGAGGAATGTAAAGGCAGGCGATTGATGTCTGTTACATGCTCAGGAGTTATGGCAGTTTAAACATTGCAAATTGAATGTATTGTTATAGCACCACCAATTGGCCAATTCAGCGCTAAACCTACGCCCGCACTACTCCTCGTAAACCTCGACCACTGTGCCAAGTATCATTATGTATGAAGAGCTTAAAATCCCAAAAATGAGCAAAACATCAGTAAGCAGCAACATATTTTAAAATCATAATTCATGCATGGCTTTCTAGGTTTATACGATAAGAAGGCACTCAATCGCATCATCGAGACGGAAAACATTCAATCACATTTGGTGCAGATATAGGCTAGTCAGGAAATTGATCTTACATCAGTGCCACTCCTCATAGGCTACTGCGTGACAGGGAGAAAGCACTCAGCAATCTGAATATCAGTTAATTAGCTTTTACATTACCTAGATTAACATAACGTTACCTAAACAAATGCGTAGTAGGCCTACAGTGGTGAATGTACATCACAAATGCATAATTTAATAGGCACGATCGTTCAGCAGCATATAAGATCTGTGGTGAACAGGGGAGGTCTAACCTTGATTATCATTGATTGGGTGAGGCAGTTTCAACCTTATTGGCTATGAAAAACACCAGGCAGAGCTCATTAGACTGTTAGCAAAACGCGTTGTAGTAGCACAAAAGTGGCGTTTTTAGGCCATTTTTATAAGCGCAAATACGGTACAACAAGGGTGCAATGCGTACAACGCGTCCAGTTTGTGGTGATTTGTGACTCATTTGGCGTTCCATAAGGAAAGTCGATATTCCCGCGCTGCACTCGAGCTCTGTGGCGTGGGTTCTGAGCATGCGCGACATCCTTATATCGCTTCAACGTTTTTCCATCACCATCTCAAATCAGTTTACCACTTCTAGCGAGCGTATTAATTTAGCGCCTTACATTTCATTCTACATCGATTTAACTCGTTTTCCACCAGCCTTCTCGCAGTAACTTTCTGATGCGCATCAATTTCTAGCGAATTAAAATTTGAATGGAAAAAAGGGCTTATATGGACAGTGTGTGGTTATCATTATAAGCCCAAACAAGGCTAATGAACTCTCTCCAAGAGAGAATGTCTGTTGTAATGACATTCGTAATGAAACAATGCGTTTGCCGTTTATCTACTCTTTATGGTGTGCAGATATGATATGGTAGGACACAGCTAAGCATGGGGAAATTAACCAGCATAATGAATGAATGTGAACTGAGCTAATCTTAGGGAGGGAAAACCGGAGCTTTAGAACATAGACAGCAGTGAATACACGTGATCTTGAAAATACATTTCTGACAGAAATTGTAGGCTATATTGTCACTGCAGCGGTGATAAAAACCTATGAGACAGAACCTAAGTGCTTGTGTATTGTTAGCCTGATCGCCGTATGAGGCTAGAATGATGAAGATAGCAGAAAACAATAGCAGTAACCCATAATTTCAGTCACACCCTCGATAAATGGCAAAAGTCCCAGTAGAAGATAGGATATAACTTTTAAGGATTTAATTCAGTCTACTCCGCTCTCAGATTTTCAACTTCTGTGGGTCCAACAACCACAGAGTTATGTGGATCCATCATCCAACGGTGCCACCGTATATTTAGCTCGTGGGGAAACACTTCCGTTGTGGTTTTTCAAAATGCTGCACATTTTTGTTAATGTCGCTGTGTTTTCATCAAATGCAGTGCGTTTCTGTTAATTTTTCGTATTTGTATTTGCGTTTTCTTATTGTGTTTTCCAATTTGCAGGATGTTGTGATAATGTTGTGTTGCTTTATATGTCTCGGCCACTGTAGGATACAGATTTAGAGTAGGCTACAGGGAGAAACATTTATTTATTTTTCTTACCCACACTGCCTAGCTCAGAGCTAAAGCAGTGCTCTTCATCTGGCTACATGTGAGAGGAATATACATCCTCAGCCTGAGTCTACTGGGTGTGAAACCGCCCCCACAGAGGTGGCTGACCACAACAAAGCCTGTTTTATCTGCTCATAAGTAAATCTGATAAGTTTATCTGCTCATAAATATCCTTTCATTCTTTCAGAGGAAGCATTGTGTTTCAGGTTCATAGACAGGAGGAATGGTGGATTACACAGGCATCTGAAGATGCATGCTCACTTGGCAAACCATGGAGGATGAAGGAAAAACCAACTGTCAGTCTATGGGAAATAAGCATGTACAAATGAGACGTTTTAGATTTCAGGGAGAAAAATCTACAGAAGAACACAAAGCTACAACCTGACATCCAGTTTACATGTCCAGCCCCGGACTGGTAGGCTATGAAGCCATCTACACTGTAAACAAATCTGAATTTTTATGAGATCGACAATGTAAAATATTAGGGGTGTCACGATTCTCCAAATCCGCGATTCGATTTGACTTTCGATTTTAAGGTCACGATTCGATTCTCAATTTTTTTTCAGCACAATTTTTTTTTCCAGCACTATAGTCTAACTAATGGCTATGCCATTGTTAGACTATCGAGTCTTGATTTGTAAAGAAAAATACTTGTTTCTCAATAAGTAACTTTTATTTGAATAATAACAATTATAAATAATAACAAAAATATGAGAATATTTAAACACACCTAAACAGTTAAGAGCTTTATCAAAACTAAACTCTAGAATAATAAACAGTTGAACATTTACCACTATTAACAATTTACACATTGGTTTTATGCCCTGATAACGGTCATTTACATTTTCAAATTCTTCTTTAAAAAGATGAGCGTGTTCACATTCTTTGAACAGTTAAGAGCTTTAACAAACTAATATCTGAAATAATAAACAGTTGAACATGTACCACGCTATTAACTATTTACACTTTTTTTTTTCATGCCCTGACAACTGTCATTTACATTTTCAAATTCTTCTTTAAGAAGATGAGTATGTTCACATTCTCTGGAGAGAGGGCTGCTCTTTGAGCGGTCACAATGTCCCCTGCCGTTGAGAACACTCTCACTTGCCACACTTGTTGCTTGTACAGCAAGATAACGTTTGGAGAGCTTGGACAAATGTGGGTACAGCTGCTCATTTTCTTTCCACCAATTTAGTGGATTTGAATCCAGAGGGATGACTTTTGTAGAGCTGCATCTCCTCTTCCACAACATCAGGCCATGGTTTGGGTATTGACGTGGTGTGGGTTGTGCTGAAGAAATCGCCAAACAGTTCGCTGAGCGCTGTTTTCTTTGCTGGAGGGGGGGGGGGGGCTCCACTGGTTGATGCAGTCTCCTCTGCAGGGCTCTGGCTGGTCCCTTCTCCAGAGGCCTGGGTCTAAAAAAGACAAGGTCACACAAAACAGCTGTTTTAATGTAATGGAAGTGCACATGTGACATTTAAGTGAATCAACAACAAACAGAAAGGTTATTGTGATGGTGTGCTACATCATTATTCATGAAATATTAAAATGTTCTTAAATTAAAATTAATAACTACTTTTAATAATTTAACATTACTTTTTTAATTATGAGATTTTACAATAATTCACTTTATTATTACTTCTGAAATTTGATTACATTAATTGACCACATACCTGTGTGGGATGCTCTTGCTAGATTTTCTCAGCCAGAGTATTGAAGATCTCACTCCGAGAGAAGTCATCCAGGTGGGGTAGAGACTTGAACCTGGGATCTAGTGCAGTGCTCTCATTCAGGAACTGTTTAAGTCTTGGGTTAGAATACCTCTCCTCAAAGTTATCTGCTATAGCAGATTTAACATCCTTCACAATCTGTGAATCTGTGTCACTGTGCCTCATAGATGTCATGATTGTGTGTTTGAGGGGAAGGACCATAGACACAGTCGGTTGCTGTTCAGAACTCAGCAAAGTTGTGACTGTTTTCAGGGGCTTCAGTACCTGAACCACCTCTTCAAGAACAGTCACATCTTGATTGGAGAGGGTGATGAGGTCCTTGACACTCTTTTTTTATGTTTTTTTCTGTGAGCGCAGAATAAACAGCAGCTTGTTGCTCTAAGTAACGTTCAAGCATGTCATAGCTGGAGTTCCACCTTGTGATGACATCTTGAACCAGCTTGTGAGGGGGAAGCTGTAGCATGTCTTATTTGGCCTTTAAGGCAACTGCTGCAGTCGTACTCCGGTGGAAAAAAGTTACCACCTTCCTGACTTTGCCCAAAAGACGGGACATCTGGTTCACTCCCAACCCCTTCTGGGATGCCAGATTCACTGTGCGCAAAACACCCTATATGTGGTGACAATCCAGCCTCCTTTGTGGCATTGACAATGTTCTTTGCATTATCTGTTGTCACAGGGATGGTGACATTGGGTCTGTCCAGTTTCCATTCCACTACTGCTTCCCTCAGCACCTCTGCCAAATTTTCACTTGTGTGAGCATCATAGATGGGGCGAGTTTGAAGGACTGGATTTTCAATTTCCCAATCATCATTAATGTAGTGTGCTGTGATGGTCATGTAGCTCTGTGTTGCTCTGGAGGTCCAGCCATCTGTCGTCAAGGCAATTAATTCTGCATTGCTCAGGCCTTCAATAACTTTTGCCTTCACATTCTCATACATCGCGGGCAACACGTTTGTGGTCAAATGCGACCTGCTTGGTACTTCGTACCATGGTTCTAGAACACTGATTAAATGCTTAAATCCAGCGTTCTCCACCACCGAATAGGGTCGCATGTCTGATGCTACAAACACTCCTATTGCGCTAGTTATTTCTTTAGCGCGAGTTGAATTTTGTGGAAGCTTGGCTCTAAATGAGAATGGAAGAGTTGCCTGTGTCAATGTTTTTTTCCCAGTCAAATCTATTTCTTTGTGATGCCTGCGAATGTGTCCTGCCATATTTGACGTGTTGCCTGAGGTGGCGTATGGTACTCGCGTGTAGCATAGCCGACAAACTGTTGTTTTTTTGTCAATGACGCGTTCGTTGTTTATATAACTCACGGGGAAGGCAAAATGTTGCCACACCGGTGACTTGAGGGAAGCAGGAGGATTTTCCAGTTCTGTTTCTCCATCTCCGACTCCGGCAGTGGCCATGGTGTGTCGAAAAGTAATGCAGGCTACCGGTAAGCTAACGTTAACTAGCAGCTGTGTCTTCTTTGAAATATCGTTGTTTTTTTTTTTTTTGGACGCACGCCTGCGTGGACGAACAAAATGCAGTGGAAGGCGTCAAGTTTCGTTTTGTCGGAAACGCTTACATTAGAGATGGCCAAGTAGGCTGCTTTTTTTTACATTTTACCCATCACATGAAAGGCTAAGAAGAGCGCGCGGGGGGGCGGGGGTGGAGAGGGGAAAAAAAAAAAAAAAAAACTTGGAGAATCGCGAACCAGCTTGTGATTTCGAAGTTCGAAATCGAACGCTCATTTCGATCGATTTTCGATTTCGAATCGGTATCGTGACACCCCTATAAAATATACATGTCTTTCACCATTTTTAAAATGGAAGGAGAAATGCCAGTAAAATTACAGACTATCAGTTCAAAAAATGGATGCATCGTAATTTAATTATGGGGAAAATGCAAAACCCCTTAAATCTATGGTTGCCTCACATTCTTTGATGGTCTTAACATTTAAATACGTTATTAACTTATTTAAGTCATATAGCTTACTTATTTTTTTTACTCTGAAAAATGTATTATTGTTTCCCATTTAAGACAAACAAATAAATACAAACATGTAGTCATGACAATTGTGTAAGACAGGAATTCAAAATCGATATATTAATATCTTTTTAAGCACATAGACATACTCAAATATATAGACTGTTACGTCCCAATACTGCCTCATGAGTGCGGCCCTTTAAATCTTTTGTATGCTAACTACATTCCTTCGGCTCACCTGAGCCTTGATTGGAAATTACCGACACCTGTTGTGGTTTTCCAGAGAGCATATGTATTTGCAGTGGTTTCTAGCTCAAAGTTGGTTGATTTTCCTGTTGGTTCATTTTGATTGTTTTATTTACCATTTCGCTGGCTTCATGCACATTGTTGCCAGGCTGAAGCTTGTTTTAAAAGCAGTATTGTGGTGTTTGTTCAGGGAGTAAGCTGCTTGTGGGTGTGTGGCTACTTTACTGTGTTGCAGTTTGTGCCTTGTGTAAACTACTTGTGTTTTTGTGGAGTACTTTTGTGATACCGGAAGTATGTGGAGACTCGCGACAATGGAGAGGAGATCTGGAAGCATAGAACATTGGAGTCAAATTGACTGGGGTTTTGTTTCGTGGAGACTTCTGTATTGTTCTCAATTTGGGAAGGTTGGTAACAGTGGTTCCAACGCTTCTCAGTGCAAAACCGCCGGCCTTCGTGTCTCCGGTCTACTAGTCTCTTCGGATTTCTTGTTTGCTTGTACTTCACCAACACCCTTTCCCCTTGTTCCATGTCTGTCTATTGTGATATTTTAATAAAATCATTTTGTAACCGCTCCCTTTTGTGTTTTAAATCATTTGTGTTGTGGCCCTTTGAGCCGGGGTTGTAATAAAACACAGAGAAAAACAAATACACACAGGTCAACAGGTGTCTGCTCAACCTAACAATGTAAAGCCAATCACACAATTGAAAATATCGAAATAACGGACTGTAGCATATATGTGACCTGGCGTGAGGTTTAGACGCATATCTCGCAAACAACAATGTCACAGGAGGCAAAAAACGTAACAAAATCACTCCGGTCAAGATTTAGTTAATACCAGAATATCATATCTACTATTAAATTAAAATTGTGTAAATGTGAAATTTTGTTAAATATTGGGACTAGTTAGACCACCAGAGCCCGCCACACACAAGAAATAACTTTTGTCACAGTCTGTAAAATGCACCATTTATACACGCTAAGAAAATAATGTTCAGATATAGAAACAATATTTTTTTTAAACGTTGTACAAATAAGCATTCGGCGTTTGCCCTTGCTTACTGTACTATATACAATATCTGATGCACTTTGGGTTTAGAAGATACCTCATTTTTAAATATGTTTATGAAACCAAATATTCTACCTGCTACAACTGTTTTCTGATTAACCCTGAAGAATTTATCTTGTTACATTTCGCCAAAGTACCGTACAGTCGACATTTCCACAGCGACCACCTAGCGCACAGGCCTTAACCACCCTGGTCCTGGAGAGCCAGTTAGCTGGTTTCTGAATTTAAGGTGATAACAGAAACCAGTAGTCCATGTGGCTCTCCTGGACCATGGTACACGATTACACGGACATAGATAGTCAACTAGCCACTGAAAATATATTTCTACAGCCCATCCATTTGGTTTCTCTACTCACCATCTAGCTGCACATGAAGCCGTTTTCAGAGCTTGGCTAACACCGACTGGCTTTGGAGAGGAAAGCACCAAACTGCACCCAGTCAAGGTGTGTCAAGCTCCTAATTGAGTCACAGAAACAACTGAAACCCATCTGTTGAGAAGAGGAGCTTCATGTAGGTTACTGAACACTAAATCAAGAGGGAAAAAAACAAGTCACACAGTAGCAGGAAAAAAGATCCCCAGTGGGAAGAAATCTCTGGAGGAACCTGCTATAGAGGGGGAGTCAATCCTCTGCTATCTGACCCAGTGTCAGTTGTTAGGCTGCAATCCATCAGAGCAAATAACCATAGTTGTTGGGAAGTCTATAGTCTATAGCCTGAGGTATTAAACTGGTTGCTAAAGTAGACAGTCCAAGCAAAGACCTGCATTAATATGCAGTTTGGAAGATCAAGGCAATGCATCTAGGCCTCCAGGTTGCATCATGGCATGGGCTGGACCCAGGAGAGGTGTTCCTTGGGTTTTTAATAAACTAAAAAAAGTTAATCAAAAAGGTAATCTGTCATATAATAATACTGAGAAGGGACTTAAAGTGAATAACAATAGTTTTTCAATGCTTCCCTCTACAGTACCCTGTTCCTTTAAAACCATTTGTGAGATAGCTTTATATATGGATGATTTAAAGGAACATTCATGAATTATTCAAATAAAATACACTTTCCTCATTTTTAATATTACATGGGTAGATTATTAAAAATATCAGGATAGTAGGCCTTGTTTATAACGAGTCCCTTATTTTGCAAATGCAAATTTAATCACTGCATTGCTTGCTTTGGTTTTTGTATAATTTTTGTTTTGGAGAACAGATAATTTATCACGCTTTGCTGCTTCATGATAGTGTTTTGTATGTGCAACCTTTGTCCTTTCTTTGAGATTAATAAAGTGTGAAATGTGCAACAATGCTTTTGCAACACATGCATATTCATAGCATTCTAAGTATAATCACACATTCACAGTATAACAGAATAAAAAGAAGGCACACAGTTTAATTCATGTTCATTCATTTCCATGTTTATGTACACAGTAGATAGTGTGGAAAAAGCTGCAACACTCACTCTTAGGAAGAATAGAAAATTAATTCCTTAACCTGAGGTGCGTTCAAATTCAGCGAACAGAGCTGAACGTGCGTGGCAAACGTTTTTTTTGAACAGTTAAATTTGAACGGCTTTTTAAGAACGTTCCAAATTGTTTGCATTACCGGTATCTTGAACTGAAATCTCCATGGGAACACATTTCCCTCAGTCCAGTGTCCATTTATGTTCGCCACAAACTACCTTTTCAGACCGTTCGCTTATGTTTGCAAACATTTGCGGCGAACACAAAGCTAACGGAAAAAAGTTTGAAATAGTTTGCAAACGTTTGCCTTGTTTGCTCAATTTGAACGCACCTCTGATGATGATCTGATGAAGGCCATGGTGGCCGCAACGTCATGTTTTAAGGAATAAATGTTCTATTCTTCCTGAGAGTGAGTGTTGTGCCTTTTTCTGCACTCTGAAATTTTCTTTTTTTGGGGGTAGAACCTCATCTCTAGCTGCTTGAGCTCAGATCGTGAACTCTATGTATACTGTACACACACTGGAATCCTTAAAAATAAAATATACATCGATATTTAAAATAGTTGGTTAAAAAATAAATACAACATAAACATATACATACAAAATAAAATAATGGAAACAATTAAAGTGATAGTATAATTAAAATACTATTGAATTACAAAACACATCACAATAGGAATAAAAACCCAAATGCTCACCCTTATGGTAAAGTTACAACAGCAGAGGCGTGGGATGAGTTTGGTGTGAGATGTGTAAACATCTTCTGCACAGCACGGACAACCATCTTTATAGATGTATGGTCAGGCACAGAGGGCCCAGTGAGACACACAATATGACCTGGCCCCTTTAGTCACCTCTGCTAATTTACTCGGCAAGTGCAGCCTGATTGCAAGTTGAGCGATTTTTTAATTAAAAGAATGTAAATAAGGGGTCTTCCACTGAGACCTTAATCTGGACTGAAACTCGTTAGAATCAGCTGGACTCCTTTTGAAGCCATTTGACTGTTACAGATAAAACAGCAAGGACAGTGTCAGCCTTGTGAAGATGGCCCGTCTTCTGTTGTCATAGCAGTACGGGTTTTAAAATGTTATTGTTGAATAAAAAATTGAAAATGCACAATATTTTGTAAATATGAAAAGATTAAAATTAGTGCAGCCTTGAATTTCAAATTTGGGGGTGGGGGTTGCTGATTGATGGGCATATATCAGTCAAAACTTGCCACGGTAGTGTGGTCAGGTTTCCCTGCTAATACCAATCACAATACCAGTGTAGTCACACCTAATTCACATGGGTTTTGTAGCTAATCAGTGGTCCTGCTGCAGGAATATTAAATATGTTTTTGATGAAAGTCCTTCACGCCTACCGCTAGCTCTCTGTTAACCAACTTGATCTTGTTCCCTATGACAGGGTAATTACTCCAAGAAAAATATATTGCTATTTAGCCACTAATTTCATTTAAGAAATCAGATTAGATCAAGTTGCAAATTGCTTTTAGCGACTCTAAGTTCCACTGATTAATGATCTCAATGGGCCTTCCTCCTTCAGTCAGGCATTCAGATCTCTCGTTGTTTTAACAGAGGGGTGTGTGCGTGCACGAGTGAGTGAATGTATAATAATTTGGAAGATTTCTTTACTGATCATGGGGTCATGATTTAAAAATGTTCTACATTGCCACGTATGACTTATTTTTATCTAACGTACACAATAAGGACCGTACATTTCGGCATCAGATATCGAAGATGACCATCAATGACGTCATCAGATATGTGGTTTCCATTCATATTCCTTCAAGTCCAAATGTTATTGTTTTGTACTATACTTCCTTGCTGCTAAGGTCTCCATAATTGTGCAGTGGCTTTAGAAATAGTTTGAAGACCCTTTAAGGAACATTTTGATCTTTAAGACCCATTGACTTTGTTCTTTCATTTTTATAATGAACCATTTTTTCTATTAAATAGCTGGTGATTTTCCTTTCATATTATCCATACTTAATATGAACCATACTCTGTCCCTAGTATATTTGTTGAAATACATGACATACAAATACATTATTACCTCCACCAACAGACTTGATGGGTGTTGTTTTCACCCTATTCCATGTTTGTCTCTTAGCAGGATATCTCCAAAGTTATGAACAGATTTGCTTGAAGCTTTGTGGAAAACGTGGTCATGGACCAAAGAAGAACTACTTAACTTTTCACCTAAATTGGCCAAAGGAGGATGTGGCAGTGGGCGTGGCTTTTCACACAAAGGCATATAACTTCCAAACAAATTCACATAACACCCTATCTACTGCGTCCTGTCTCCTGTGTACTGGCAGATGTGTGCCGTTTAATGTGTACTCTTTAGTACGCAATGTGCAGTATGCAAAAAAATATCCTCCATACTGTGGAAGTGTCGTAAGTGCCTCCCACGTGTAGTTTCTGTTGTTATTGAAGGAAAATATCAGTGAAGCTGCGTGTCATATTTATGCGACCAAAATGTTTGCGTACTTCTTGAAAAGTATTCTCCAGAATATACACAGCGAAACCCCGGTGGTCAGTATATCATACGGGGGTTTTAAGTATAATACATTTAGAGAAAATTTCACCTACTCCTGTCTACTCAACACGCCTACTCAACAGTATGGAAGGGTGCTGATTCGGGCACAGCCCATGAAACTGGAAAGGTTGATCAGGGGACAAGGAAGAACTGATTAACTGTTCGCACTAGGGGGTGTGGCAGTTGGTATAGCCTCACAAAAAGGCATGTAACTTCTGAATGGATTCACGTAACACCATGACACTTTGTGTACCTATCAGTAGGGGGGAGCTGGAGACCTCACTTCTGGCCATGGAACAAATATACGTAATGCTGATTGGCCACGTGGTGTTGCAATAACTGACTAAAATGCTTAAGAGTGGATAGAATTTAAACAGGCATACAGTGCCCTCCACAATTATTGGCACCTCTGGTAAAGATGAGTGAAAAGGGCTATAAAAAAATTACCTTTTGGTGAATTAGCTTAATCTCACACTGAAAGAATGAGAAAAATCCAACCTTTAATTGAAGTAAATTTATTCTGAGAAAAAAGAAAATCCCTCATCAAGAAATAATAATTTTTAACAAAACCACGTGTGGAAAAATTATTGGCACCCCTAGAAATTCTTATGAACAAAATGTAACTGCAGAAGTTTTTACATTTATATTTGACTTTTTAAAGTTGATCAGAGTGTTTAGGAACTTTCAAGCAGTAATCCATGACTTCCTGTTTCACTGGGGTATAAATATGAGGTGACACAGAGGCCATATTACCTTATTCATACATCAACATGGGAAAGATAAGACAACACACAAATCAAATGAGGGAAAAGTGTGTTGAGCTTCATAAGTCAGTGAATGGCTATAAAAAATAGCTATTCATGTGAAAATGCCCATATCTACCATTAGGGCAATACTTAAAAAGTTAAAAGCAACTGGAACAGTTACAAACTTGCCTGGAAGAGGACCCAAGTTTATCCAACGCACAGTGAAGAGGATGATAAGAGAGGCAAAAAAAATCCCCAAGGATCACTGTTGGAGAATTATGGAGGAAAGTAGCATCTTGGGGTCATCAAGTCTCCAAAACTACCATTAGACTTCACCTTTCCCAACTGTTTTCTCTCTCTCTTTTTTCTACATTCTGCCAGCGAGGCTTATGCCCCGCATCTCGAGAGTTGCTGTCAACTGGACTCCCTCACCGCTGCTGTCCGGCTTCCTCTCCGTCGCCGCTGCTGTCCGGCTTCCTCTTCGTCGCCGCTGCTGTCCGGCTTCCTCTCCGTCGCCGCTGCTGCCCGGCTTCCTCTCCGTTGCCGCTGCCCCTCAGCTCCTCACTCACTCCTCAGCCCGCTGCTCCCGCTGCCATCGGCGCCCGGTTCCCCACCGTAATTGCCGCCACATCTGGACTGTCATTTAGCTGCTGCTAATTCTATTAACATGGACATTGGCTGCTTTGACCATGCTGATCATTAAGACCTAGACCCTGAGCCGATAAGAGGAGGATGTTTCCCCCCTTGAGTCTGGTTCCTCCCAAGCTTTCTTCCTAGTTACACCAGGGAGATTTTCCTTGCCAATGTTGCCTTTGGCTTGCTCCTGTGGGGGTTTAGGCTGGGTTTTTCTGTGAAGCGCATTTTGACAACTAGCTGTGAAATGCACTATATAAATAAATATTGATTTGATTTGATTTGACCTCCATGCCAACAAATTATTTGGAAGGCATGCCAGAAAAAAGCCTTTCCTGTCATTTCACCACAAATGTAAGTGCCTGGAGTTTGCTAAATGCTACTGGAACTTTGACTGGAACCGTGTTCTATGGTCAGATGAAACGAAAATTGAGCTTTTCGGCAACCAACACTCAAGGTGGGTTTGGCATAAAAAGAAGGATGGCGGAGGTTCCGTGATGTTGTGGGGCTGTTTTTCCTCCAAAAGCCCTGGGAACCTTGCTAGGGTAGGATATTCTGGGGGCAATTGTAACAGGGGTCAATTGTAACACAATTTTTTGTTACAATTGCCCCAAACCCTGTACACATGAAACTAGCTAGCTTGCTGGATAGAATCTCAGCTCTAGCTTGTTTCAGATTGGTGCAATTTTATGGTGTTGCAATTGCCCCCTGTTATAATTGCCCCCAGAATACTCTACATGGCATCATGAACTCCATGAAATACCAGGAAATTAAAAATCTGAATCTGGCTGCCTCTGCCAGGAAACTAAAACTGGGTCGTCATTGGATCTTCCAGCAGGACAATTATCCAAAACATAAGTCCAAATCAACACAAAAATGGTTAACTGAACACAAAATCAAGCTTCTGCCATGGCCCCTGTCTCAGTCCTAAACCCCATTGAAAACCTGTGGGCTGAGCTGAAGAGAAGAGTGCACAAGAGAGGACCTAGGACTCTGGATGATCTGGAGAGATTCTGTAAAGAGGAATGGTCTCAGATTCCTTGCTCTGTATTCTCCAACCTTATTAGATGTTACGGGTGAAGACTCAGTGCTGTTTTATTGGCAAAGGGAGGTAGTACAAAGTATTACATGCATGGGTGCCAATCATTTTGGCACACATGGTTTTGTTAAAAATAATTATTTCTTGATGAGGGATTTTTTTTTCTCAGAATAAATTTACTTCAATTAAAGGTTGGATTTTTCTCATTTTTTCAGTTTTGAATTTTTTATAACCCTTTTTACTCATCTTTACTAGGGGTGCCAATAATTGTGGAGGGCACTGTATATGCATTATTATATTAAGTGTCATACAGGTGCCGTGTGTTGGCCTGGGAAAGAACTTCATATGGTGAAAATGTATTTTTTGAGTTATTCAGATTTCTGAATTCAATTAACTGTTCTGAGCAATATTCTCTTCAATTCTTTTGATATCTCAATCAGGGCCCAGATTATGATGTTTTAAAGTGAACAACATCTCAAAACTGAGAAAAATGAAAGATCCCATTGCATTCTGTTATAATTCAATTTAGTATGAAAACATTACCACACACTTTGGTTGCTTTGTGATATTATTTGTTGTATTTATATATCTTTGAGCTCATGTTGCAATGTTGGATGTAACATTAATAAAATACAAATACAATGGCATAGTTCATTCAATTAGGTAGTGTTATATTAAAGCATAACACATTTTGTGAAGCCCAAAAGCTAAAACAAATAATAAATGCCAAAATTGTGCTACAATAACAATATCAGTCTATAAACTGAAGGGAATGGGCTTGACTATGATAATCACAAATAAACACAGATGCAGTGGAACAGTAGCCTATATGAAATAATGAACTGTCGTTAAAGGTATACTATGTAGTTTCAGAAAACTAGATGGCGATATTGAGCACGTAGGAGAAAAGGGCTCCCCGAAAATTGCTTATCACGTGTTCTTCTCAGACGCGCACGATGATGCACGAGCATTGTGGTGACGTTTCACACATTTTCTCTGACCGTGGACTCAATTCAATTTGCTTTATTGGCATGACAAGACATTGAATCTGTGTTGTCAAAGCATACTGCATTAAAACAGTCAGACATACATCTAACTCTGAACAATACAAAACAGCAAAGACTAGAAACGAATGAACAGTAACCATACATGAAAACAAGAACTTTTCTTTGATTATGGATTTAGAAATAACAATAATGTAAAATAATAAAGTACAATTAAAAATAATAATTATCAATATAAATGATAATAATGATGATGAATGACACATGATCTTATAAAGTGAATATAATAAATATAAAAAATTAAAATTGGTTTATAATGATCTCTGTCACTCACTGTCCCTAAGACGATGGCAGGCAGGTATATATTGTGCTGGCAGGTCACAGCACGTCCTCTCCTCTCCTAAGATGTCTGTAGAATTTTTTAATTGAGGGTATCTCTGATTTATTTTGGGAAAATATTTATATATAAATATTAGGGGTGTAACGGTACACAAAAGTCTCGGTTCGGTACGTACTTCAGGTTTGATGTCACGCTTCGGTAACAGAGTGTATAATTGCTGCGTCGTGGATCGTCTAGGCTACACTCGGACTCAGATAAGCATATCTTTTTTTCATTGCTTTCAGCTGTTGTTAGTTAACTGAACAGATTGGAGTCACTCGGTAGCTTAGTTTATTTTGAATTGTTTGCAGTTAGTCCGTATCTTGCTCGCTATAGTTGGGCCAGCTACCCGTCTTTTGTGTTGCTAATTTAGTTGGAACCAGTTTCACCTGTGTGTATATTAAGCGTGTTTGCAGCTCATCACCTCAGAGTGAGTTCTAATTAGCAACACAAAAGACAGGTGGCTGGCCCAATACGTACGTACCGAACCGTTACTTTTGTGTACCGTTACACCCCTAATAAATATTTTATATACATATTAGGAAAATAGTTTGCGTAGTTCTAAGCATCCACGTTCGCGTATTTGCGTGAGGAATGTTTCGGTCCTAAGCTAAACTAAGAGTTTAACTGGAAGCCTGCCCACATGGCCTGGCCATGTCAATCAAATGAGCAGGAACCGCCCATTTGTGACGTTTACACCATTTTAGCTGTTTCTAGCTTTAAAAATAGCGGTGGGATGTCAACAGTGTAACATTCAAAACATTAACAAAAAAACACTTTGCGAACGACTTATGAGGTAGGAAATACATTCAACATGTTTATTAGACCACAAGGACACATACAATGTTTTTTGGGGAGAAAATTTGAATGTAAACAAAGAACGAGTTGTTTACAATGAAACTACATAGTATACCTTTAAGTGCAACAACAAATCCAGTGGCAACAACCTGGTAGAATTTGCAATAGTGATAAATGTAAACTAACCCCAAAAGAAATAACAGTATCAATTTCTCAAAGGAACAATATGATCTATAATATAATTCATAATAATCAATAAACACAATTACAATGATAACACTCTTACGATTTATCCAATCAGTGATGCACTCTTCATTCCCATGGCCAGGAGGGACAATCATCAGCATGGTTTTCAATGACTTGTTGACACTTTGTGAACACATGGAAATATAATAATATAAATAGTATTAATATATGAAATATTATAATAATATTTTCACAACACATTAAAATATTACAAGTAGCAATATATATATCTATACAGCAATATGATGATTTCAAAACAAATCATTGACTGGTATTTTAATCCTATTAGAGAAGCCTTAGGCCTTAGGTTTGATGAGGATGAGGCTGTCTGTGATGCTCAAAAATACATTTCAATGATGTATGTGTAGACATAGAAATCTAACAGAAGAGACTGAATGCAATCATCATCTCTCTCTCTCTCTCTCTCTCTCTCTCTCTCTCTCTCTCACGCACACACACACAAACAGCTACACACAGGTTTTAGTCAATGTAAAGTCAGTTTGTTTCCTCAGAGACAGGAGGAAAGACGCTAGGTCAGTGTGGCAAGAATACGCTCTTTATCATCAAGCAAGGTACGTTCGAGAAAGATAGCTAGCTACATATGCTAAAAAATGTTAAAATATAATTTGTGACTTTCAACAAATTTGTCATTGTTTTTTTCTAAAAGTACTGGGTTCATACTGTCATATTATGGAAAAATGTCAGTTATGACCAAAAACTAATTTCAGTATTTTCTGGAGGTTTGCAAAAATCGAACGTCAGCGACATCACACAGGTTTCTCCAGACCCCCACACATATAGTCATGTATTTACAGTTGAAAGCAGCTTGTAAGTTGAGTTTACAGAAAGCAGCAGACAGGAACCCCACCCCCCTGCTGGTGTTTCATCCCACAAACCTGCTCCAAATGTAGTTAATCAAGAACCTGTCAGGTGTCACAATACATTTTTCCCCAGAGATAATGCACAATATAATTTTTACTCTTTTCCGAGTATAGTGCATATCGACAGATTTGAATCAAACTTTATGAAATATTGCACCATAAAAATTCAGGACACCATGTTGCATGAGTTTCTAAAATCGCATACAATATAAATGCTAGTATTATAAATTGATCAGATGCTATATTGTGAACGGAATAAAATGGCGGTTGATAAATACAATTGTCATATGTTGTTATGTCAGAGTGTGTGTGTGTGTGTGTGTGTGGGGGGGGGGGTAAGGGATGGATGGGATATTGATTGGATGTAATGAATGCAACTACCTGAACAAGGCTAGAGTCAAACAGGTCATTCTGACAGGGGAGATGAGCAAAGATATTCCTTCCAAAATTACTTTTCCCCAGTAAATGTCCATAGCCGCACTGCATCCAATCATGTGTCAATAAACGACATCATCTAAATTCATCCATCTTCGAAGGGAAAAATAAATGCACTCCCAAGGGCCGCTTGCATGTTGAGAAAAAACACAACAAGGAACAGCACAAATACACAGGTAGTGTTTTTCCTTCTCTCTGTTCTCATGAATTCAGAAGCACATGAGAACAGCTTAACCTTCATACCTTTTCATAGGTAAAAGGTGTTTCACCCCAGACACCCCTTTATTTTGATCTCTTTACATGGCACAGAAACAATTACATCACAAAATAAAACAGGTTTTAAAAAGTTAAAGCGGGCTACTCAAATGATTTTTTTTTTTTTTTTGGGAGATGGCCAAAGCCCCTCAGCTATATTCTTGGAGGATTGGGGATCCCGATCAAATAAACCGTAAACTGTGCCTTTATAGACAGACTTGA